>LPNX010001483.1:236024-343274 GCA_001517045.1 Pseudotsuga menziesii | reverse complement strand
GATGACAGAGATATATATATTTTCTATATATATATATACATATATCTGAGTATATATATAGTAAATAGGAATATTGAAGGACATATGTTTCTTGTTTGCAATATCCGAAAGATTGAGAATCGGAATCGCGAAGGAAGCAAATTATTTTAACAAAAACATGAATATCAGTACTTTAAGTGTTTGTATATGTTTCGCATAAGTTATTTCTCCGCTAAGTTTATGGCTATTTTAAATTTGCTCTTTGTTATTTTTTATCTGTCTGCGTGTAA
This sequence comes from Pseudotsuga menziesii, assembly GCA_001517045.1. Taxonomy (NCBI): domain Eukaryota; kingdom Viridiplantae; phylum Streptophyta; class Pinopsida; order Pinales; family Pinaceae; genus Pseudotsuga; species Pseudotsuga menziesii. The sequence continues at coordinate 343,005 of LPNX010001483.1, read as the reverse complement.
ATCTGGTGGACATTTCCTCTGTAAACTTGGTTTATTTTTTCAAAACCATGCTTTTTCGTGGAGAAGATAAAAACCAAAGCAATAGTAATTTTTAGGGGTTCTGTTTTGATTGCAAATAATATGTTTTTAGTTTTCACATTTTCATGGATGGGCCTGACAAGATTTTGTCACAATCTGTTAATGTGATTAGTGCGATCTCTACTATCTGATCCGGATTTATGTGTGAATGAAATGAAAGAACAGATACATAATCATAATAACATACATTTTGCAAAGATAACAGAGATACAGTAAACACATATTCTATTAAATTGCGGAAATAGAACAGACTGTAATACAATTGCTAGAATGGTGATAGCTATCTCTAAGAAGAGATGTGACTGCTATGCTCATATGTGCCAAGATGAATACAAAATGAGGCCGACGATGCCTATTTATAATAAGTATGAGGGTGAGAACCCCAAAAGTCCAAAACGTAAACCTAGAAGATGAACCGTTATAAAGTTTGAGGCCCCAAGGTGGTAAGTTGAACAATCAACTTCCTGGGGTCATAACTTTTGCATACAATCTCTGATTTGGGTGTTCAATAGCTCATTGTAAAGGTCTATCTAATCTTTACAACTTTTCATTGGCCAAATGCATGCCGATGGCATCCATTTGGCCCCCGAATTGCCAAAAAACGTCATTTAGGGCCTCAAAACGACCCCGAAAGTTTAGGACCCAAAAAATCGTAGAAAAATAACTAGGAAATTGCCACAATGGACAATTGTTTTGAGCCAGTGGAATAGGTGGGTGGCCACCGATCTCCATCTAGATCAATCCTCCCTCCTTAGGAAGCAATGGTATCCATTACATCGAATCCCATATCATTTCTCGAACTATGTGTTGAGTTGATCTCCTGGTGCGACATTTGTTGAAGTGAAGAGGCTGCTTTTCTTTGGCATCTCGAGAGGGTTGTAATTGTTGTGTGGATGATTTGTTTTTGGAGGAGCACTTTGAATGTGTTGACTTGCATTGTAGAGGTACTCGGATAGATGAGGAAAAGATGGCTCTGTTTTCTTCTTGTGTCTGATGAGCAGAGACACCCTATGCAGAGGGTGTGGAGGTCTATGCGATCTTATGTTCTCTTTCAGACGCAATTGTGAGGAGGAATAATTTCCTGGTGTGGGAGCTTATCTTGCTACCTTGTGAGACTGTGGCAAGTGCAACTTTCTTTGGGATCCGATAGAGTTTTCCTCCCAAAGTAACAATGGCACTGCGAGGTCGTGACTCATATACAGCATGATGCTTCCACATATTTGGTTGTCCTCAAAGAATATCACAAACTTCAAGTGGGGCCACATCACAAAGTACCTCGTTTTTGAAAGGCTTGATGCCATATGGTAGGAGGCATTGTTGAGTAATGCATATACCTTGTCCTTGGCTTAGCCAACCAATGTTGTAGGGTTGTGGGTGTGGTGTTGTCGGAAGCTACAATCTCTTGATGACTTCTCTTGAGATCAAGTTCTTCTGGATGCCATTAACAACAACAAAATGTAGTGGGATTCTATCCACTCACATCTCCGAGTGGAAGAGGCACTCCTCTTGTTATATCCCAAAATAAATTTAGTTTTCAATAAGTTCACTCAGAAAATTTATTTTTGATAGGATGAAGAATTCAAGTCATGTTATGAAAGATTTTAAGGTGACTGACAAATTATGGATCTCTGGTATTTCGATATTTGAAAAAATTGAAATTTTTAGCTTACGGTGGCTTAGGCGGGTTTTCCAACAGCTCATTAGCCACCGAAAAGTTGTGGTTTCGGCAACTAACAATTTAACGCAAGGTCATAGTTATCCACCGAAAGCTATCTCGTTCAGTTATTCGTTAAAAGGGACTTTCAGTGGCTTAGGAGAGACTTTCCAACAGCTCATTAGCCACCGAAAAGTGTTGGTTTCGGCAGCTTAGCGAGTGACTGAAGGAGGGCGTTAACCACCAAAAGCAAATGAAATGCATTGGGTAAAAGTCAGTTTCGGTGGCTTAGGAAAAAATGTTGATGGTTCATTAGCCACCGAAAGGCTTGTCTTTCGGCGGTTAAACGAGGAGATTCTGAGAGACTATAATCCACCGAAAGCAAGCTTTACACGACCATTTGGAAATAAAGTTTTGGTGGCTTAGGAAAACAAGTCAGCGGTTCATTAGCCACCAAAATATTTGGTTTCAGTAGCTAGCAGAAAAAATCATGGGTGCCCTTAACTGCCGAAAAGGCTGAAAGAGGAAACGGTTAACTGCCGATCAAATCAAAGCTCGTCAGCACAGTAGAGATCATGATAGGGCACGATAAACCACCTAAAGGACAAGGAAACTGCATCAAGGTGTAAGTAAATGATTGAGGAGGCCATTAATTATCTGAGGAGGACCGATGTGATTCAAAACCCTATTCTTCCCTCCATCCGTCCAACGAACTGCAGACAATCTCCACTAAATATCCAGTTTGAATGAAAAATGATTGTTGGGCAAGTGGTCTCGGAAATATCACCAAAGGCCATCGTCCTCTTACCCAAGCATTTCTCAAGCAGTTAAAACCCTCATAATCAGTGCCTTATCCTTCAGTACACTCCACCTTCGATTGCATGAATCCTCACCACTAGAAACCACCTATGAAAGTCAGCTTGCTTAAAAACCACCTCTGAAAGTCAGCCTACTAAAACTCTTCCATAGAACTTGAATTGAATTTTTTACAGGGACTCGCGAGCACATTAAACAAATGCAGAAGGGAGGGCCTGCTCTCAAGCAAGAATTAGGAGACATTAGCTACCTCGAAGCACATCCAGAAGTCTGGCAGTTTTTCAAAGATGCCGGCTGCTACAAATTTTGTGAGAAAGTTCAAGGTTCACACTAGCAGGTGGCTTAGGTATTTTCTCTTTCTTTCGATGGCTCCAAGGCACTCATAGGTAAGGAGGAATTCATGGTGGATGAAACCCTAATTGCATAAGTGACTAAACTCCCTAGAACTGGGGAGAAGTGGTTTAAAACCACCATTACAAAGGATGTGGAGTTTGGATCTTATTTGAAGCCTGAACATAGAGGCGTGGTGTGGAAGAAAAGTGTCCCATCCACCTGGATAGAAGAGAGGTGGCAGCAATTATTGAAGGCCATTGTGGTATATATAACTTGTGAAGGAAGATACAACGGGGCCATGATTTACCATTTCAAACTAATGAACCACTTCACAGGAAAGAGCCCATTGAATTTACCTTTCGAATTACACAGGAGCCTGGCAAAAATGGCACAACAGGTGAAGGATCAGCCAACTAAGATTGCTGGAAGATTGTCTCACCATGGCCTTATACAACTCCTTATCCAAGAATTATTGAAGAGGAGAAATATGGCATGGACAGATTTCTTGTTTTGGAATGGTTTTGAAACAGGAAAAGAAGGGCTATCTCCCCAACAACAGCAAAACAGCCTCCTTCCTCTTCTAAAACCGAGCAGGTTAAAAGAAACCTAGATTTCAGTGAAAAGGGCCAAGAGATCACAACACCTACTGGAAACATTTTGAACCTGCCCCACTAAGATTCAGAAGAAGAAAGAGAGGAAGGTGTTGACCTAGCAGTACAGGTTGTAGCAGGAAATGAAGAGTTCCCATCACCAACACCAAAAGAGCACGATGAACCAGTAAAAAAGGTTCCTGTAGCAAGCCCAAGACACAGAGGATAAATCAATTGCTGAGACAAGTGTCTGAGATGGAAAATTTAGAAAGAGAGATAAAGAAAAACAACGCTATATTGACCAAGAGGAATAAGCAGCTGCAAATTCTTTCCTAGAGATGAGAGAAAGGTATGTATTTCTAAAAAGACTAAACCTAAGATACATGAAGGACAACACTATGATGTATAGAATGATCGGGCTTCAGATGCTGCAGGTGAAGAATGCCAAACCAAACCCTAGCACTCATCTTACACTGGAAACCCTAGTTGTTGCAGCAGTAAGCCTTCAGCATCCAGAATCAAGCCAGGCTGTTGCTAACCTTCCAAATATTGAGCAGGTTGAATAAAAATCAAAAGATAAGCAACAGGACTTTAAAGCATAATTTTGGAGGCCACTTAATTTTTTTTGCAGAACAAGGCTTTTGGTGGCTTAAGCGGACGCTGAGGCGGTTCATTAGCCACCGAAAGCAGTGCTTTTGGCAGCTAACAGACCTGACATTTTCATCCCTTAAACGTCGAAAGCAAAAAGAGGCACAGGATCAAATTTTGGCACAAAGGACCAGTTTTGGGCGAACATAACTATCTCAAGGATGAAGTATAAAGATGAAAGGTGCTGAAGAGCAACATCAGGGAAGGTATGCTCCAGTTTTGCAGTTACATCAAAGAAGAAAGGGTCACAAATACTAATTATCCAGCAATTAGTGACTTATCTAGCAGAGGACTAGTGGCAATTGATTCCCAGTACTCACTTCAGTCATCAGAGGGTTCAAACAGTGGATGAGTTTTTTCGTTAGATAGTCTAGTAGTTAAATTAGGGTTTTTTAACCTAATTCTGCAAAAAACAATTATTATGTCTATTTTTAGTAAATCAGATCCAATTTTTCAGGGTCTGAATATTTTGCAAAGGCTATAAAGCCTAAGACTTATGTTATTGAAAGGGTTCGAATTCGGCGACATGTAGACCATTACTATTGTCAAGCTTCTCATATTGCTCATGACGTAATATAAGCTCTTTTGCTACCATATGTCCAGCTTCCATTTCTTGTCTATTCTGTGCTTATGCTTGAATGTGTTATTCAGGTTTATTCAGGTTAATTGATGTCTGATAGTTGTCATCCTATTGGCATATTGATGATTTGAATTATAAGTACCTTCCTTGTTATGATTAGCCATTTATATATATATGTTTTATGTATGAATCTTCCAGCATGATAAGTTCTCCATCTCTGCACCATATTATCAAACCTCTGAACAGTGGTACTTAGAATCCTTACCCTTGATTGAGTTTCATGCGTATCTTGAGAGTGTGAGGTCCTATAGGTCACCTGACTTGATCCACTAAGAAAACATAAAAACATTTAAGTTACCATGCATCCTCGAGCTGTAACCTAGAGGAGTTTCCTGGAGTGATAACAAATTGGTGCCATTGTCGGGGAGAGGAAACTGAAGCTCAGATTCCCTAGGAGACGACATAGATCCTGCTTTGATGATAGACAAAGTTTGGACACTATTCTAGTTGTAATCATATATCTGGAAACTCCATTGAAATAAGGTGGCTTCAAGAAGACCAAGTACCAGAGCAAACCCTCAAGGGCCACTAGCAACACCTGTTTCAGATCCAGAAGAGATTCTAAGAAGAGCCAGGGCTTCACTAAGGCAGACCAGCAATGTTGCAAAGGAAGCTACATCAGGTATTTCAGGAAATATTCCTGCTATTATTTCTTCTGCTGAAACATTTAATTCTCAAGAATTTATAAATACATCAGAAAATTTTATGGTGTGGGTATCTTCAAGCGCTGCTTCTTATGAAGATCCAATCCCTGGTGACTCCACTGGGATAAGTTTACCACCAGCACTCTTTCAGCTACCACCTACATCAGTAGTACCTCCTTCCACCCTTTGCATACCCATTTCCAACATGGTTGCCCCTCTGACCAAAATGGAAAGGATCCTGGTAGTTAGGTATGCCCCTCTGAATTTACCTAACCCCCTCTCGGCAATGCCCACTGGAGACTATCTCAAATACATGCCTAAATTTACAGGAGAGGGAGATTTCATAGCTGAAGAACATCTAGAGGCATTCTACAGTTATGCTGAGAACATAAATATAAAACAAGAATATTTGTGGACTAGGGTTTTTGTGCAAAGCCTAGATGGTTAGGCTAGGAAATGGTTCAAAGAACTGCCTGCTGGATCAGTAGCAGGCATTGAATCCCTAGATGACATATTTCTAAAGCATTGGGGAGAGAGGAGAGACCACCTCTATTATATCACCTAGTTTAGCAACTTGAAAAGAGAGAATGGGGAGTCTGTCTCCAACTTCACCAAGAGGTTTAACAATATGTTCATCAAGATCCCCACTGAGATCAAGCCCACTGATACCTTGACTAGAATCACCTATGCAAATGCCTTTGACTCTGATTTATGCCTGCTTCTCAAAGATATGAGATCTGCCTCCCTATCACTCATGCAGGATGTTTCCCTAGAGGTAGAATCTAACATTGTAGCATCTCATAAGGTCAAAGGAAAGATAGATAGGAAGAAACAACCCACAGACCCTCTTGGGGCTTCTTCATCAGAGAAAAAAATTGACAAAATGGCCAAGCTGTTAGATAATTTGACTACTGAAATGTCTAAGCTAAAAGACCGAGGGTAGATACCTATGAGGGGTAAAGGGCCAAGTGATTTTGTTCCCGGAAACCCTAATTTCATCCCTTACAAAAGAGGCAACCCCCCAGCCCAGATCCTCAGAAGGGAAAGGAATCAGGTTGAAGATCAGAGAATCAGAGCTCCCTTTCAGAATGTTGTACTAAAAGAAGAACCAGAGTTCATTCGGGAAGAAGGAGAGGCCGAAGACAACATCAACTGCATGGAGGATGAAGTTGACTATTATTTTTTGACACGGGTAGAATATGAGGAAGCCCTAATCAATGAGAAGATCAGTGAAGAAGCAGTATATCAGGTAGATGATCAAGGAGGTTATAATATGAGGTCCAGGTTGATTGCTCCCCCTAAGAAGAATGTTGTTCCTGCAAAGCAGCCTGCTGCACCAGCTAAAAAGGTTACTATTCCACCAAAGAAAATGGCTGTCATTCCCAAACAGCTGCAAAAGCCAGTACATTCATCAATCTATGATCCTGTCCACCTCAAATCTCCAGTACAAGAGGTAAGGTTTCCTGATAAACTGCATTATTCTTTCAATCTTGAGTCAAAGATTTAGAAATTGAAGATCCCTTTCCCATTAATAGAGCTAATGAAAAATGATGCATTCAAATCTTCAATACTGAAGTCCCTTAAACTGATGATACATATAGATACTGACTTTGTCAATATGCAAGATGATAAACCTATTGTAACCCTAGGCCCTATGATTGAAGAGCTAAATGATTCTTTCCCACCTTTCTACATATCTTTGAATATCCATGATAAATTCCTTCATAACGGCTTGCTGGACTCAGGATCTTCCCATAACCTAATGCCAAAAGTTGTGATGGATGAGCTTGGCCTCAGCATTACAAAACCCTACCATGATCTATTATCCTTTGAATCCATAAAGGTCAAGTGCTTGGGCCTCATCAAAGACCTTGTTGTAAACCTATCTCAGCTACCCTCAAAAAGCATAGTGATGGACATTGTAGTGGCTGATATCCCTCCTAAATTTGGTCTCTTACTGTCTCGATCATGGAGTAAAAGGCTAGGTGGCACCTTTCGGATGGACCTTACATATGCTACAATCCCAATGTTTGGAGGGGAGACCAAGAGGCTTTACAGAGAGAATCAGCTTTCCTACATCATAAGCAATGAAATTAATTCAGTGAACCACCCCATCTATGCAGTAGACACAGATTTTGGGTCATGCATTCTGCAAATAGATGATTCTCAAATAATACCAATCTAGCTTACTAAGCCCACCTGTCAGCAACCCAAAGAAATGACCACATCAGTCTGGAACATGTATTTTGATGGGGCTAGCACTCAAAACTCAGCAGGTGTAGGTGTAGTATTGATTTCTCCATCCAAAGAGACTATTCATCTGTTTTATAAGCTTGATTTCAAAACCACTACCAATATAGTAGAATATGAAGCCTTGTTGTTAGGAGTGAAAGCTACCAAGGAAATGGGGATCATGTGCATGAAAATATTTGGAGCTACAGACCTTATTATACAGTAGGTCAACAACACCTTTCAAGCAAAAAATGTCAGACTAAAGGCTTACAGGGACGAGGTATGGAAACTCAGAGACTCCTTTATGTTTTTGGAACAGTCATATATACCTAGGGCTATGAATCACCTGGCTGAATCCCTTGTTGTCTCTGCAAGTCTGTTTGTTCCCCTTTACCTCCTAGGCTCAGCTATGATATTCAAGTCAAGTACAGACCTTCCCTACCAGATAATGTGAAATTTTGGAAGGTGTTTGAGAATGATGATGAGCTTAGTAAATTCCTCCAGGTAGTAGATGAATTCTCTGATATGCATATAGATCAAGAAAACCTTAACATGGAAGAATACCAACAGCTCAAGTTGAAAGATAAAGTAGCTGATTAGAATATTGTTCAATTACCCAGTAATTATATACCTCGGGGTCTGGTACCCTTGGAAGAGCTTTGTGATCATAATGATATCCCTCTCAAGCCTGCCAAAAAGGAGCAAGACGCTGTTGTCCAAGAGCAAAACATAGGTAGCCAAAGCCATCCAAAACTTATAAATTTGTCCACTAAGTTGACTACTAATCAGAGGTCCAAATTTTGTGGCTTGATAAAAGAATTTGCTGATATCTTTGCCTGGGAGTACAGTGACTTGAAAACCTATGACACCAATATCATCGAACACAGGATTCCCTTGGAGAAGGACACCATCCCTTTCAAACAGAAGTTGAGATCCATTAGTCCTCTCCTACTACCTGCAATTGAAAAAGAAATCCATAAGCTCCTCAAAGCCAAAATCATAATTCCCCTCAGGTATTCCAAATGGATTGCAAACTTAGTGGTGGTAAGGAAGAAGAACGAGGATATTAGGTTATGTGTGGATTTCAGAAATCTGAACAAGTGCTCCAAAAAAGACAACTATCCACTACCCAAGATGGAACACCTGTTGCAAAGAGTCTCAGGGGCTAGTGTCATGTCATTTCTGGATGGTTTCTCTGGATACAACCAAGTTGCTGTGCACCCTGATGACTAAGAGAAGACTGCTTTTACCACTCCCTGGGGCACTTTCATGTATGCCAAAATGCCATTTGGACTGATGAATGCTAGGGCCACTTTTCAGAGAGCCATGGACCTAGCTTTTGTAGGATTGAAAGACAAATTTGTTCGTATATACCTGGATGACCTCACTATTTACTCTCACAGCCATCATGAACATTTGCAACACTTGAGGAGGGTATTTCTAAAATCTAGGAGGTTTGGGATATCACTCAACCCTAAGAAGTCCCAATTTGCACTCAGTGAGGGGAAACTCCTAGGTCACATAGTCTCAGCTGAAGGTGTGAAGATTGATCCGGTTAGGGTTGAAGCAATCCAGAAGTTGTCCATACCTAGGTCAAAAAGGGATATTCATTCCTTTTTGGGTAAGATAAATTTTGTCAGGAGGTTCATCCCTAACTTTTTTGAGTTGGTAAAACACATAACATATATGTTGAAAAAGGATGCAGAAATCAAATGGACTGACCAGGCAAGAAGCTCTTTTGAAGACATCAAAAAGGCTATCATGGAAGCCCCCACTCTGATTAGTCCGAACTATACCAAGAGTTTTTACATCTTCTCCTTTGCATCCTATGACATAGTGGCAGCTGTGCTATTACAAAAAAATGATGAAGGTCTCGATCATCCAATTGCATTCTTCAAAAAGACATTGAGGGATGCTGAACTAAAGTATGATCCCATTGAGAAGCAGGCTTATGCTCTCATCAAGTCATTGAAAACTTTCAGCATTTACATTCTACATGCAAAAGTCCTTGCCTATGTCCCTTCAGCTGTTGTAAAGGATGTTTTGACTCAGCCTGCATTGATGGAAAGAGAGCTAAATGGATTGCCAAGATTATTGAGTTTGACATAGAGGTAAATCCCACCAAGCTAGTAAGAGGCCAAGGTCTGGCCAAACTCATGGCTAAAGAAAACTGTGAACTAATGGGGATAAACTTCACTTGTGTAAATTCAACAAATTTGCAAACTGAAGTAGCAACAGAAGTAGTTTAGGATCAGAATGGCATTCAACAAGTGGCTAACAAATTGTCCTCATGTGAGTGGTACTCACGTATTATTCATTTCCTGCAAAAATTAGAAGTTCCTCCTGGTCTCACTCCAAATCAAGCACGAGATCTTAAACTAAAGTCAGTTAAATTTTGTGTAATTGATAAAATGTTGTATTGGAAAGATCTATCTGGTGTTTTGTTGAGGTGTCTAGATAAAGAAGAATCAGTCCAAGTCATGCATCACTTTCATTCAAGCACATGTGGAGGCCATCATTACTGGAAGACCACAACCCATAAGATTCTGAGGGCTAGGTACTATTGGCCTATCCTTTTTGCTGATGTGTGTACCTTTGTGAGAGCCTGTGACCAGTGCCAAAGATTTATAGGGAAGCAACAGCTCATATCCTTGCCCCTTAGGACTATTGCAGTGAATGGGCCTTTCCAGCAATGGGGTCTAGATTTCATAGGTGAAATAAATCCCTCATCTAGTGGTCAGCATAAATGGATCCTAGTAGTCTGTGAGTAGCCACAGACTACTTCACCAAGTGGATAGAGGCAGTACCCACCAGGAATGCAACTCATCAGGTCATCATGAAGTTTTTATATGAGAATATCTTTATCAGGTTTGGTTGCCCAGTAAGGCTAGTGATTGATAATGCACCAGCTTTCAAAGTCGGGGCATTGGTTAACATGTGTGAGTCAATGGACATTCAACTGGTGCATTCCACATCTTATTACCCGCAAGGCAATGGCCTGACTGAGTCATCTAATAAAAGCTTAGTCAGGATCATGAGAAAACTATTAGAGACAAATAAAAAAAGTTGGGATTCTAAGCTAAAGTTTGCTTTATGGGATGATAGGGTAACATACAAGAGATCTATAGGGACTTCTCCCTTCAAATTAGTTTATGGTACTGAGGCCATTTTCCCCATTCAGCTAATTCTGCCAGTAGCAAAATTCTTTCAGGAGGAGGAAGATGAACCAAATGATAAGGTGAGGAGGATGATGGATTTGGTGGAGTTGTAGCAAGTCAAGGAACAAGTGATAGGAAAGTCAGAAGCTCATCAACATAATATCAAGGTCATGTTTGACAAAAGGGAAAAAGTGGACAACTATCAGGTTGGAGATTGGGTCCTCAAGTGGGATATTGTCAGGCAGGACAAGGGAAAACATGGAAAGTTTGACTCTCTGTGGATTTCCCTTTTGTGATAGCTCAGAAACATAAGAACAACACCTTCAAATTTCAAAATCTGGAAGGGGAGGAGGTGTTTGATGGCCCAGTGAATGGGCAATTTCTAAAACTCTATTTTATCTGAGGCTCTGAGGCCTTGTTATTGTAAAATATTAGTTAGTAGGTTGTTTTTGCTTACAAAATAAACTCCATTCCCAATGGAACAGTAGATGATAGTTTTAAATTCTTTAGCTGTTTTCCAGGAAAGCCATTTTGGTCTGGGGTTCTTGGGACCTCACCGGAAGGTTCCCATCCCCAAGTAGGAGCCAAATGTTATCTCCCAAAATAAATTTAGTTTTCAATAAGTTCACTCAGAAAATTTATTTTTGATAGGATGAATAATTCAAGTCATGTTATGAAAGATTTTGAGGTGACTGACAAATTGTGGATCTCTAGTATTTCGATATTTGAAAAAATTGAAAGTTTTAGCTTTCGATGGCTTAGGCGGGTTTTCCGACAGCTCATTAGCCACTAAAAAGCTGTGGTTTCGGCAGCTAACAGTTTAACGTAGGGTCATAGTTATCAACCGAAAGCTAGCTTGTTCAGTTATCTGTTAAAAGGGACTTTCGATGGCTTAGGCGAGACTTTCAAACATCTCATTAGCCACCGAAAAGTGTTGGTTTCGGCAACTTAGCGAGTGACTGAAGGAGGGCGTTAACCACTGAAAGCAAATGAAATGCGTTGGGGAAAAGTCAGTTTTAGTGGCTTAGGTGAAAGCGTTGATCGTTCATTAGCCACTGAAAGGCCTGTCTTTCGGCGGTTAAACGAGGAGATATGGAGAGACTATAATCCACAGAAAGCAAGTTTTACACGACCGTTTGGAAATAAAGTTTCGGTGGCTTAGGTGAATAGGTCAGCGGTTCATTAGCCACCAAAATCTTTGGTTTCAGTAGCTAGTAGACAAAATCTTGGGTGCCCTTAACCACTGAAAAGGTCGAAAGAGGAAACGGTTAACTACCAATCAAATCAAAGCTTGTCAGCAAATTAGAGATCATGATAGGGCACGATAAACCACCGAAAGGATAGGGAAACTGCATCAAGGCATAAGTAAATGATTGAGGAGGTCGTTTATTATCTGAGGAGGACTGATGTGATTCAAAACCCCACTCTTTCCTCCATCTGTCCAACAAACTGTAGACAATCTCCACTGAATATCCAGTTTGAATGAAAAATGATTGTTGGGCAAGTGGTCTCGAAAATATCACCAAAGGCCATCGTCCTCTTACCCAAGCATTTCTCAAGCAGTCAAAACCCTCATAATCAGTTCCTTATCCTCCAGTACACTCCACCTTCGATTGCATGAATCCTCACCACTAGAAACCACCTCTGAAATTCAGCTTGCTAAAAAACCACCTCTGAAAGTCATCCTGCTAAAACTCTTCCACAGAACTTGAATTTAATTTTTTGCAGGGACTTAGGAGCACATTCAATAAATGAAGAAGGGAGGGCCTGCTCTCAAGCAAGAATTAGGAGACATTAGATACCTAGAATCACATCCAGAAGTCTGCCAGTTCTTCAAAGATGTTGGCTGCTACAAATTTTGTGAGAAAGTTCAGGGTTCACACCAGCAGGTGGCTAAGGCATTTGCTCTCTCTTTCGATGGCTCCAAGGAACTCATAGGTAAGGAGGAATTCATGGTGGATGAACCCTAATTGCAAAAGTGACTAAACCCCCTAGAACTGGGCAGAAGTGGTTTAAAATCACCATTACAAAGGATGTGAAGTTCAGATCTTATTTGAAGCCTGAACATAGAGGGGTGGTGTGGAAGAAAAGTGCCCCATCCACCTGACTAGAAGAGAGGTGGCAACAATTACTGAAGGCCATTGTGGTATATATAACTTGTGAAGGAAGATACAATAGGGCCATTATTTACCACTTCAAACTAATGAACCACTTCACAGGAAAGAGCCCATTGAATTTACCTTTCTACTTACACAGGAGCCTGGAAAAAATGGCACACCAGGTGAAGGCTTAGCCAACTAAGATTGCTAGAAGATTGTCTCACCATAGCCTTATACAACTCCTTATCCAAGAATTGTTGAAGAGGAGAAATATGGCATGGACACATTTCTCGTTTTGGAATGGTTTTGAAACAGACCTACAGCCAAAAGAGAAGGGAAAATCTCCTTCGAAAAAGTCTAGCACACCAAGGAGTGGAAAGAGGAAAAGAAGGGCTATCTCCCCAACAACAACAGAATAGCCTCCTTCCTCTTCTAAAACCAAGCAGGTTAAAAGAAACCTAGATTTCAATGAAAAGGGCTAGGAAATCATAGCACCTAGTGGAAACATTTTGAACCTGCCCTACTCAGATTCAGAAGAAGAAAGAGAGGAAGGTGCTGACCTAGCAGTACAGGTTGTAGAAGGAAATTAAGAATTCCCATCACCAACACCAAAAGAGCAAGATGAACCAGTAGAAAAGGCTTCCTCTATCAAGCCCAGGACACAGAGGATAAATCAGTTGCTGAGACAAGTGTATGAGATGGAAATTTTAGAAAGAGAGATAAAGAAAAACAATGGTATATTGACCAAGATGAATAAGCAGTTGCAAAATTCTTTCCTAGAGATGAGAGAAAGGTATATCTTTCTAAAGAGACTAAACCTTAGATACATGAAGGACAACACTAGGTTGTATAGAATGATCAGGCTTCAGAGGTTGCAGGTGAAGAATGCCAAACCAAACCCTAGCATTCATCTTACACTGGAAACCCTAGCTGAAGCAGCAGTAAGCCTTCAACATCTAGAATCAAGCCAGGCTGCTGCTAACCTTCCAAACATTGAGCAGGTTGAATAAAAATCAGAAGATAAGCAACATAACTTTAAAGCATAATTTTGGAGGTTGGTTAAGAACAGGGCTTTCAATGGCTTAGGCGAATGCTGAAGCGGTTCATTAGCCACCGAAAGTAGCACTTTCGGCAGCTAAGAGACCCAACATTTTGATCCCTTAACCATTGAAAGCAGAAAGAGGCACATGATCAAATTTTGGCACAAAGGACCAGTTTTGGGTGAACATAACTAGCTCAGGGATAAAGTATAAAGATGGAAGGCGTTGAAGAACAACATCAGGGAAGGTATGCTCCAGTTTTGCAGTTACATAAAAGAAGAAAGGGTCACAAACACTAACTATCCAGCAAGCGGTGACTTATCTAGAAGAGGACCAGTGGCAGTTGATTCCCAGTACTCACTTCAGTCATCAAAGGGTTCAAACAATGGACGAGTTTTTGAGTTAGATAGTCTAGTAGTTAAATTAGGGTTTTTTAACCTAATTTTGCAAAAACAATTATTATGTCTATTTTTAGTAAATCAGATCCAATTTTTCAGGATCTGAATATTTTGTAAAGGCTATAAAGCCTAAGACTTATGTTATTGAAAGGGTTCGACTTCGGGGACCTGTAGACCATTACTATTGTCAAGATTGTAGACCATTACTATTGTCAAGATTCTCATATTGCTCATGACCTAATATAAGCTCTTTTGTTATCATATGTTCAGCTTCCATGTCTTGTCTATTTTGTGCTTATGCTTGAATGTGTTATTCAGGTTTATTCAGGTTAATTGATGTCTGATAACTATCATCCTATTGCCATATTGATGATTTGAATTATAAGTACCTTCCTTGTTATGATTAGCCATTTATACATATAGGTTTTACGTATGAATCTGCCAGCATGATAAGTTCTCCATCTCTGTACCATATTATAAAACCTTTGAACAATGGTAGTTAGAAGCCTTGTCCTTGATTAAGTTTCATGCATGTCTTGAGAGTGTGAGGTCATGTAGGTCACCTGACTTGATCCACTTAGAAAACATAAAAACATTTAAGTTACCAGGCATCCTCGAGCTACAACCTAGAGGAGTTTCCTGGAGTGATAACACCTCTTCCTCTGAATCTTTAGGCTCCTCTAGCTGAATCTGTGTGGTAGCAACAGTTGCAGTGGGGTCTGCATCAATGATCTGCCTCCCATTGTCTGCGGTTGTGGCATTGGGTTTGGAATCAGAATCAGGATCTAATTTCGAAGACTTGATCTCGACCACCAATGATTGCTTTGAGCGACATTCATCAGTGTTGTGCGAAGGGCTTTTATGAAATTCACACCACTTCTCCGTGTCCTTCTTTGTCTTTCCATCCCCATTCTTTGCTTGTGGCGGGGACTGGTTGTCCTTTCCTTTTCCTGTGTTCTGTGGGCCAGGGTTTCCCTTACCTTTCTTCTACGGTGGATTCACAGGTCCAAAGTCTCGCTTGTTCTTTTGTCGAAATTTCTCCTCGATTTTGACAGCATACCGATAGGCGGATCCAAGGGAAGAGGTGTCGAGGAAGTCCATCTCAGTTCAGATGTATTGATACAGACCACTGTGATATTTCAGAATTAGGTGCCGCTCGGAGTCCTTGATACTCATCTTTGTGCGCAAGGTATGAAAGTTGTTGGTGTACTCCGACACCGTCTGGTCCCTTTCTTGACGCAGAATGGTCCATTTTGTGTACTGGTCATCATAATTTCCCACAGGGTAAGATTGTTCCCTGATGGCATCTATAAAAGAGGCTTAAGTGGGATTTGTCTCAAACATTCCAGACTCGTCTGATGAGTTCCATTCCCAATAAGTACCCCACCAATTTTGGACATGGGGCACTACCTTAAGGAGAGCAAAGGTGATCTTTTCCCTGTCGGAGAAATTGTGGATAGAGAAATACCATTCTAGAACATTCAAACAATTATCCAAGGCGTCTGCATCGATATTGCCTTTAAGTAAAGGAATATCAAAGTTAACTTGTACCTTAAAGGGAGTTGCATCCCCAAACAGGCTGCTCGTTGAAGATGCACTTGCCGCTCCCAGAATTCGTAGAAGGATTTGGGCGAAACTATCCATCATCTCGTTCTTCTGTCACTTGAAGGCTTTCTCAGGCAACGACTTGATAGGATATCCTGCTCCTTCGTCTCTCTTTTCTTCTGCCATGGGAGGTTGTTCGGGGCAGCAAGAGTGATCAAGTGAAACTAGTTCGAGACCGAACTCTCTATATCCTGACCTCATTGGGGACATGTGCAGAGAAACAATCAAAGATCAGATTTCTCTAATATCACTGATCTAGATTTATGTGTGAACAAAATGAAAGAATAGATACAAAATCATAATAACATACATTTCACAAAGATAACAGAGATACAGTAAACACATATTCTATTAAATTGCGGAAATAGAATAGACTGTAATACAATTGCTAGAATGGTGGTAGCTATCTCTGAGAAGAGATGTGGTTGCTACGCTCATCTATGCCAAGATGAATACAAAATGAGGCAAAGGAGGCCTATTTATAATAAAAATGAGGGTGAGATCCCCAAAAGTCCAAAACGTAACCCTAGAAGATGAATCGTCATAAAGTTTGAGGCCCCAACGTGGTAAGTTCAACAGTCAACTTCCTGGGGTCATAACTTTTGCATACAATCTCCGATTTGGGAGTTTGATAGCTCATTGGAAAGGTCTATCTAAGATTTGCAATTCTTGATCGACCAGATGGATGCCCATTGAATCGCCAAAAAACATCGTTTAGGGCCTCAAAATGGCCCCGAAATTTTAGGACCAGAAAAACCATAGAAAAATAACTAGGAAATTGCCACAATGGACAATTGTTTTTAGCCAATGGAATAGGTGGGTGGCCACCGATATCCATCTTGACCACTATCACTATTAACTTGCAGCGACATATTATTTTTTTGTCTTATATGATTTCTTTATCTAATAAATTCAATAATATATTTTTACTTTGTTCTGCATTCGAAATATTCAAGAACATGCCAAGCTATCTGCTCACCACTGTTTTAAACTAATATATCATAACGGTTCTTAGCTCGTTGGATATAAACCCGTAAAAATTAGTATTAGTTTGCTTTTACCTTCTAAAGGAAAGAGCATGCTTTTGAAAAAACTTATTGAACACCTATTTATGATCTTAAGTCGGAAGGGGCATGTAATGAAATGGTTTTCGATATTCGAAATCTCAGAAAATCCTCAACACTATGATTTCTTTAATGTTATATACAAATGTTACTCGGAAATCGGGAAGCTGGAAAAGCTAAGATTTCTGGAGATTGTAGCACAAGAGAAAAGTTAATGTTTTTTTAATGCTATATACAAATATTACTTATACATTTGCATTTTCTTTTGTTTTTTTTAATGTTATATACAATAATTATTTAAATATTTGCATTTTGTTTTTTTAATGTTATATACAAATGTTACTCGAAAAGTGGGAAGCTGGAAATGCTAAGATTTTCGGAGATTGTGGCACATGTTAGACCATTGTTTTCACTTGATCAGAATCAACAGTTAAAGTTAATAAGCTATCCTTGCCTGTCATTCATTTGGGTATATGAAATTTATTTAACTATCATTTTTTAATTATTTATGTTAATAAATATCAAGTTTAAAGATGTTTCGAGATCAAGATTTGTGAAAGCGAAAATTGGGAATTGTATTTGAACACAGGATATTTGTATATGTTGAAAAATAAAAAATGGGGACATAACATGTTTGTTATTTTCACACGTAATATTGTGGGAATTCGAAATGTTGGTTATTTGAAGACATAGGACATAGGATTCTGTAATTCGAAATGTCGTAAAATCGGAAAATATGGTGTTCCTTATTGGGAAATTCTAAAGTATTTCAAAAAAAATTAATGAAAAATTATTATTTCCCTTCAATAAAGTATTTCTTTGCATATGGAAATAACGGAATAGATGTTTAACAATGTAAAATATGTTGTCGTTGTTTGGAAAGTTTACAAAAAAAATAATTTAAAGAGCAATATTATCAAAAGTTGAAAAGAACAAAATGTTAAATGCGAATATTAAAGTTTCGATTTCCAATTTTAAATTTTGAAAGATCCTCGTTTTGGATTTCCGACATTTAGCATTTGTTCAAATAAATAAGTGTGCATGTATTGATTTTCGACATCGGATGCTAAGCACAAGTCCAAGTCCAAAAATCCTATGTCGTATGTTTTCATTAAGAAACACCATATGGTCCCATTTTAGATTCCGCAAGATCCGATTTGGGAAAACCGTTGCCATATTCTTTTCGCATTTCGGCTTTTGGAGTTTCGATTTCCCATTTTAAATTCTGCAAGATCCTCGTTTCCGATTTCTGACTTTTAGCAAAGTCCCAATATTCCAATTTTGGATTTGCGCATTTAGACAAAAGTTATTTATACAAAATGATAATGATAAAGTTCCAAGTCTAAAGAGTGTCTTAGCAGTCTAAAAGACTTATGAAAAGAGCCTGGGGGAAAGATGATGAGTTGGGGAATTTGAGTGTAGACAAATCTCCATCTATCAGAAGGGGAAAAGCATTTCATATCATGTTTAAAAAGACAAGTCCATGTTCCTATTGTAATTTTTTGACATTTTGGAATCGGAAATCTATGTTATATGTTTTGCAATAAGGAAGATGCTATCTTCCAATTATTTATTTTGCAACAAACACAGAAATCCTGTGTTGAAATAGGGACAAGTTGATGTTCTTATTTCCGAAGATATAGGATATCGTATTTATGATATTTTGACAGATGTTTCGATATTAAGTTTTTCCGCAATTGAACTTTTTTGACTTAGCTTGAGTTAGCTTGGGAGAGTCGAAATTACATTTTGAGGATGAACATATCTGTCACTCTATGTTGTTCTGATTTCCTATTTTTCGACATGTTGGATTCCTGAAATCCTATGTCCTATGTTTTCCAATAAGGATCGCCTTATGTTTCGATTTCGGATTCCACAATTTCCAATTTTTGACATTTGTCATATCGGAAGTTTTGTATTTTGAATTAAAGAAATGTCAAAGTTGCTATTTTCGATTTTCGACGTTCGTTTATGGGAAACTGAAAAACCTCGATTTTATTAAAGTGTTTTGGTGTTTCAGGCTTTATTCTCGTATTATTTTTGCGTAATTTCTGCCTATGCTAAGTCGATCCTTATTCTAAACTCGGTCTACGTTCTTTTTTATCGGTCTACATCTAAATTTGGCAAGGGTTTTGGCCTGTAAATCGGTATAATTTGTGGAGACTGATGTTATTGTGCATGAATTAAACTGCTTTTACCTGTTTCTTTTTAATTATGCAAACTTGGTTTCATGTTGTATATCAACTTGGTGAAGTGGGTAGTTTTGTTGATTTTGCGACATTTCGGATTGCAAAAATCGTATATCCTATGCTTTACAATAAATAACTTATACATACGTTACATTATGTATAATGTTGCATGAACATTGGGTAGTTTTGATTATAGCTCCTTGTTTTAGTTTTCCATTTTCAAATTTGCAATTTATGATTTGCGAATAAGGAACACTATATTTTTTCCAATTCGGAACACCATATCAGAAACCGAAAAATCTTAAGTTCACGTTTAATTTTAACTATTATAGTTCCTATTTTGTATTATAATTCTTTCTTTTAGTGGTCCATTTTCTACAAGATTATTATATATAACTGGAAGCAATAACTCTTCCGTTTAAACCAAGTGAACTTATTCAACTCATCATCTATTCGGTTTCGAATTGGTATCTCTGACAGCATTCACAAGTATGAATATTTAGGATTGGAGAAATTCTTTTTCATATGTTTTTCAATAATGGACATATACAAAAATCTTGTGTGTTCAAATAGGAACATGTTGATGTTCCTATTCCGAATCTTCGATACTTCCTATTTACGAGATTTTGGAATCCGAAATTTTCACATAAGTTATTCCTCCTCTAAGTTCATTTCTATTTTAAATTTGCTCTGTGTTATTTTTCATCGGTCTCTTTGTAAATTTGGCGGAAATTTGGTGTCTAAACTTGGTTTGATTCGGTATACCAACGTGCTAAGCTTTAAATAACAATTATTAATAGACCACTACTGGAGAACAATAACGAAAAATATATTAACAAAAAATTGTAGTGACCTTGCAAATTTAGGCTAAGTTCATCACCTAAAACAAGTAAATGAAGAACTAAGTAGACATAGGTTATTATTTATATATAAATATAATTTCGGAAATTGGGGAATCAGAAATTGGAACATAGGTTGTTCCTTATTAGAAAACATACTTATTATATTTTGATAAATTAATAACAAAAAGCATATATTCAGAAATCAGGCAATCGAAAATCGGAACTTGGCGTGTTCGTTATTGGAAAACATAGGATTTATGGAATCAGAAATATGATTCATTTTTTTTAATAATAGTATTTCCCGAATCTGAGATATCATTTAGTGTACTATTAATTCATTGTATTTACATTTTTTATGAACATATAGCCATAAATTCCAAGAAAAATTATAAAAAAATATATAAATTATTAAAGTTAGAGAAATTAATAACAATAAGGACATATAATTTTAATGACATACCATGCGTATTACAACATTATGACGTTACATAAGCAATATAAGTCACAACCCTTTATTTTCACTGTTTGTACTTAAATAAAGTATTTCAATGCATATGGAAATAACGAAAGAGATGATAGCAATTTAAAATATGTGTAGTGTTGTTGTTTGCAAAGTGAACAAAAATATATTTGCAAAGAACAATATTAGTGAAAGTTGAAAATATGTAAATGTTAAATGCGAATATGTTTTGGAATCTCAAATATCGAAAATAAAAAATCTATTAATTAGGACAAAGGTTATCTTATTTTTATGAACATACACTCAATTTATACATAATGATAATGTTGGACATTTATCATTATCTTCTCAAGAGAGAGAAGATAAATTTTGGTAGCTAAATTTTAAACATTTTCATGTTGGAAACATTTCCATAGGTTTCAGTAGCTAAATTTGAAATCGTTGTAAAGGTGAAAAGCTTGCCAGTCTAAAGAATGCTTTAGCAGTGTAAAAGACTTGATGTTGAAAAGAGATGGGAAGGAAAGATGCTGAGTTGGGGAATTTGGGTGTAGAGAAATCTCCATTTGTGAGAAAGAACAAAGCATTTGATATCCTGTTTAAAAAGATATAACATAGTAGCATATTAGGAAAGCCTGAGGAATAAATTGTTGCAATTTCATTACTCATGATGATGGAAAACAATTGAGAAGAAGGGTAAACAAATAATGATGCCCCTTATGTAAGTCGTAACGAGTAGAGAAATAAAAGGAAATTTCTAATCTTCACTAATCCATTGTCTCTTCAGACACTATAGGCCTTTCGTTGGAAGTAGCAGTGCGAACTTATGTTCCCATTTCGGGCTTTTATATCACCATGCTGTGATTTTTTTCTTTGGCAGCCATGAGAGGGGAAGTAATGACGCTCACGAGTGCAGTTTTTGTGCATATAAAAAATCATAAATGAGGTCCAAAGATTTTTTCCTCAGAGGGTCTATTTATTCACTAAATCTTACAAATGTTATCATGAGTTCGGGAATTTCATGATGTAGTATATATCTATAACTTGGTATTAATGTGATCTGTATATAATTCCCTTATCTCCTGCAGCACGCGAAAGGTCACTTAAACGGTGATATGAAAGCTCGGAATGGGAGCAGAATCCGAGATGTGAAATATATTGGATTTGAAAGATTTGGTGTTCCTGATTTGGATTTGAAATATATTGTTGATTCAATTGACAGAAGACACATGTCTTTTCCTGAGATCGTCAAAACATTCATTACAGACAATAAAGAATATGCCTATGTATCAAGTTGAACAAACTTATATATTTATGTATCAAGTGAAGTTGTTGATGATGTATTTTCAACCATCATAATTACAACTTTTCCGATTTCCACATATAATTCCCATATTAACTGCATAAGTGACTGTTACCCTTATCTCTTGCATCACACAAAACGTGACTTAAACAATGATATGAAAGCTCAGAATGGGAGCATAATCCAAGATGTGAAATTTATTGGATTTGAAAGATTTAGTCTTTGGAGCGCGTGATATTGACAATGATTTAATGATTAAGCAAGATAGTTCATATATATTAATGAAAAAATTAAGCGACGAGGATATATTTATACCATCGTCGCTTATTGACAAATGTGAAGTTTACACACTGAGATAACTTAAGGCTGACAACGAGTGAGGGTAACAATCACTTCTACAATTAATATGATGACGTAATATATATGAACTATCTTTCTTAATCATTAAATGATTCTCAATATCACTTGGTATTAATGAGATATGTATATAATTCCCTTATCTCCTGCAGCACGTGAAAGGTCACTTAAACGGTGATATGAAAGCTCAAAATGGGAGCAGAATCTGTGATGTAAAATGTATTGGATTTGAAAGATTTGGTCTTTGGAGCACGTGATATTGACAATGATTTAATGATTAAGCAATATAGTTCATATATAATATATATTA
Organism: Pseudotsuga menziesii; assembly: GCA_001517045.1. Lineage (NCBI taxonomy): Eukaryota > Viridiplantae > Streptophyta > Pinopsida > Pinales > Pinaceae > Pseudotsuga > Pseudotsuga menziesii. The sequence continues at coordinate 320,548 of LPNX010001483.1, read as the reverse complement.
CGTCATCATTTGAATTGCAGAAGTGACTGTTACCCTCACTTGTTGTCAACCTTAAGTTATTTTCAAAATATGTAAACTTCACATTTGTTACCTTATTGATGGTTTCATATGATGGTATAAATATATCCTCGTCGGTTAATATTTATCATTAATATATATGAACTATCTTGCTTAATCTTTGAATGATTGTCAATATCACGCGCTCCAAACACTAAATCTTTCAAATCGAATAATTTTACATCTCGGATTCTGCTCCCATTGTGGCCTTTCATATCACCATTTAAGTGAACTTTCGCGTGTTCCAAGAGATAAGGGAATTATATACAGATCACATTAACACCAAGTTATAGATATACACTACATCATGAAAATGCTGAACTCATGATAACATCTGTAATATTTAGTGAATAAATAGACCCTTCTCTTGAGGCAAATATCATTTGGAAGAATCAATTGAAACCCAGGAAAGGTATGTCACTATCTCATAAGGAGCATTTTAAATTAGGCAAAAAATTAATATGTAACATTTCAGTACATGTTTTTGTCCAATATTTCTGTCCGTTCAAGTGACCTTTTGATTTGTCCAAGAGATAAGGGAATTATATACAAATGATATTAATCAACAAAATTCATTATAGATATATACTATATGATGAAAATCCAGATCTCATAATTACATTCTGTAAGATTTAGTCAATAAATATCATGATAGGACATTTATGAAATCAGAAATCTATGGGACAACCGAAAGGTATTAGCATTGCAGTTTGAATCATCGTATAGAGGTGCACAGGGTTATTGTTGTGCACGTTCAATATGCCATCGTATATGTGCGTTCTTATAGCCGATTGAAAAATCAATTATTTCGTGCTTAGATATCGCCAAAAATCGATTCAACCGAAGCACTCTTGAAGACGTTGGATAGCTTCAGTTTCTGAGTGTTTTGAACGTGTCCAATAATAGACTATTTGGAAGTATTCCAGAGGAGCTAACAGGGCTGCATTTCATGAGCATACTCTTACTCAACCCAATTACATTTCCTAAGCCACTACATTCGACCTTGTCTTCTTCTTCGTCCTCTTTTTTTCGACTTCGGAACTTCGGAATCAGAAATAACTTTTTCTTGGATTTTTCCTTGTGCTTGGCTTTTCCCTACTTTTCCGACTTCAAAAATTCAGAATCGGAAATGTTAATTTTTTTAATGTATTTTCACTACTTTTCGGAATCGGAATAAAAAATCTTAACTTTTTCTTGACTTTTCCCTTGTGCTTCGACTCCCGGCCTTCGGGATTCTGAACTTAAGAATAGGAAATCTTTTAGTTTATGTAATTTGGAATATGTAGGGATTTGTGTGAATCCATCTAAGTATTATTTTAGTTTATCTTTTAGTTTATTCGATTGCTTGTCTTTGTTTGTTAAGATATCAATTTTTCAACGCTGCAACTTCCAGGTGATTGAATACTTAACATAAACTTATTCAGTGATTCATGATGCTTCAATTGTTTCAGTTTATCTTGGAAAAAAAGGTTTAAGATGAATGAAAATGCAATTTTGCTCATTGATGTTAGACAAAAGTGTTTTATACACGATGACAATGTTGAAGAAGCTTAAAAAGAACAAAATGTGTCAATAGTCATTATTTTCATAATACAAATAAGGTAGTAAACACCAAATCATGATGGTACAAAGTGATGTGTTCAACATATCCTAACCCATTTCCATACATTTTGCTAGCTAAATTTCCATATGGTTTGCTAGCTAAGGTGCAACCGTTTCCATATGTTTTTGCACTTCCTTTGTTCTATAGTCCCTTCATTGGCTGCATGACTCGAAACTTATCTTCCCATCTCTTCCCATTCCGACCTTTGGTATCACCATGTTGCCATTTTTTTCTTCCGCAGCCATGAGAGGGGAAGTAATAATGCTCAGGAGTGCAGTTTTTGTGCATATAAAAAACCATAAATCAGGTCCAAATGATATTTTCCTCAAGAGGAGGGTCTATTTATTCACTAAATCTTACAGATGTTATCATGAGTTTGAGATTTTCATGATGTAGTATATATCCTTAACTTGGTACTAATGTGATTTGTATATAATTCCCTTATCTCTTGCAGCCTGCAAAAGGTCACTTAAACGGTGATATGAAAGGCCAGAATGGGAGCATAATACAAGATGTGAAATTATTGGATTTGAAAGATTTGGTATTTGGAGCGCGTGATATTGACAACAATTTCATGTTTAAGCGATAAGGATATATTAATACCATCATAATAAGGCATCGATAAAGTGACAAATGTGAACTTTACACACTATGAGATAACTTAACACCGACAACAAGTGAGGGTAACAGTTACCTCTGCGATTAATGTGATGACGTGATAATATTTCAGTATGTTGAAGTGACCTTTCGAGTTGTCCAAGAGATAAGAGAACTATATACAAATGATATTAATCAAGAAAATTCATTACAGATATATACTACATCATGAAAATCCCAACCTCATAATAACATTTTGTAAGATTTAGTCAATAAATATCATGATAGGACATTTATGAATTCGGAAATATATGGGACAATGGAAAGGTATTAGCATCGCAGTTTAAATCATCGAATAAGTCCCAATATTCCAATTTCGGATTTGCACATTTTCAATTTTCGACATTAGACGCTAAGCAAAAGTCCAAGAAGGTAATTAATGTATTGTAGATATATAAAATTAGGTATTAATTAGTCATATGTATAAATTTATGATATAAATTTATATCAAAAGAAGCCATATTGAGATAATTACTATAGTTTATCAATAATAATTATTGTTCAAATAGTTATAGTTAATACCAGTGGGATCATATACCATGCCACAATATTTTATAGTTTGGTTAATAGGTACATTCTTAATTTAATTTATCAACATACAACATGAATGATTTTGCAAACTTAGCAAACTCCATGGAAAATTTATTTCCATATATTTATATAAATATTAAAAAATATCATCCTTAGTTGAGCAAGAAGAAGTGCACAGATACTTTGTTTAGATGCAGAAAATACCATCATTTGAAATAAGGAACACCAATATTCGAATTTAAGATTTGCGCATTTTCGATTTCCAACCTAGGTCTCCGAAAATCCTATGTTGTATGTTTTCATTAAGAAACACCATATGGTTCGATTTTAGATTCCGCAAGATCCGATTTGCGACATTTTCGATCTCGCAATTTTTATATTTTCAAATAAAGAAATGTCGAAGATATTTCTGACTTTCGACGTTGGCGTATTCTTTTCACATTTTAGATTTTCAAGTTTTGATTTCTGATTTTAAATTCCGAAAGATCCTCGTTTTGGATTTTCGACATTTAGCATTTGTTCAAATAAATAAGTGCGCATGTACCGATTTCCTACATTGGACGCTAAGCACAAGTCCAAGTCCAAAAATCCTATGTTGTATGTTTTCATTAAGAAACACCATATGGTCCCATTTTAGATTCCGCAAGATCCGATTTACGAAAACTGTTGCCGTATTCTTTTCGCATTTCGGCTTTTCGAGTTTCGATTTCCCATTTTAAATTCCGCAAGATCCTTGTTTCCGATTTCCGACATTTAGCAAAGTCCCAATATTCCAATTTCAGATTTGCACATTTTTTATTTCCGACATCGGACGCTAAGCACAAGACCAAGAAGGTAATTAATCTATTGTACATTGCTATATATTAAAAGCAACATCATTAGTTAAGCAAGAAGAAGAAGTGCACAGGTACTTTGTTCAGACGCAGAAAATACCATCATTTGAAATAAGGAACACCAATATTCGAATTTACAATTTGCGCATTTTCGATTTCCAACCTGGGACTTTGAAAAACCTATGTCATATGTTTTCATTAAGAAACAATATATGATCCGATTTTAGATTCCGTAAGATCCGATTTGTGACATTTTAGATCTCGCAATTTTTATATTTTCAATTAAAGAAATGTTGAAGAAAGTATTTCCGACTTTCGACATTGGCGTATGAAAAATTGTTGCCGTATTCTTTTTGCATTTCGGAATTTCGAGTTTCAATTTCCAATTTTAAATTCTGCAAGATCCTCGTTTCGAATTTCTGACATTTAGCATTTGTTCAAATAAATAAGTGTGCATGTACCGATTTCTGACATGAGACGCTAAGCACAAGTCCAAGTCCAAAAATCCTATGTTGTATGTTTTCATTAATAAACACCATATGTTTCTCTACCTGTGATAAAATAATTCTCCAACGCTGTGAAAACCCTGTGTAAACTGCGTGAAAAAAACAGCTGTGAAAACAACAACGAGGCAGGCTGAAAACAAGGAGTTTATGATATGCATGGACTTGGCAGAGGAAGAGCTTACGCGGAAAAAATATGAATAGACAGAATAAATCATGACAGAAAAAACCAACCGATCAACTCCATGCCGCCTTCTTTCCTCCCTACTAGATCATAGGATACAATAACCAAAAAGTTTAACGATTAAACTCGCTAATAACTAGGCGACACATATTGGGATGTTAATGGCCAGGGAGACGAGAAAACTTTTGGGACAACTTCTTTCATTGAGAAAATACCTGCGACGTACTAAATATCTTCACATTTCATATTTTATAATTATTTTTAAGTTAATAATTTAAATATTTTTATAATTATTTAAAGATAACAAATTAAATATTATATATACTTGCTAAAATTACTTGATTTAAAAAAATACTATATTAACATCTTAAGTTAAGGAGTGGTGTATTTATAATTCTTTTTAAGTCATTACATATTTTATAATTATTTAAAGATGGCAAATTAAATATTATATATAATTTCTAAAATTATTTTATTAAGACAATATTATATTAACAATTTAAGTTAAGGAGCTTTCTACTTATTTTATGTTTTGGATTTTTAAGTGGGTTTTGGTTAGGATCTCTTAATATTTTTTGGTAAAATCGAAATTTGGAAATATTCAAATTGTGTTTTTGAATCTATAAATAGATTCAACTCTGGGTAGTCTAAAAATTCGAAGATTTGAGCCACAATAGACTCATTTTTAAATCCCATCATAAATTTTCAGAATCCAGGTTACAACTCTCGAGTGCCCTAAGGGTAGGGGTTTTTGGTCTAAAAATTTGAAGATTTGAGCCACAATAAACTCATTTTTAAATCCCATCATAAATTTTCAGAATCCAGGTTACAACTCTCGAGTGCCCTAAGGGTAGGGGTTTTTGAGGGTGTTGAAATTCATTTTTATTATCAAAATTGAGATTAAAAAAGATTTAAATTCTGATTTTGCAAAACAAGAAACATAAGATTCCGCCCAAAAAATCATCCAATTTTTAGACGAACTATTCAACACCCTCAAATACCCCACAACACACACATTATGCAATTTTCATAATTAATATATATGATTCTAAGATTTTAATCAAGTTACAATCTAATAAAACCAAAGAAAAAATATATTCTGAAAATGTAGAATATTTAAATTACACTCACATTAATGGTTAATTACTATATTAAATTTGAATTATTTATTTATTATACAAAATAAATTACCATATGTAATTAACTTAAAATTATTGTATTAATTTATAAATGATTAAATTATTATTTAAACTCTCAAGAAAGGAAAAGCAAAATGCCACAAAGGCTGACGAAGCCCTTGTATGCTCTTAATCTTTAAATTTCTTTTATGTACCATGTAAACTTCAAACAAAATTACAAATGCTTGGGTTTTGATATTACGCTTGAAGCAAATTAACGGAGACCAGCGATATTTTATCGAAATGTTTGTGCCAGGGGTTTACGAGGGGTTTATAACCTTCTCCATGTCTGTACCCAGGGACACTGAGGAAGTACGAATGTATCAGTGGAAAGAGGACGCGGTTGAAGAAATTAATCAAGAACCTCACTAGTGAACTGGACAAGTTATCAGGCAATAATTTGGTCACCCGTGAAGAGAAACATAATACTCATGCTTTGTATGTGAAGGGGGTATGAAGAGAAGGGAGCCCTATGAGGAAGAAACTCTTCTTCCTTCGTCGAATACTCATAAAACTCTGCCCATAAAACTCTGCTTCTCATTCTCCTATTCACAGTCGGTTGTTTCGGAGAATGAGAAGCAAAAACAGCAGTAGCATAAGTGGCAGCACTCTAGCCATTGCTGAAGATTACGTTGACTTCAATTACAACAATTCATGGCTTCATTGCAGAGCTCCAGTAGAGATACAATGCCTGAAAGTTCCACACAGAGCTCTTTAAGGAATGGACACAGAGAGCTTTGCCTTCATATGGTAGAGTTGCTGCGGACCAAAAACATGATTGCTGCAGCACAGGGAGTTGTGAGTCGAATGATTTGGAGATATTTAAGATATGGTATGATTGCAGAGGCCTTCAGCACGTTCAGCTATGCTGCTCACCGTGGATTGATGCTTGATTCGCTCAATTGCAATTATATTCTTCAGAAACTGGTAAGCAACAATCTGTTCAGTCAAGCTCATGAACTCTACTCAAGAATGACAAGCAAAGGTATTTCCCCAGATTCTTCTACTTTCAATTCCATGGTTATTTGCTTCTGTAAACAAGGGAATTTGCAACAAGCCAATGCTTTTTATGATCAAATGATTCAGAAAGGTTGGGTGCCTGGTTCTGCCACATATGAAAGTCTGATTCAGGAGCATTGCCTTAAGAAAAAGCTGCCCGAGGCTTTTAGGTTTTTCGATGATATGATAGTGAATGGCCTTGTTCCCAGTGTTGTTAGCTTTACAGGGTTAATTCACGGGTTCTGCAGCCAGGGCTGGTTGAATGAAGGCTGTAAGCTGTTGGGCAAAATGGTTAAGATGGGTCAACAGCCTAATGTTTATACTTGTACTGTGTTTATAGATGGACTCTGTAAGAAAAACAAAGTGGAGGAGGCGGTATGTTTGTTGAACAGGATTGAAGCTGGGGGTTTGGTGCTTAATAAAGCGACCTACACGGCTATAATTACTAGATACTGCAAAGAAGGGAAGATTAATGCAGCTTTCCAATTTTTTGATAGAATGATTGATAGGGGTTGTGAGCCGGATGTTCACACTTACAATGTACTAATCAGTGGACTCTGCGATCAATGCATGTTGGAGGAGGCATGGAAGATCTTCAACCTGATGTTGGAGAATGGGTTCGGTCCCAATGTAGTCACCTATACCAATCTAATTGATGGATACTGCAAAATAGGGAAGCTTGACTGTGCATCTGAGCTTATGGATAGAATGATCCGAAATGGTTGCCAACCAAATGTTCATACTTACACTCTTTTGATATTTTCTTTCTGCAAAGAAAACAAGCTTGAAGAGGCAGATGAGCTGTTGATCAGGATGCTTGAAAGTGGGATACTTCCAGATCATCTAACCTTCTTTGCACTGATAAAGGGGCACTGCAAAGAACGAAAGGTTGTTCTAGCTTTCAAGATTTTGGAGGCACTAACGAGATGTCGCCTTGATAGTCAAACTTATAAGGAACCAATAAATGGGATTCAGAAGAAAACAGATTTGGAAGAGGCTGAGTTATTGCTTGGTGAAATCGTTAAGAGGTTCTTACTACCAGCTGAAGTTGCTTACAATATACTAATCAGTGCAGCCTGCACAGATGGCAACCTGGACCTTGCTTTTAGACTTGTGAATAAAATGGTGCTCCATGAATGTAAAGCTAATGTGTTCACCTACAACTCACTAATAAATGGCCTTTGTAAAAGGGGCTTGATAAAGGAAGCATACATGCTTGTCAATGAAATGCAAGCACAACGCTTGCTTCCTAATGTAGTAACGTACACCATGCTGATTAATGGACACTGTAATGAAGGCAAATTTGACCTAGCTTTTGAAGTTTTCGAGAGAATGATTGAGGTTGGCCATGTCCCAAATGCTTATACTTATGATCCACTGATCAGAGGCCTGTGCAAAGAAGGAAATTTGCAAGATGCAGAACTCCTATTTTATAAGATGGTTGAAAGGGGTGTCATTCCTGATGAAGTGATTTATGGTACACTGATTTGTGCATATTGTAGACAACAGAAAATTAAAGATGCTTGCGTTTTATTTGAAGATATGACAAGAAAGGGTTGTCATCCAAGCTTCCGTACTTACTGTGCTCTTATAAATGGATTTCTAACTCAAAACAAAACTGAGGAAGCGTACAGTTGCCTAAACATGATGTTGGATGATGGCCTGGTTCCAAATAATGTACTTTATACCATACTGATTAACCAGTTCTGCAGGAAAGGGAAGATTGACCTGGCTTTTAGGTTTGTTGCTCAAATGGTTGCAAATGGCATTGATCTTGACATAGTCACTTATGGGTCATTGATCAATGGAGTTTGCAGGAATGTGACAGGGATCAGGAGAGAACATTCTAGGTTGACATTATCTGATGCAAATGCAATGCAAGCAGAAAATAAGATTTTCAATTTATTGCAGGAAAAGACATTATTTCAAGCACAAGTAACTATGACCCATATTGCAGACTCTTCAGAAGCGAAGCTCAATCTGGCTTTCAAATTGCTAAAGGAATTGATGGATAGGGGTTGTGCACCTGATATTTATATGTACAGTGGTCTGATAAATGGACTTTGTAGAGCACACAGGTTGCGGGATGCTTATGAACTTTTAAAAATGATGATGGAAAAGGGTTTGGTTCCTAATAAAGTGGTATATACCATACTAATCGATGCTCATTGCAGGGAAGGTGAAATTGACCTTGCATTGAAGAGCTTTGATCAGATGAACGTAGAAAATTGCATTCCTGATTCTATTACATATAGTCTACTAATTAAAGGGCTTTGCAAAGAAAGCAGATTACAGGAAGCAACTAGACTGTTAAATGAAATGAGTGAAAAGGGATTGGTACCCTCAAGGGCAGCGTATGATGCGGTCATTCATGGCCTTTGCAAAGATTGTAAAATTGACCTTGCATTCAATTTGTTTGTGGACATGGTCAACCATGGCCTGAAGCCTAGTAGCTTCAATTACAATGAAGTGGTTTGTGGGCTGTGTGAAGACAAAAGGGTACAAGAGGCCCATGAGCTCTTCAATATGATGCTTATGAGGGGCAAAGCTCCAGATGAAGTTACCCGCAACAAGCTGATTGAAACATGCTACAAGACAAGGAAGTTTGACTTGGCTTTCATGGTCACAGAGAATATAGTTGATATGGGGTTTTGACATGATTATTGAACTTAATGATGGGAAGGAGTACATGAAACTAGCTGTAGAAAGAGATAATACATCTAAAGTCATTTTTGTTGACACTAGAAAAATCTCCTTTGGAAAGGCTTGGGGTGTGGCTTACCTCAACCTGATATATGAATATATATATATCAGGCAGCAGGATTAGTGATACACCTATTTGATCATACAACTGGGTGGGCTGGCATTTAGTTAAGTTTTGTTGCAACTGGATGCTTCTAACTTCCCTAGTTGATCACCCATGTTTCGTAAATGCAGAATAGAGAAACACATCACAATTGTACCTTACTTGGGTTAATATGAGTCTTGATAGAGAGGTAATAAAACTCGGCATGGAATGAAAATCAAAACACAAGTTGAGATCAATATTAGAGGCAATGTGATTGGAAATGTTTCTCCATCAAAAGGATTACTTACACAACATAATGTTGGCAGCATACTCATTGCAGCACTAGAACATTGCAGCACTAGAAGAAAATAGCATTGGCAGGGCTTTGAGTTGGTGAATTTTGCTTGCAAGTTGCAACTGAGTTTGTGTTTCTCATGAAAGGAGCCAAGATGCAGATGGACATGTGATACCAAGGTAACAACTTATTCATTTTCAATTTCAAGCACTGAGCTAGGTCACAAACTTTGTACTGAAGTTTACCTTTCCCATGGACTTCTTATGGTGGATGATGCAGTGATTTTTCATAGGGTTTCTTCTAATGCCATTACTTTTAAGTTTTGCATAACAAAAACTTTACCTGATACTATGGCCCTGTATACAGCTTACCTTTCAGCACGATTTCTTCGTTGAGGAGTATATAAAGATAAATTTGATACAAGTACACAGTGAAATTGAGGAATCTGGAGAGGTAGCTCTTGAATTCCCTGTCATTGAATTACATAAGACATATTTATAGTACAAAATCTTGTCAAAATAGATCTTTGGCTTTGAATTAATCTAGCTTAAAATAAGCTAACTTGATAATGATAACTTTTCTCTCATTAGGAGCATTGAAAACAACTCAGTGATGAAATAACTGCTAAAGTTAAACAAAAATAATTTTTAGTGCTCATCTAAATTCCTCGTTGAAGAAAAGTTCTGGGAGTTGAGACGGTATGGTCTTATTCATCTTAGGCTCTTTTCTTACATACAGTTTTGGTTCAATTCTGTACTTAAAACTGTAGAACCCTGATATCATGGCTGGTTGGCCACCCTCATTGACCAGTATTTTGTTGTAGAAAATTATAAAAGAGTTTCAAGTGCTTATCCATTAAATTGAAAAATGATATGAGCAACATGACGTTTGGTTTTTTTCTAAAGTAGAAAACTAGAAGATGTCTCATGCGTCTGGTTTGATACAAAATTGTTGGATATTTCACTAGAATGACACTTCAATGCAATTAAGAAATTTTGCTTTATTTCTAGAAGGTTCCTCAGATCTTAACCCCTGAATTTTCTACCCTAGGACTGCTGTAAATTAAAGTACAAAACAGCAGCAGAAGAAGTATAATAATTCACTTTCAAACAGCCCTAAACTTCCTAGCAATTAGGGAGAAAAGACACCAACTGATGAGTTAACTTTTCAGCCCTTTAAGGGCAACTTATCAGTCAATATTCTGGTCTGATAATGTACTTTTACAACAGAAATAACAACAGTATTAAAGCAGTAAAATCAGCCTCTTTATCTTCTTCTTTAGATGTCAAATCATTTAAAATTTTGCCCTTTTACTTACGTTCAATCAGCAAGATCATAAACAGATGTAAATAAAATAATATGAAGAACATATGTATTTGAAAATCAAATCTGAAATCAACAGAAAATATGTATGGCTAGAAACTTCATATATGGCTTAAGCTCAATGATAAAGTACATACCATAGCCTCCTTGAATCTACAAAATCCAACCATACAAAAATGCCCTAGCTGGGGTAAACTCAATGATAAAGTACATACCATAGCCTCCTTGAATCTACAAAATCCAACCATGCAAAAATGTCCTAGCTAGGGTAAATCATCAAACCCTAGTTCCACCAAGAAGTGGTGCAAGAATTCCTCTAACACTCTCTCCAAGGCAAGACACCCTCCTCTTCTCTCCTTCACAAGTCCACCCTAGGGTTTTCTCCCAAAACCGTTGCTCCAATCTCCAAGGGTAAAACCCTAACCCTATAACTCCAAGATGCTCCAAGAAACCCCAAAGAGACCAAGAAACCCTAGCGCCCAAGAGAGAGAGAGAAACAAGTACAAGTGAAGATCTAGAGAGAGAGAGGACATGTGCACTTCTCTTCTAGGTCACTTCTCTATACAAGAGTGAGAAAGAATGGACACACAGGTTATATGAATGAAAACTCTCTCCTTCCTCTATTTATGAGAGGTAAGGGAGTCCAACAATACTATGTGAACACAAGCCCTTATAAGCAAACCTAGACGAGCTCTTGTAGGCCATAGAAGTGAGATATCCACTCTAGAGTGCAAGTGTCATGCCCCAATTATGATGTTGTGCACAATAAGGACTCCAAGGTCATGTAGCTACATAAGGCAAATCCACACCACTCCATCTTGGGCCTTCATGGACTCCATTTATCCTCTAAAGTAAAGTATGCCATTGGGGCAGCTACCCTCTACAAGAACACTATCAAAGCCTCAGGCTTCCCCAAGCCATCTACAATTCTCTAAATAGCTATCCAAGTTTCCACATGCCATTTAGAGCTTGAAGACCTCCTCTACGTGCACAATACTCCACATCCCCAATAGGGCGTTCTCCCACCAAGTGAATTCTCCATGTGGTTATCTTGAAGTGCATCCATCATCCAAGCAAGAGATCTGCAATGCCCAAAGGAAGAACACCGAGTTAACAATCAACTAAGGTAAAATATCTACTAAGCAAGCTATCTCAAGTGTGCATATCCTTCAAGGACAATCTCTCATGCTATAATCCATCTCAGAACACTAGGGGATGAACATACACAATGTAACCCAAATCTTATGAAGCACCCCCAAACATGGTGTAAATACTTTCAGGGTAACTCCAAAATCTATCACTTCCTTTTTACGACGAAGGTGTTCACGCCAACACATGTATTCTCCCTTAGCAATTGCATCGAATTTGCTATCTGCAAATTACTAGCTACGGTCCCGAAATCAACCATTGTTTTCTGCGACACGACTATCAACCATGTTATCACATCTTGATCCTCCAATGAACAATGATCACCTGTAAATTTATAGAAATATCTCCTTGGAGCAACAACCAACTGCTAACCTCCATCATCCTTTGCATCATGGGTCACCATCAAACAACACCACATCATGAACTCTCTAGGACATCCTGCAAAGACAATCACATCTCCTTGCAAGATCAAGTCAATCCTAGAAGGAAAAGCTCATGGTATAGTCATTGAACTATGCAAGGTCGTTATCAACTTGTCATCATAAGAATCCCTCATGCACCTCAAATCCTATGGCAACTGGACTATCCTGAACCAGGCTAACTCTCTCATCTTGAGAGAATCTTGAAGTAAGAGTATCATCAAGGGGAATCCTCTTTGTTTGAGACAATCCATAATATCTATCTCTGTACTCCATAATATCCAATCAGCCACAACTTGGGAATCAATCTTGACAACATCCTTCATCAAGGCATCACAACTCTACAATGATTAGCTAGAAAGCTCATGGATGGAGTCAATCTCATCATCACACCTTTCCTTTGTATAATTAGAAGTCTCATGGATGGAAGAAAACAATGCCACATGACTAGCATATTTCGCTCCTACATGCTCCTGAGCCTTTAGATCAACAATGTCCACATTCTCCCTGATCACGGGAGGAGAACCTTGTGCATTGAAAGATCTCACAATCAAAGTGCAATGATCGAAATTTGGCTTGGCATGTGCCTCGTGAGAAATAGAAGGTTCTACCAACTTCTTGTTGGAATGTGTGAGTGTCACGAGATCAACCACCAACCTAAAAATGCCACCCTCTCTCACTCCTCTAGTTAATGTTCTTGGACTTGCTAGACTACAATCAATGATGGTGCATTCTTGTCCCTCAAAGGCAATTCTTCATTGTACATTCGGCATGTGCCTCGTGAGAAATAGAAGGTTCTACCAACTTCTTGTTGGAATGTGTGAGTGTCACGAGATCAACCACCAACCTAAAAATGCCACCCTCTCTCATTCCTCTAGTTAATGTTCTTGGACTTGCTAGACTACAATCAATGATGGTGCATTCTTGTCCCTCAAAGGCAATTCTTCATTGTACATTTGTCATACAAGAAACTGAAAGGAAGTTTTTCCTCCTACCCGAAATAAATAAAATATCACTCATCTCCAAAACATCACCCAAGGCATATGGAATGAAATGTAATCAACTCTTCTCGTAAGGCACATGGCATCATCTCCATGCTCCAGAGTCATTCCTCCCTCTTGCTGTTGAATATTGTTGAATAGCGACTTGACATATGTCATATGTCTAGAAGCTCTGTTGCCCACATACCAACCAAAAACTAGATACTATGTTACAAGATAAACAAGAGATCAAAGACATATACGTCCTAGAAAATGTGCAATATGAAGAAGAAACAACCCTTTCAAGGGTCAAGGTGCTTATCTCAAGCAACCTAGGGTTTCACACCCAATGACCTTAATACAACTCCTGCTTACTCAAGAATGATCTCAGCTGTAACTGCTCTGATACATGTTGTAAATTTTACCCGAATGACACTTCAGTGCAATTAAAAAATTTCACCTTCTTTCTAGAAGGTTCCTCAAATCTTAACCCTAGAATTTTCTGCTATAGGACTGCCGTAAATTAAAGTACAAAACAATAGTGGAAGAAGTATAATAATTCACTTTCAAACAACCCTAAACTTTCTATCAATTAAGGAGAAAGGACACCAACCAATGAGATAGGTTTTCAGCCCTTCTAGGGTAGCTTAACAATGAATATTTAGATTTGAAAATGTTCTTTTACAACAAAAATAAGAATAGTATTACAGCAGTAAAATCAGCCCCTTTATCTTCTTTTTTAGATGAAAAGTCATTTTACTTATGTCCAATAAGCAAGATCATAAATAGATGTAAATAGCAAAGTATGGAGAAACACATGGAGTTGAAAAACAAATATGAAATCGACACAAGATATCTATGGTTGGAAACTTCATATAGAAGCTCAATGTTGAAGTACATATCACAACCTCCTCTCAAAGCTACAAAATCCAACCATGCAAAATGACCTAGCTAGGGTAAGTCATCAAACCCTAGCTCCACCAAGAAGAAGAAGTGTAAGAATCCCTCCAACACTATCTCCAAGGCAAGATCTCTTCTTTTCTTCCTCACAAGTCCACCCCAGGGTTTCTTCCAAAATACTAATATCCAATCTACATTGGTAAAAATCTAACCTTAGAACTCCAAGACTCTCCAAGAAGCTCCAAAGAGACCAAGCCTAGTGCTCAAGAGAGAGAGAGAAAACAAGTACAAGTGAAGATCTAGAGAGAGAGGTGTTGTACAGGACAATACACCCTTGTAACCTAGGGTCTGGGGTTACCAACTTACTAATAGACTTGTAGACAATCAGCTTTTACAGAAAATGAAATGAGAATAGGAAGAGAGTTTGGCTTACCCGGTTTATGATGGTTGATCCAAGCTTGGTCTTCTCTCGCTTCAATCTTCTCCAAAGCTTCTAGGGCTGCTTCTCTTCACCTGCAAAGAGCCAATTCTTCAAGCAATATCTCATACATATATATATCAGAAGTTAGATGAAACACATATTAATAATATAAAGGACATCATTCATTAACCAATATACATGAGAAAAACACAATACAAAGATTGGAAGAAGAATTTTCTTTATTAACAAACAGTGAATAGGTGAGAATACAACCCAGCTTCTGACACAAGGACTCCTTTGCAACCAAGGACTCTGAGTTCTGCTGCTCCAAGGCTCTGAAGGTATACCACCAGCATAACTTTGCTCTTCTAGAATTGATTGATTAGTCCCATCCCAAGGCCTCTATTTATACTTTGGTAAATATAGTGGTTTTGAAGGTTAGGATGGTTGAGACAGCTGGGATAGTTATGGATTAAGAACCAACTAATCTCATCTAATCACGATTTATATTTTTTAATGTCAAATTAAGGTACACGCGAGTGTTTATACAAGCAAGGCGCGTATGACACGCTTGTTGCTCAAAGGGAACTCGCGTGTTCAATGTACACGCGGGTTGTAATGCACATAGTTGTGTATGACACGCGAGTTGCAATGCACATAGTTGCGTGTGCAACCCTAGACTTAGAATAAAAATATATCAGACTGGTCTGGAGATTATGCATCAATGGTCGTGCACATCTATAGTGTTTTGGCCACTTCAATCCTAATTGTCCTTTTGTGTATTGACATAATGAATGTCAGCACTCGGATGGAGACATGCCATTTTGGCTGATAATAGATGCCCCCTAATGTGTGAGGTCAGAGGGAAGCGATGGCCGAAATACATTACAATCTTTATCTTGGAGAACTCAGATGTTCAAGGCAGCAAAGGAAGTACCTGAAACAAATACATATCAATATCATATACAAAATTGTATATGAGGATGCCATGTTCAATATACTGGAACACTAGCTCCTTTACAATATTTGATTACATCATATGATACGGGTACAAGACCACGTATATTACAAAGGTGGATCGAAGCCACAATATACAATGATGAGACTTCAAAATCTGGAAGTTGTGTAACCGATCATAACATAGTCTTGCACAACTTAGGTTATAAATGTGAACCTAAGGTCTTCATCGAAATCCAAGGGAACCAGTACAATCCTTACCATGTGAATAGATGTGTTGAAGTCGAACATGGAAAGAACTCAATAGATTGTCAATCAATAGGTGACACTGACAAACTGAAGCAAAGGAGTTCACCAATAATGATAGTGAAACCTAAGGTACTGTCGTCAAAACTCTAGGTCTTCGTCTTCAGGAAGTGCTGATAAGAAACCATACTATGATGAGGAAGGCAATAGATCATCCAACGGATCACAAGAGTGACTAGGAACTGGATACGGGAAGGTAGACACAAATGATACTTAGATAGGATAATGATGGAATCAGGATAATAATCAGATGCAGGGATAAATCCTTGAACAATGAGCACGAAACAGAGATGACTCAAGGCAGCTTTTAACTTTGCAGATAGGACAACTAAACTTATCTGTCATGTAGGAGACATGATCAGATTCTCCATGTATAAAGGACAAGTGGAGGAGTAAGAAACTCGAAGTAATAGCTGAGCTGAAAGTGTACACTGAGACATGAGTATCGGAAAGTTTAGAGAGTGCTATGTTCAAGGAGGACATGCTGCCATTGTCTGTAACCCAAAAAGAATACTTCTTCCTTATCTTTCCTGTTAAATTTTAACGAGTCCAGGAAAGTCAACTCAGGTCTCTCTTCATTTTTGACAAGCTTGAAGAGGGGAGAGAATAATGCTTGATAAAGTCACTGATTCGTGGATTTTACGAGCTCGAACTAGTACATGCTTGTTGGTGTTTTCATGTTGAGAGAGTCTGAAAACTCTGAAGAAGACTCCAGGGGGTGCTTTTTCGTCCAATTTAGTCTCCTGAGGCCGGAAAAGTATAAAACATATCACAAAAGAACTCTCTTAGCTTTCGAAGAAGTAAGGCGCATCTTTTTTCGTACTTAGTCAAGGAGGTCTGAAAAAGGTTAAATTACCACCTACCCAACGCCCCTTCAATAGCAGCATATAGCTTGAGTTTTACGAGTGTGAAGGAAAACAAGATCACTCGGAAATATCGATTTGGTTACGAGAAATGGGGCTTACAACAATAAACTTGATGCTTTGTTCTTTAGGGTTTAACGAGCATTACAAAGGCATAAAGTACGCTCGAAATCTTTTTCATGTTTAGGTCCAGAGCACGAAAAAGAGAAAGCTAAGCTCATACCGGGCACTCCTTTTCCGTAAATTTAGTCCCTCAGGTCCGGAAAAGCGATAAACCTATACCTGAGAATACTCTTTTTAATTCCGAAGAAAAGATAATGTTCCTTTTTCGTATTATTCCACATGGTCCGAAAAAGAGATAACCTACCACCAATGTGGATGGCCATTCACATATTCTTAACGAGCCTGAATGGACAAGTTTACTCAGGAGTCAAGTCTATTTTGAGGAGTTAGACCTAGGCCTAAAGAAACTCCATAAGGGTGGGGAGCTTTATAAAAGGGATAGCTTGAAAAAAGAGACCAAAATGAGGTTCAATTTGGCGTGAAAACTAGTTAAGAAGGCTCCCCTGAACCTATGAAAAATGTGGCATGAGTACCAAAAGACAACAATGTGTTCTAAACTAGGGTACTCATGGAAGGAAAGCCCTATCCACGGAAGAACAATGGTATATACAAGGTAATAATGGTTAAACACCATAGTCCGTGGTCAAGGTAGTGATCCTAGGGTTAAAACAGATTAGGTATAGATGCAAAAATGCATATGATTGACTAAAGTTCTACCCTATATGAGTGAATAACGACTTTAAATGACCTTGGACCTATTGCATTAGAAAAAAATGACATGGCATTAGTTCAATTTATAAGTTATAACACAATTTTGAAACTATAGGATAAAAACCCAAAATTTGAAAATTTTCCTATATATAGTCCAAAAATAGAAATAAAAAATACCATTTCATGTTTTTACCCAATATAGGCAATTTTTACCTTTGACTTCAATCGCTCGGTGTGGACAAACCACTGGACGATTTTCGATTCCGCAAGTGCCAAGTAAGCTAGCTCTCCTTGCTCTTCCATTTCAACTGCTTCAATTTTAAATTTTATGCAAAATTTTGAACTTTAAGCCTGCCCTAGGGAGGCCACACGGTACACGCGGGTAGGCGACTTACACAGTCGCGTACACATGACCTGCCTGAAGGCAACTCGCGTGTCATACGCGACCTGTCTAAAAGACAGTTGCGTGTACTGCACGTCATAGGAAAAAAGATGTTATGGCCAAAATCAAATTATTTTGATAAATTTTAATGTTTGATAATGGTTTAATGGGCAGGTTTAACCATGGTGTTGGAGTGGAGGGAGCGAGAACACGAAGATATGGACCGAGCCACACTCCGTAGTGCCCCCACTGTGCAAGCATTGCGGCAAAGTGGGCTATTGAAATTCTTTTGTAATTCACCTATGCGGGCCAATGTCCGTTTGCTCGAGTTTTTGATTGGTTACTGGAACCATGACCTTGGGGCCTTTGACCTTCAAGGTGAAGTCTTGGAGGTGGCATTGAAAGACATATACTTCATTATGGGTTTGTCTCGACAGGGAACACTTGTCAACCTCGAGGGTACTGATAGGTGCGGTGACCCCATGAGTGTTCAGGATTACATAAACACTTACTGCACACTCGGGAGTCGAAAAAAGGGATCATGCATCCTTATTGTACATATTAGTAACTTCTTGTTGCAGGTGCTGGCAAGTACTATAGTGAGGGTTGCAGGATCATCATCGCTTCATCTTGCTACTCAGAACCAAATGAGGATTGCTGTAGAGTGCCTACAGGGAACTGTGTTTGACTGGTGCTCGGGAATAATCCCGATAATGAAAAAACAACTCTTTGACTGCAAGAGAGGCCGACGGAAGGATTTTGGATATTCCAGTGTATTAGTGGCCTTCTTTTTTGAGAGAGTGCCCGCAATCAGCCCTGCGGTACCATTTCCAGCATTCTCTCCTCGTCAGCCTAGACTGACTAGGTGGGGAGAGATTTTCCTTCGCCAGGGCGGCGGTGGGTCAGTTTAGAGCGTGTATGACGATGATTTCTACTTGTGGTGGGGGCGGCAGTTGCCAGCACTAGAGCAGTTTCCATACGTTGGTTTAGACTTTCGAGGTGACAATGATCTTGTCCTCCCTCCTGGAGGAGTAAGGGGAGCACTAGGTATTTTGGTTTTTTAAGTTGTTAAATTTTTATGAATTTTTTATCATAAAGATATATACATATGTATAAGAGCTTTTAATCCATTTCATGTTTAAAATGTAGATATTGGGCCTGTCCGCCTTGATGGGCATCCCAGGATGTATGTACGACCAGTGACAGGGGAAGATCAGGGTTTGATCAGGGTACTCGAGGGGAAGTTGGCCAGGCTTACCCAAAGAGTCCCAACCATATGCATTGAGCAAATCCCTGCCATCATGCAGGAACTTGTTGTCGGAATTCCACCTACCTAGATGCGCCTTATGCGAAGGGTAGCCAGGGCTGTACTTGTTTACATAGAAGCCGCAGAGGAGGCCGGTGATCAGGGTGATCAGGATGACCAGGGTGGTCAAGATTAGATCTAGGGGCATTTTATGGATTGCGATCCAAATTTTATATATTTTTGTATATCTATATAGTTATGACTGGATCTAAGGATAAAAAACTCGACCTATCTTATGGACATATATTCATATATATATATATATTGCTAGTTTATTTACATGTATTCACAATATATATGTTATGTATTTTTTATAAAATGTGTGTTAAGTGCCAATTTAAGATATAGTTTGCATATGCATCAGTTAATGAATTTTGATTTCTTGGAATATGATTAAATGAAATAAAATCAAAATTTCTTTCCAATAATCTAACTTGCAAAAATTGACGGAACAAGATAGGGTTTTGCACCTGATACGCTCTATTGAGCTGGGAAACCACCAGTTGAGAGTCAAGTTTGACTTCCAACTGAGTGATGCCACGTGACAAGGCATCCCATAAAAGACCAATGGCGGCCCTGTATTCGGCCACATTATTGGTAGCAAGACCTAGGCAAGCGCCTCCAGAGGCAACTAGTTGTCTTGAGGGTGAGTAAATAACCCATGCGGTTGAAGCCAGGTTGCAAGTGTGACGACTAGCGCGATTTGCAAAACCTATGAACCACTTGGAAGACATCTGTAACAACCAACATATGATATAAGAACACAAACCAACTAATTATTGTACATAAAGTTACATACAATAAAAATACAAGAAAAAGTTCTAAGCCTAAGCATTGTACTTTTTTAGGTAGAGCCCATTTCTAGGCTCCAACAGCGTATTCCTTTCGAAATCAGTTAATTCATATGCCCCTTTCTTCAAAACTATCGACATGATATAAGGTCCTAACCACATAGACCTGAATTTCCCTGCTCCCAGGGGTTCTTTGTCCTGATCCTAGAGCAAGACAAGCTCCCCTTCAGAAAAATCCTAGGTTTGACCGATTTATCATATTGATTTTTAACCCTATTTTTATGAGTCTCGTTTGCTGTCAACGCATCTTTACGTTGTTCATTTAGATGTTCTAAATGTAACAAACGTTCTTCCAATTTAGTTGTGTCAGGTAACACAAATGGCAATTTTTAATGATGGAATTTCACATTCAACAAGAGTAAATGCTTCCACCTCGTGAACGAGTTGGAAAGGTGAGAACCTCGTGGCAGTTTTAACATTGGTTCGATAAGCCCAAAGTGCAGAATACAACATAATGTGCCAATTTGACCGGGCCGTGTTAATAGTGCGCTTGAGAATAGTCTTCAAGGTCTTATTGACTGCCTCGACTTGACCATTCGCTTGTAGGTAGAAAAAAGACGAGTTCTCTTGTTTAAACCCTAGCATAGTAGCCAATTCGGTCATCATGCTGTTTTGGAAATGACTGCCATGGTTCGTGACAATCCCTTTTAGAATACTGAAACGTGCGATAATCTGGTTGAAAACGAAAAAAGCTGCAGTTTCTCCGTCAGCCCTGAAGGTGGGCATTGCCTCTGCCCACTTCGTAAAATAATCCACAGTGACAATGATGTATTTATGGCTCCCAGCCAAAACTGGGTTGCACGTCACTTAATCTATCCCCCACTTGGTGAAGGGGCCCACTGCGATGATGGGAAACAGTGGAGTAGGATGTGACCGCATCTTTCTGGTGTAAAGCTGACAAGGATGAGAGCGCTTCACGGCTTCCACACAATCTTTAAAGATCGTGGGCTAGAAATAACCGGCACGCAAAATCTTCTTGGCCGTTGGTAACCCAGATAAATGACCACCACATGCTTCACTATGGGCGTCATTTAGGACACTCTCGGCCTCTTTGTTGGTGAGGCATCGACGTAAAATAGAGTCTACCCCTCTACGGTATAAAGTATCCCCGATGATAAGGTAGTTTTTCGCATGTATGCGTAGTTTGTGTCGTTCTTCCTGCGAAAAGGTTGCAGGACACTTCAGAGTCTGGAGATAGATAAGTATATCTCCATACCAAGGATCAGAGGTGGAAATCAGAAAAATGTGCTCATCTAAGAATGAGTCTTCTTCAACTGCTACATCTTCTTCTACTGGAAATTTTGCAATAAGCTCTGCAAAAACTAAGGATTTTTTCGATTTGGCGGATTGAAGATCCAAGTTAAACTCCTGGAGAATGACTATCCATTTGTTGAATTTGCCTCCAACTATGCGTCGGGACAAGACATACTGGAAAGGATTGACATCTTGCCACTACTGTCGTAGTCCTCAGTAAGATGTAGTGACATAACCTCTGCACAACATACACAGTTGCTAAAGCCAACTTTTCAACGTGGAAGTACCGGAGTTAAGGGCCAGCTAAAGCATGGCTAAGGTAATAGACGACATGCTCTTGGAGCTCATCATCTTCCTGGACCAGCACTACCCCAATGGTCGACTTGGATGCGGCCAGATACAAGATAAAATCACGAGAGTAATCTGGCGGACGCAACAAAGGAGCCGACAACAAAGCTTTCTTTAATGCCACGAAAGCAAGTTGTGCGGTTTCATCCCATACAAATGAGGTGTCCTGCTTCAACATGCGCATGAAGCCTTTGGTGATCTTGGCATAATTCACGATAAAACATCGAAGAAAGTTAGACTTTCCTTGCAGGCTCTGAAGTTGCCTGATGGAATGAGGAAGAGGCAGATTTACAATGGCCTCAACTTTCAAAGGATCCACCTAAATACCTTTGTTAGAAACTATGAACCCAAGCAGCCTACCTGACTCAACACGGAAAACATACTTGTGGGGATTCAAGCGTATTTTGTAATGCCAGCATTGTTCAAAAATTAAGTGCAAGTGATCTGGATGATCGATCCTCTTATAAGAATGCGTAGGCAGATCATCTAGGTAGGGTTCAACAATAGTTTTGATGTGATGGAAGGCAAAATTCATTGCCCGCTGAAAGGTAGCCCCTGCATTTTTCAATCCAAAAGGCATTTTCTTATACGTAAATGTACCCCAAGGACAAATGAAAGCTGTTTTATGTTGGTCTTCCGACTTGATTTGAATATGATTGTACCCGAAAAAACCATCCATAAATGAAAAAACCTCACTCCCCGCACAAACATTTATGATTTGATCTATGAATGGTGTGGGGTAGTTATCCTTAGGACAAGCTTTGTTTAAATCGCGAAGGTCAGTACATACATGTATCGTCCCTTGCTTTTTATCGACAGGAACAAGATTGGATACCCACTTCGTCAAAGTGATCGGGTAAATAAAACCAACTTTCAATAGCTTTTCCACTTCAGCCTTAATGGCTGTCGCTTTACGCAGGTTGACAGGTCTAAATTTTTGTCGAACCGGTTTGGCATCAGGATAGGTTCGGATTTCATGTTCAACTATCGATGGATCTATGCCTGGCATCTCCTCATATGTCCAGGCAAACACGTCGCGAAACTCCTTAAATAAGGCCGTATAGATAGCAATCTCCTCCGGAGCGCAGTTTGCACCAATATATACATTTTCCACGACTTTGGGATTTGCAGAGATGTTGATAGGGATAGTAACGGAAATGTTTTCCATGTTCCCCTCGGCAAAGATTCCTTCCTTTGGTAAGGGATTAATCGGTATATCAGCATCACCTACCATTTTCACATGGAGCTCTTGATTTTCAATTCTGCTTAACTCTGGAAGAAAGTAGGACCTATGGTGAAGATCTTCGCAGATCTTATCTCGCCCACTCATAGCTTCCAAAATGGCTTCGTTTGAAGGAAAAACCATGTCTAAGCAATCGTTAGTATACAGAGAGTTCTCTGCCCAAGCAAGCAAATAGGCTTCTTCCGACTCCTCTGAGACTGTAGGAGGAACCGAAACGGGATCAACAATGGTGTTAACGATAGCTTGATAAGCTACTTCCATTGTCGATAAGGGCACTTTAGGTTCGTGGTGGGAAGGGAGAACCCAAGGATTCGTTCTATCGACAACCGTTGCGATAGACTTCCCTACACTAGTAGAACTTAAGTAATTTATTGGGGCTGGGGTATCAAATGTGCCCATTAATGATGAGTACATTCCAACTCCCAAGCTCTCTGTAGCAAGCTTAACCTGATCAACCAATGGCACGGTGGACTTATTAGTGGCACGGTGGACTCATTAGTTTCCATATGGCCTTTCCGAGTGAAACTGAGTTGGTCAACAGTAACCAACTTCCCTTCGTGTGGAAACACTACCACTCGAAGAACGATCGAGGCGATTGCACACATAGCATAAGTCCAACTTCTCCCCAAAAGCAAATTATAATCCAATGGGGCATCAATCACCTCTACTTCAACAGACACTGCCTTCCTTGCCAACTTAATCTCAAAAGCTGGTAGGATACCATGTGTACGAAATGACCTTCTGTCGAAAGCAGTAAGTAAGGTGTTCGATGGAATTAGCTCTGGAGATCCAAGAGCCTTCCAGCAAGACAAAGACATGACACATGTGGAAGCACCTTCGTCAACAATTGTCCTTCTAATGGTCTTTCCACCATGGATGACATCTACTGACAAAGCCACATGATACGGCAGGCGTATCTTGACATCAGACAAATTAAATTTCGCTATAAGGCTAGACGAATCCATACTACCTAACGCTGCTAAGAGTGCATCTTGCTGGGCAGGACAACTGTAGCACCTCCAAGCCGACATTGCACATGGGGTATGGGCTAAATCTTCAACTACAGAGTAATTGGCTGCAACCCTCGTGTTGGGATTATGCAATGCTTTCTTAAAGACACCTTTCGGTATCTTAGGCATAGGTTCGACAAGTTTCTCGATTGTGAGAGGGTTAGAAGTTTCACTCATAGACTTACCCTTCTCCGGAGCCTCCGTCTCATAGTTCTTATTTCTAGTCTGGAGTAATGTCTCGGATCAAACCATGTTGATATAATTTTGGTCAGGGGCATTAGGAGTGCCCCCAGCTACATTAGAAACTGAAGCTGCGTTCTGTCCTTGGGGAAATGGATCCTTTAGGACAGCCGGTTGTTGATTTTTGAGCAGCTTCTGAGCTTGATCCATAAGAGGTCATTGATGGGTCAGGTGTTCTTCCTGGCACAACTTATAGGGAAATTTCACCTTTTTCTTCTCTTTTTAACCCCCATCAGCATTATTTGTGGGTCTAGGCTTGTTTTGGTTTCCCTCACCTTTCTTCCCCCCCTTTTTTTTTCCCACCTGGCTGCTGATTGCCCTTTTGGGAGGATTGAGCAAAAACGTTTGCGTTTTGGGGTGAGGGGGCAGCCTTTGTTGGCTCCGTTGTAGACTGTTTAACAGACAACTCATGGAGTTGTTTTGCCAAAGACTCTACAGTGGGATATTTTACTGAACCAACCACTCCATCGGCATGGGGTCTAGGCTTAGGTTTCTCAACACTATGTGTTGGCCGTGGTGCATCAGGTATGATTTCATATAATATCCTAGACTGAGAGTATATCAAATCTAACTGCTGGGCCCTGAGGATAGCCTCTTCCTCATTAGTTACTCCTGAGGTGGATACATCCTTAGATATATACGACAATAAGGACTTAAGGAACCATTCTAACAAAAACTGGGGAGGGATAGTGGCCTTGATGAGCCTCTTTCGCCTTCGCCACTCTTGGATATGATCCAAAATGTGAGTGGCTTTGTCCTGCCGAAAGGTGGACAATAAATCTGTACCGGCATCATACCGGACAAGAAATTGGAAGTGGTTAAGGAACACATTGGCTAAGTCCCAAAAATTGTCAAACACAGCAGAGGGCAATTCAATATACCA
Source organism: Pseudotsuga menziesii (assembly GCA_001517045.1). NCBI lineage: Eukaryota > Viridiplantae > Streptophyta > Pinopsida > Pinales > Pinaceae > Pseudotsuga > Pseudotsuga menziesii. The sequence continues at coordinate 295,311 of LPNX010001483.1, read as the reverse complement.
CTTTGCTGTGACACTAGTCAGAGTTCTTTGGAACAATCTCAACCGAACGGTGTCATCGTTTAGCGAGTTGGAAGAGCACCACAAGTGAAAGGTGGTGATATGAGCCCCTCGGTCTTCACCAACTTTGCCCTCGAATTTTGGAATGTCCGAGGGTAGGTTGGTAGGGACAGGTGGCCAAGTGGCATCATGTTTCACCGGGTCATTCATTAACTTGGACAAATCTAGCAAGTTTAAAGTTTCTAGGAAAGGAAGTTTGGGCCTAACTGGAGCATGAAAAGTACGAGCTTGGGAGGTAGAAGGACTTGCCCCCATGTTCCCAAATGTAAAGGCATGGTTGCTCCCAACTACCGGTTGCAAAGTAGTTGGACTACTTTGAAATGGATTCCACCCATAAGCCTGTGGATTATTTGTGTGTGGTGTAGTGTATGTGGTTTGAGCCGCTCCAAATGAGACTGGAGTCTAGAAAACAGGAGCAGGTATCCCTCTGCTAAAAAGTGAGAAAGGAGAGCTCGTGAATGGAGCCGAAACCAGAGTTTGGAAACCTTGACCATAAGAGTTAGTATTTCCAAACTGCATCCCCACATATGCAGGTGTAGGGCCTACATAAGGAGTGGATGGGGGAATGTGCCCCCCATTCCACGGGAAAGCTTGGACAAATGACGATGATCCAACAGGACCACTCTGAGCAGTGTGTGCAAAAGAGGGTGAAGCAAAAGGTGCATTGGGGATCCCAGTGACCACCCCACCAGAAAGCCTACTACATTTGTGGAAGTCAGTGTTTGAACCACCCGACTAGCTGGAGTTAAAGGAATAGCAGGTATATTTGTTCTAGTAATGCCAACCAGGGGAGGTGGCACTCCTTCAACCGGAATGGTTGAGATGGGGGTAGATGGACCCTCTCCTGAGCTGGCCATAAGTCTGCTCACGGGAACACCAATCACAGGTGAATCAAATGGAAGAACTTGGATGATCACAGGATCGTTTAAGTCAGTAAGAGGTGAATTAAAATTTCTTGCAAACTCGTTAGCCTGCAAGTCTTCTATCTCTACTGTGGTTGTATCAACCTGGTTTGTCCTAAGTTCCAGTTCACTTGGAACTTCACTGATTCCTACCGGTTCAAAAGAACCGTCTGTATCTAATCTCTGCCTTTGAGGGGGCGGTGGAGGCTCAAATGTAGTAGTTGGAGGAAGGTTTTGCAACCTTCTTGACCTTCTAAGAGGTTGGTCCTCCACCATTGAAAATTGACTCTTCACACACCCTAAGGCCAACTAAACACAAACAAACCACACAGCAATCACTGCAAAATTTCCTACAACCAAAACAGACACAAAGGGTATAAGATATGCTTTCCAAAAGAAAGCTAAGAGACAGTTACTTGGCGTCCTTGTAGAGAGACAGTTACAAGTGCACTCCTTTTCTAGGTCACATCTACACGAGTGAGAAACAATGAACACACAAGCCATATGATGATCTCCAACGTCTTCTCCATAAGAGAAAAACCTAGTCACAAGAGAACACCAAATGAAGATGTCCTATTTCCCTTCCATAACTTCACCTACGGTTTCTTGATGAACTCATGAACCATAGAAAATCTTTCCAAGAGAACAATGTTGAAGACCTAGGCGTCCACGAGCCATCTACAATCCTTCAAACAAGAATCCAAGTTGTCACATGCTATATAGGGCTTGAAGCCCTCCTTCATGATGCACAATACTCCACATCTCCAATAGGGTGTTCTCCCGTCAAGTGAATCCTCCATGTTGTCATCATGAAGTGCTTCCACCATCTAAGCAAGAGATCTCCAATGCCCAAGGGAATCAACTAAGGTCAAGCATCCATTGAGCAAGTTATCTCAAGTGTGCATATCTATCATGGATCATTTCTCATGTTACAATCCATCTTGGACCATTTGGGGGTTGAATGTACACCATGTACCCCAAATCTCATGAAGCATCCCCAAATATGGTGTAAATACTTTTGGAGTAACCCAAAAATCTAACACCCTCTCTACAAGGAATGTGTTTACACCAACACTTGTATAATACTCAACCCTGTATCTACTGCTGCAAATCATCACTGGGTGTTGTCTCAAAATCAACCAATGTCATATGCTACAAGACTATCAACCATGTTATCACATCATCTCGATTCTCCATTATACAATGACTACATTTGAATATGTAGGAATATTTGCTTGGAGCAGCAACCAAAGGACAACCTCCATCATCCTCAATATCATGGGTTACCATCAAATAACACCGCATCATGAACTCTCTACGATGTCTTGCAAATACAATCAGATCTCCATAGACAATTACATCGATCTTGGAAGGCAAAACTCATTGCATAGTCATTGAATTATGCAAGGTCATCACCAACTTGTCATCATGAGAATCCCTCTCATTCACTTCAAATCCTCTGGTAACTAAACTATCCTAAACTATGACAACTCCCTCATTTCAAGAGAATCTTGAAGTAAGTGTTTCATTAAGGAAAACTTGCACTGACAAAGAGAATACAAAATCCCTAACTTTATACTTTGTAATACTCCCAATAGCTACAACTCTGGAATCGATCTTGAGAACATCCTCCATTAAGGCATTACACCTCTCTAATAAATAACTAGATGGGTCATGGATGAACTCAATCTCATCATCACACCTCTCCTCCTCTATACAACTGGAAGTCTCATGGATGGAAGAAAATAATGCTACATGACTAGTACAATTCACTCCTATATGCTATTGAGCCATTGTATCCGCAATCTCCACATTCTCCTTGATCAAAACTTGGCTCAGTATGGGCCTCCCAAGAAGCTCTCGTTGGAATTTGTAAGTGCCAATGATCAACAAGTAACCTAAAAAGGCCTCCCTCTCTCACCTCGCAAGCCAAAGCCCTCAAACTTGCTAGACTACAATCAGTGATGGTGAACTGCTGTCCCTCAAAGATAACTTTACAATGTATATCTATCATAGAATACATTGAAAGAAGTTGCTTTTTCAAACTAGGAACAAACAACAAAATCCAACTCAAGAACACTGCTTGAAGGCATTTGAAATTAAGTGGAGAGAACTCTTCTCACAATGTATGTGGCATCATCGCCAAGCTCCATAGGCATGCCTCCCTCTTACTCTTTAATCCTACTGAATAGTGTCTTGTAACATGTCATATGTCTAGAAGCTCCATTGTCCAAATACCAACCATATGGATATTTTGTAGCTCGAACAATAACTTATGCATAGCTTTGTATATTTTTTAGAGGTCTTCACTCGCTCTGGAAATCCAGGATCTCAACTCGGCTATAGATCTCTCTAATCCCATATATATATATATACTGATAATAAAACTTAATCTCAAATCACATATAAGCATATAATCAAGACTATAATAAGCAGCACATGAGATCTTCTACAACTTCTAACACAATAGAAATCACACACATGAGACACTTTCTTTTGGTCAGAAGACCTTGGAAAAGCCCTGAAGGGAAAACCAATGAGAAAGATGAGAGCGTCTTTTATTATATTAAGTAGTTTACAATACAATTTGAAAGATACCAACACAAACTTATCTCAAGTTTGTTCAACTGCTAGAATAGCTGGTGTAGCTAGGAGTGTGCCCCTATGCCTAGATGCACCTATCCACCTCCTGATTGTGCCCCTTTCTGTATCATTGCTTTCTGATCTTAGGCCTCACGCTCCTATGCCTCTGTACCTCTCTCAACTCTGGAAGAACCCTAACTCAAGTTTGCCCTCTCCGAATGCGCCCCTCACTCTGCTAGATCAAAATCTGATCTGATTGCTATTGAATCCACTCAGTCTCTGAAGCTCACTGTGCTTCCTGAATAATCTTGCTTGAGTCTCTGAGAAGAATGACATATCTATCCCAGATCTGCGTCCTCCTCCAGGCAAAAAGTGCGCCCTCTCTCTTAGAATGTACCCTTCACTGTCTTCCTCTGGATCAATGTTGCTTTGTTGCTGGATGAAATGGATCCGATAGCTATCTCAAGCCCTAATCTAATCTCCCTTTGCCTCACATGAAGAATGCCAGATCTGTCTCAAATCTGAGCCTCTATCCTCAATAAGTGCACCCCCCCTCTCTAGAATGTGCCTTTCTTTCTCTGCAAACATTGATCGACCTCTCTGTGTAGATGAAATCACTACACATTGAAAAACTTGGTAACAATAACCCCTTGACTTCCTTTCATAACTCATTGTGAAATTAGGGTTCCAAAACCGTAATTTATCTTTCATGCAAAGATTAACTTTTTGCAGTAAAACAAATCTCATTGCTGCATTAACAAATGCATACATGCAAATCTTGCATGCAACTAATAAAAGACTTAGAGATCTTTGCATGTCTCCAATCACTGAATCCATGACTAAAGCGAAATGTATATCACTCCACTCCACTACCTATACAAACAATGTACCTCCAGACTAGGAAAAACCACACGGAGGGCATCTTGAGATACCTCTATCTCTAACACTCCCTCTTATCGAGGGAAGTTCGACCAATGATGCCTGGATCCAACAGATCCTCTGCTGCTGTAATTGCCCCCTTTGAACTGGCTGCTACCACTGCACTCTAATATGATATACTTTGACCCACCTCCATCAGAGTAGTTTTGGGTGAAGCCTCTTGCTCTCTCTCAGACTCTGTAACTGACGTCTAATTCAGAAAAATTGATTTTACATCCATCTGATACATTTTGATGTCTTTGGAGCAAGCATAAGCCAATATCATTTTGATAGCTTCCATTCTGGCTACTGGTGCAAATGTTTCTTCAAAGTCTATTTCTTCAATTTGAGCATAGCCTTTACAAACCACTCGGGCCTTGTTTCTGATTACATGTACATCTTCATTCATTTTGTTTCTAAAGACCCACTTTGTGCCAATCACATTTTTGTTCTTAGGTCTAGGAATGAGTTCCCACGTTTCATTTTTCTCAATTTGGTCTAATTCTTCTTCCATTGCCTTGACCCAATGCGCATCTGTTCTGGCCTCTGCAAAATTGCCTAGTTCAATTGTAGACAAGAATGAGAAGTGAACTTGCTCATTCCTTCCAGATTGTCTTCTTTTAGTTCCTATTCCAACACTTTTATCACCAATAATTAGGTCTGATGGATGGTTCTTTTGATACCAGTTCTTAGGGATCTGTTGATCTTTTTGTTGTTCTTGTTCCACAGTTGGCTGATTCTATTCTTCATCCTCAGTAGGTTGTTCTTCATTCTCATCTAGCTATTTTTCTATTTTAATTTCTTCCTTTTCTTTTTGATCAGAAACTTTCTTTTCTTCATCTTTAGATTCTTCTGGTTCTTTTCTGGATGATGTTAGTCTGGTTCAATCTATTTTCACGTTGATGCTTTCGATTATCTTGTTTAGTCTCAAATTGTAGCATTTGTAAGCCTTCCTTTTGGATGAATATCCAACGAATATGCCCTCGTCTACTCGAGAATCAAATTTTCCAATCCTCTTATCTTCTTTTTTGATGTAGCACAGGTTAAATTTTAGCATTAGCATGAATTCTTTAAAATTTTGCAGATTGTAAGATAACAATAGACAAGTGCAGTAGAAACATCAACAACATCACGCACATTGAACACAATAGTTTTTCACGGAAAAACCTTTAAAGGACAAAACCCCAAAAGTATTAATAATGTTGGACACACCAGGCACACAGAGAGGGGCGGTGAATCTGTGTGTGTAGTTTTTATTACTTTTTCAACTTTAACAATCAACAACTTATTCAATATTATGCATTTTCACATCATCATTATATCATCATCAACATTGTTATCATCATCACATAGAAAGCATAGAAACATAGTACACAAGATTTTTACGTGGAAACCCAAGTCTTGGGGGGAAAACCATGGAAGCCTTTTTAAAATAGTTTTCCAGAAATAACTGGAAGGAGGCAACAACCCCCTTATTATAAAGACTTCAGTTTTCCAGCTTCAATTGGAAGGAGGCTACGACCACCTGATTTACAGGCTTCAACCTGAAGAAAGCTACCACTCCCTAGTTTTTTGGCTTCAACCAGAAGGAGGCTACGACCTCCTTTCCTTGCCCCATTCTGCCACCTTGGTAAGAAGATAGACACTGAACTACTGAACCACAACCGCAATGATCCTGCGGATCTGCTAAACAACCCTTGTACTATATTGCACAATCTGTACCACACTGCACATCCACTGTCACTACTAACCACTATTCATCATCTGATCACTGTCTGCTGTATCACACTGCTCATCAACTGATCACTGTCTGTTGTATCACACTGATCCTGCGGACCTGCTAATCAACACCTGAACTATACTGCACAATCTATACCACACTGCACATCCACTGCCACTACTAACCACTCTTCATCATCTGATCACTACTCCCTAGCTGATCACTGTCTGTTGTATCACACTGCTCATCAACTGATCACTGTCTGTTGTATCACATTGCTCATCGTCTGATCATTATTCATAAACTCATCACTTGCTCATCATTGCACCAGAACTGAACACTTCTATTAATCTTTGAAGATTGTTTTATTATTAAACTTAATATTATGTTTTAATTATGTTGTAATACTTATTAGCCATGTGTGTATGGGTTAACTTATTAAAAGATATTTTAGGATAAGGAATACATCGTAGGGTAGATTGTAGGATTAGGGATTTAGGGCCTTTTTGTTGGGCCAACAAAGTTACCACAAGCTTCATAACCATGACAAACAAGGTGTGGGTTCATGGACTTTTCCTAGGGTACCAAGGCCTCATTACAAACACAAATGACCACAGGGTGGGTCATTTGGACTCTACACTTCTTCAACCCATCAAGGACACTTTTCTAGGGCAATAGGGCATGGTTGTGGTACTGGGGAACCATAGAACCAACTTAGGAGTACTTAAACACTATACATGTTGTTTAGGGCTTTTTCCATTGTCCCAAGGGCTCTAAAGGCTTTAGACTTGGGCTTGGACAAAGTCAGAAGGTCTCCTTTGACATTGACAACTACTTAACCCTCAGGGGCTCCTCAAGGGGCACCAAGACACACTTGTTGGCATCAATGACCATGCGTTGTTGGCATCAATGACAATTTAATCAACAATCTCCCACTTTGTCATTGATGACAACTCCATAACTCTTCTTCAGAACACATTCCCTTTATTCACAACTTATCTCCCCCTTTGGCATCAATGGCAAAGGGAACATCCTTTGATCATACAACTCCCCCTTAGGGCATGCTGCCCCTGTCATCAACTTCTCTTCCTTTCCAATTTAGATACTCAAATTAGATAATCAGGTACATATATTCTTTTACACATTCTTTGCACACTTCATATTACTAGTCGATAGTCTTCAAAATGACATTGGGTTTTCCCAAGATTTCCATCATTTTTGTCTTGAACTACTGACTTTATTCTCCATACTTTAGTAGGCTGATGGTTGTTCACTTCATTTGATTGATCTTGCTTTCTTCTCCAAGTTTTAACTAGTCCCTGCATCCAACAATGTTTTGTGAAATGTCCATAATGATAGCAATTGTAACATTAAACGAAAAATGTACTTTGATTTCTTTCTCGAGTGATTCTGTCATGAGCTCTGCAATGAATGGCTTTGTGACCATAGTACACAAGTATGGATGATCCTAGTACCCTCACATTCAGTGTCTTGGAGCCTATACAGAGATGGTTTATGCTTTGAAGCACCTTGTACCCATTTGACAAGGTCCCTATACCCACAAGGTTGGATCTTGGAGCCACCACCTTGTTGACAATGCTGAAGACCTTGCTGATGATTCTAAAGACCCTGGAGATTGTGCTGAAGCCCTTGTGGATGATGGAGAAACCCTGGATGGGTTGGAGGAGCATTAATGTCCCATTATGTGGTCATTTATGCTTTGATGAGGTCATGGTACCCTAGGAGAAGGCTTGGCAAACCCACAGGAGGTAGCATGATGGACCTTGACCCTTGGAGGCCCCTTGATGTGGTTTAGGTGGTTGAAGAAGTCCAGGAAGTCTCCTGCTTGATGAAGAAGCACTTGAAGAAGTGCTTGGACCCACAAGTTGGTCATGAATCCCATAGACACTTAGTATGTGTCATTTGATGTTCTTGGAGCCCATTGCTTGCACTTGATGAAGACCTTGATGAAATTGTACTCTTGAAGATGTCCTTCAAGCCCTTGAAGCCTTTGGAGCTCTAGAATGAGGTTGATAATGATGTATGATATCCCTTGTGGCATGATGGACCTTGAAGGTATTCCTGTGTGGTTGTCATGGTGAAGAAGACTTTGAAAAGGCTTCTGGACCCACACACTTGGTGGTTTAATGGCCTTAAAGGAATGTTGAAGATAGTGTGTGTTGATGTGGTCATAGAACCCTTGGAGATGGTCCTAGGGCATAAGAAAGACTTGGCACCCTCACAAAAGATGGTTCGATGGTCCTAGGGCATAAGAAAGACTTGGCACCCTCACAAAAGATGGTTCGATGGTCCTCAAGCCCTCCAAGATGTTGGTGTGGCATCTTCTCAAGACTTGAAACCATTGGCTAAGACCTTGGATAATATAATGAAACCCTCACGAGCACCTAATGACCACATCTGTAGCTTGATGTACATTTCGTTAAAGCCCATGGTGATTATGCATGATAATTAACTAACTATGCTTGAGAACTTGACATGGTTTAAACTACTTGAAGTGATGAAGTGATTTGACAAGAAGCCACAAGCTCATTATAATGAAGAGGAGTCCTTGCAACCATTAATTGAAGACCTCACTTGATGATTATGTTGAGGCTGTGTTAAACTTGTGACATGGCAGACCTCCATCCCAACTCATTATGCAAAATCGGCTTCATTTGTAAAATTAAAAATAAAAAAATAAAAATTGGTTTCATTACAAGTCGGCTCCATAAAATTTGAGAAAAATGTGTATAAATACCCTATCAACGCCCTCATTTATTACACAACAATTTCGGATATAGCTCTGATTTTTGACTGAGGAATTTCGGGTATATGACAGCACTGAGGCAACAACAGTATGCAACAACAGCAGGGCTGATTTTTTTGTGACTGTGATTTTCAGAAATGTTTTGGGTTTCTTTTGCTAAGTAGCAGTTCATTTCTGAACTTGCTTGGGGGTTTAAACAGTCCATTTTTGTGTCTTTTTGATGGTTAATTTGTCATGCACAGTCCCAAACTTGCAGCAACAACAAAAGTGTGCCCTAATTAGTTGACTGTGGAAACTTGGAGGCAGCCAAATACAATGAAATTTGCGGACCCGAATTCTTCCACATAGATCCTTTTTTTTGGGGTTAAAAACAGTGTATTATCGACTAGGCTGCACCTAGTTGGACATTCAGTGCGACGCTAATGATGAACAAGATACTTGTTCATATTCAGAGTTCAGATGTCCTTTCAGGCCTTCATGGCCATTTTATTTGTTGTAACACATGTTCAACTTCATACCCCCTTGGGGAAATTGTAAAACATTTCCTAGCATTTCACTTTTTATAAAAGGCTCGGCTTCCTAGACTTAAGCATCAAGCCGACTAGCCCAGAGTGTTTTTTCTCTTGGTTATTTTTGGTTGTTGAACAAATGACTAATAATTTTTTAGTTTTTTCACTCACACCTCCAAAGCTGGGGTAGTCATCTTGGTGTTTCGGCCTAGGGAGGTTATTAGATCCTTCGTGTCAGTGTTTTTCACCATGCTAGGCATTCGAATTGAGTCGTATGGACATGTACTCGGCCCCCCTAGAGTTTCGTTAGTTTTCGAAAAAAAATAATTTTTCCGTTTTTAAAGCCATTTTTTAATGTTTTAATTAAAAACTTCATAGTGTAATAAAAGTTAGATACAGAGTCTGTTTCTGACGCGGGGACACTCGTTTTCATACTCAGAGTGTCCACTTTACCCTAGGGTCTACTTTCTACATCAGTCGGGCAGCCGGAGCACTCCGTGAGGCATTATTTGGCTAAAAGTCCATCAAGATGGCATTTTAATGCTAAATTATAACATATTGGCACTTGGTCAAAATATTTAAAAAGTCAAAAAAGTAAATTTTGGTGATGGGGCATGGTGGTCCCCATGATGATGACCTCACTACATGAGGAGAACTTTCAAAACCTTGGTTAAAGTAAGAAGTGGTATACATATCTTTTTTTTTAAGAGGAGGTGACGTGAAGCATGAAGGGAGGACTCACGCTTACTTGGATAGAGCGTTTGCACTAAATGAGGAGTGGACCCCTTTGTATCCACATCACCATTAAAGAACCATGGCTTATTTAATAGTCCACCATACTTTGGTTTGATCTCAAAGTAGCGAGTGAGTAATCCATGGTGGCGTTAACACTCTCAAAGCTCACGTGTGAAGGTTTTGAAGGTTACGATAGCCATGGAGTGGACCCCTCTCACCAATACCACATCATAGCTTTGTTTTAATATTGTTTACCATACATAAGTTTGGACAATAAAACGAGTATGTTATTGGTAAAATTTTGCTCACGTCATATCATAGCCATACATTCGCGTGAGGAGTGAAGCATGCGAGTTGGGTGTGTGAGGTGGCTTGATTGGTGGGGAGAGATTGCCTACCTCATCTGAGGTGGCACCTCCCCCATACCATCTCTTCAATTAAACTAATAATCACCCCACCGATTTTTCTGATTGGTTCAGTTAAGTTGAGCTCAACTCAGTTACACTCCGGGTTGATCTTCAGTTTTGATGAGCCCTCCCTGGGTCTCTCTTCTCCTATTTAAGCAGGTCACTTCTCCATTGTTTGGATCGGAAGGTTGAACCTCTGCTTGCATACATTGTAATATTTTCTGAGTATTGTTAATAAAAGGCTTTGGAGGCAATTTCCGTGTAGGATCCATAGATGTTTGGTTGATGTTGTCTTTATGCTAAATCATTAGGTAATCTGTATCAACTCCTTTCATATTTTACAATTGTTGGGATTACTTGTCTTCGTAAGGAAATTTACATTTCGGTAAGAATAGGAAGTGATTCTTGTTAGGTTACTTCTTATTGTGGAATATATTAGATTACTAAGTTTTATATGATTTCTTGGATGGATCTATAATACTACTTATCTTCTTATCATTTCACACAGGTGCTTTTAATCCCCTTTGCATTTTGTTGAAGGTATTTTACAGGAAACCCGAGTTGGAGCTGGAGCATTTGATGAGCGAGTGGGATCTCCCTCTTCTCCAGTAATTTTGAAAGAAGAAGCATCATCCCTCGGATTTCACCAAAGGAGACGTCACCATCCCTTTTCTACATCTTGCTCCATCCAGTTCTATCACTTCTTGATCCAAAAAAATTCAAGTTTACTCTGGTTATTGTTACTTTGCTTAGATCTATATTTCAAAGACATATATAAAGTAGATTTAAATTTCCAAATCTAGATCTTATTGCGTAATTACAAGCTTTTCTTTAAAATATTAGATCTAGCCTTCTTCTCACAAGTTTAAAGTTAAGATTTCAAAGTACTTGGTTAAGAAGATTAAAGAGCTTTCAATTTATTTATTTGGCATTTAGTGCTTGAGACTTGCTTCCTTTTCTCTTCAAGAGGCAAGCAAAGATCCTAAGAAGGCAAGCTTTCTAGCTTGCCTTAGTTTTTTCCTTTTATTTTATAGTCAGTTGTTACTTAGAATTTTTTGGGCAAACTTTGGAAGTTTTCCAAAAGCACTCTTAAAGTGCAAGAGTGCTTTTGGGCACATTCCACTAACATTTGTTGGCTGATTTTTGAAGGTTTGCGATAAAAGAGAGGGAAGCTCTGGCAAATTTTTTCACAAAATCAACAAAAAGAAGACAAATGAAGCTTCCCTTCACATAAAAATTATTCTTTGCACAAGTTGTAAGCCTTTGGATCCCAATTTGAGGACCAAAGTGCACTTCCTTTCGCATCATTGTAAAAGCAAAAATAAAGTTTGAGTAGGATCGTTAGAGTTCGGTCCCCGTCCCCCTTGGGGGGATTTGTGTTGGTGTCTTTTTTTCTGTTTTTTTATATGCTATTAGCGTAGTTGTTTTTCTTTATCATTTCATGCTTTGTTTAAGTTTTGCAAAAGTAATCTGAATACTTACCCACTGTGCTATACCAAAGTACCATAAGAGAAAAGATTTGAGCAGTGTTGTAATTACAAAACAATTTTGTTATGCACTGTTGACATAGACGGTCGCGTGCACTAATGACCACCATACATTTAGATTCTCAATTTGGTGTTCTTTGGAGTATTCCCACTAGCTCTTGAGATGAACAAGTAGTAGACGGTCATGTACACTGGTGGCTTCTATTGGCCTTGGTTCTCAACTTGGTGTAGGAGAATTCCCACCAACACTTGAGATGAACTGATAGTAGATGGCCGTGTGAAGCATGTCTAGGTTCTCAGGTAGAGACGGACTTATAGTAGAGCTGATAGATCTACCGACAGACTGAATGGATCGGGCTTTGATGACAACTCTTGACGAACTAAGACAATGTTGACGACCTTCAATATGTATAGAGATGATCGAGATATATGAGATGTATAGAAGTGACTCAGATGTTTGTGATGCTGATGATGACCATATCTGAAGAATCCCTTCCTTGTTGAGAGGGAGTGTTGGAAATTGTGCAACTTCAGAAGTTATTCTTATTGTACTTGTAGTGTATTTCCTTGTACCTTCTACGAGAGTTCATATTGATGTAACTACTCACGTAAACCCTAGAATGAATCAATGTAAACCTTGGGGAAAGAATAAATAAGAAAAGAATAAAAATAAAATTGTTTTTGTATTTTCCCCAAGGTAGGTCGACCCCAGTAATTTTCCACTTTGAAAATCAATATAAATAGGAGGCGTCCCTTTTCATTATTACACACATTCACTGTGAGTCACTCAGACAGAAAAAAGGTGCGCTACTGCAATCTAAGAGAGTATTTTTCTGGGGTTATATCTTAGAGAGACATTTTCTCTCTCTCTCTCTCTTCTTCTCTCTGTTCTTAGGAGTCATTATCTCTATACGAAGGTTTGCTGGGTTTTTCCCGATTGGGTTTCCCAGGGTAAATTCTTGTGTTCTTTGTTTTTGTGCTTTGTCTTTCTTTTATTTGCAAATAAGATATACTGCTATAATCTTGTAAAAACTAACACCCTTGTGCATGATTTCTTCCAACCATCAAAGCATCAACAAGCATGTGTAAGAGAAACCCTAAAAAATTATTTCATTTTCACTTTTCAAGCTAAGAGAAGATACTCCATGAGGTGTGCATCGCATAGAGAGCCCATATAACAAGAGGAAGACATCAAAACTTTACAAATGAAAAGTGAATGGATATTTATATCCATTTTAGCACAATTTTATTTTTATTTTTATCAAACCTACATTTTATTTTGAAAAAAAAAATACTTAAATATTCCAAAATAAGAGAAAATTAGGGCAGGCCACCCACACTTTGGGGACTAAGCCCTAAAACCAACAAAAAATGATAAAAACACTAAAATAAGCAAGCCAAGGCCTCACCGTGACTGGAAGAGTGAGCGTAAAAGGATGTTATGCCCCTACTAACCCCAAAATGATGAACAAAGTCCCCTAATGCCCCCCTTGCCTTAGCTTGAGACTTGATCAATCCTGAAGACATCAAGGGCTCGATTTGGTCAAAGGGCATAAAATCAATAGTAGAGAAGGTTGAAGTGGGGTGTGAGAGGGGTGGTGGACTTAGGGATGACCTCCCTAGATGAAGTATAGTCCCCCTCAAGAGATAAAAGGATGGTGGTCATGTGACCCAATGGCTCACCCCTAATAGCCCCGGACACCAACCCAGGGCTAAAAAGACCCATAAAGGGAAGTCAATAATGCCATAGTACTTTCACGAGAAAAACCAATGGGCTCGTCCATGGCAAACCATGAGCATAGAGCCCCACACTTGGCCTTTTAGCCCTCCTCTACCAACGACCTATTGGAACACTAAAAATTGCAGAGGTGTAACAAGTGGTGAAGTGAGGTTGCAAGGTTATATAGATTCTAACTGGGAAGGGAATGCAATGGACAGAAAGAGCACCTCGGGGTACCGCTTCAACTTGGGATCAACTATGATATCTTAATTTAGTAGGAAGCAGACTTCTGTAGCACTTAGTACAACATATGCAGAGTATATCGCGACCAGTGTTGCAAGTCGCAAAGTAGTGTGGCTTCGGAAGCTTCCGAAACATGGTGCATAAGGGAGCAGTGCAACTCCAGTACATATCCATAGATGAGCAGCATCGGGCAGGCATTCTCCTAGATTGGTCATGCTAATTTGATCAAGGGGAATGATACATTCACCCTCAGAGCCCAATTCATATGGCTAGTGGTGAATGGCCCAGGCGCAGTCTTTCTCCAGATGGCCATACTTATTTTCCAAGGAGTGAAAGACTTAAGATGCAGATTGAGGACATTCTCACCAAGCAAGCTTGGTGTGATGCGGAATATCTCCCTTATTGAGAGGGAGTGTTGATGTTTCTCCATGTTTGCAGTATTGAGGACATTCTCACCAAGCAAGCTTGGCGTGATGCGGAATATCTCCCTTATTGAGAGGGAGTGTTGATGTTTCTCCATGTTTGCAGTATTGGGTAGACATTCTCCTGGATTGATCATGCTGATTTGACCAAGGAAGATTAATACATTCACCCTCGGAGCTTGAGCCATATGGCTAGAGGTGAATGGCCTAGGCATGCGTAGTCCTCCCATTATCCTGAGTCATATGGCGTGGGGAGATTGGCCCCAGGGTGCTCTCACATTGCCTGCTCAGTGATGGAGTGATCTATTCTATATTAGGGATTTGACTTGTTTATTTGGTAGGGGTTTTGATCCCCTTGTGGAATATACAAGTCTAGTCTAATGTTGAATTGACATAGGCTCTAAGAAGTATCCGAGACTTCTTAGTGGGTCTATTCGACATTAGAGCTCTATGTGTGAATATACATGCATGTGAGGAGATGATCATCGACAATGACAACTTTTCTAGTGAAAAGGAAATAACCAAGAAGACAAGTGAACCATTGAAGGAGTCCCAGATAGCATTAAAGAAGCCTAGGAAATATTGAAGGAACGAAAGAACAAGTTAGTCCCATCAAAAGTACAAGTCAACCCCAACAAGTGAAATTAAAATGACTTGAAGAGTATAAATAAGAGCTGAACCATTTAAATTTTTTGAAAACATCACATCATCTCTTCTCAGCTACACTAGTGCGCACTTCAAGGAGTCCTAGAGAAGGTACAACAAGGAGCATCTTTTGAAGGTCCTCATCATTGCTAAGGGTTCTCTATCTTGTCTAGGGTTTTTTGTGAATAAGAGAACGCTCTTTATGTGCTAGGGTTTTATCTTCATGGTATGTACTTGAATCATTGGATTGATTTCTTCTAAGAAAAGCTGGCTAGGTTTTCTCCCAAGATTGAGTTTCTCAGGGTAAAATTTTCTGTCTATTGTGCATGGTTGTCCTATGATATTTTGTTTCCGCTGCAATTTGAAGTTGAAATTTTCAGTGTATAATTATTCAATGATAACAGTGGAATGGAATGACTGTTTGAAAATAATTGGGAAGTAATTATTGAGATCAGAAAATTGTATTTCTATTGCTATAAGAGAAAATTCAACAGTTAAGTCATCATATGTCAATGCCAACACGTCCCTATATTCCCTCAATAGATTTTCCATGTCTCTTCTTTCTTTGAAAGTGGTATTTTTTCCAAGCTTAATGATCTTAGGACTTGACTCCGAACTCATGTTTATCTCTAGGTATTCCTTATGCGTACTTTTCTATTTATAAATATCATCCCTATTAAAAGCTCGTTCTAAAAGGACAAGACATATGGGGTATTTTGCTATCTGTTAGATTTTTTATCCCTTGGGTTTCACCACCTTCAACTCACAAGTCAGCCTCATAATTAGCAAACTGTTGCAAGTTATATATAAACCTTAGAATTTGTGAGGTTATCAGGGATGTATATCTCCATTTTACTTTTCCTAGTTATTAGGCTTTCACAAGGTTGAAGGGTTGAACCGGCAAAAACTAGGGCATCAACTAACATGTTTTTTTTATCTAGGGTTTTCCTAAATTGAAAATGCATCAAATAGTTCAATGGCATTCCATACAACATGCCTATAGTGCTTTAGTCTTTCATTCCTTGCTTAAAATAGATTCCTCACTTGTAAAACTTCTAGATCAGAGTCACCTATAACCTCCAAAACCTTTATATCCATGTCTCGTGCTAAATCAAGGCCTAGGAGTAATGCTTCATATTTAACCACACTATTGGTAGAGTCATATCCAACCGATAAGCATAGCTAATCATGTCACCTTTAGGAGAAGTAAAGACTACACCTCGATGTAAAATAACAAGTGTTCCTTTACCAGTTGGAATAGTTGCATAGGATAAATCCATTTGCAAACTGCCACCTAAGCTAGTAGCCCATTTCCTCGATAAGAGCATACCGAAGAGGATAGGGCTTCAATTACAAGTATATCCGTCAAAATCGAGATTTCGGGATGCATAGCCAAGATAACCTTGAAATACTTGATCAAACCCAAGACTTTAATTTCCCTAGAACCCATGGCACAAACGTTATGATAGGGGCGAGAAGTCTTAAGGCCAAGTTGATTCATTATTGTCAAAGACATAATAGTGGCGGAGGCTCTAAGATCTAACATGAAATTGTGCACTAGGAGACCATTCATTACCAATGATATGAAGAAAGGATTGCTACTACCATTTGTTCCTCCCCGATTCATTGTTTGCAAGGTATAGTGGCATTCTCAAGGGCCTCTTCAATATTTTCCTGAAGACCTAGGATTTTCTTTGCTTGCCCCATCAAAGCAGGTGCCTTTGTTAATTCTAAAAGGGGAACAAAAATGTGTGCCTTGTTGAAGTATTGGTCCAAATCAATTTCTAAAACCCTAAATTTACATGCAGTAACTTTCACAGGCTTTGAGGGCTTAGCAACTTCCATGGCTTGCTTAGGTTGAACAACTGTAGGAGGGACTTTTGGATTAGCCCTTTGTGTTTTTGCCTCCTTATGTTTTTCCATACCTTGTCTCTAATAGGTTGCTACATAGCCAACTTGCATTTTTCTCCTTATCTCTTCTTGGGAGTATTTTCGAGACATTCAACTACCTCCCTAGGATCTACACTCCTATCTTTGATTTGCTTCATTTGGGATTCATAAACATTATGATTTGTACCCATCACAGTGTTGATACTATCCCAAGGATCACCCACAAAGTTAAAAGAATTGTCTTGACTAGACCCTTCACCCCCTTGATTTAAGTTTTTATTAATGAACCCTTGGGTTCTAGGAGATAGACTAGGATCATGATCTTCATTGCAAGTGGGGCACCAAAAGTATCTTCTTCAACAACATTGTCGGTGTTCAAAGGAATGGGAACCTTTTGGTCATGATTTAGATTTCCCCTTGGCCTATTCCAACCACTATTGTTTCCTCCAGGCTGGTTTCTAAGTTGTGCTTGAGAATTTTCCAAGTATACCAACCTATTTTGGATAGCAGTGTTGCTTTGGATTATATTGGTCTCTAGTCTCTTAATCATTTCAGTCAGCCAAAGGATCAAGAGATGGCTCAACAATAGCTTTTGACATAGGTTCAACTTTGCGATGGACAACCCTAGGGGGAGCTAATGAGAGATACACAAAATATCATTGCAAAAACCTATAAACCCTAATTACGTGAGAGATACACAAAATAAGACATTTGTATTATGTGTAACTGGTGTAGATATTACAATGGAGTTCACCTCCTTATACACTAATATTCATTGAGCAAGTTATTTTCACTTGTGAATGTGGGATCAACTGCTTACTCATAAAGTGAATATCAGCCCAAAACCTAAATTCAAAGTGACTTTATTACATAATAGGCCTTATATTCTAAGTCACCGGATTTGGTGATTTTTCACTATGAAATTAAAAAATCGTCGATTTTCTGTGCCTGGCGAACTATTTGTTGAAATTCAGCGATTTTTTGTGGGTAAACCCTAGTTGATGACAAAACCTATCTCTACATTAACTCACTACTCATTACGCAAGTCTGCGAGTGAGCTTCCCTCATCAATGCTTTCGTGAGTGACGACTGGAGTGTGGAGGTCACCGTCGTTCTATGAGTGAAGTGGTGTGGAGCTGTCGTGGTGTGAAGTGGTGTGTAGTTGTTGAAGCGCTGACAGGTAGGGCAGTGTTTACTTTACAGTTGAACTAGCGCAACGGTGCCGCGGTGATGTTCACGATATTTGACGGAACCTAAAAAAACGAAAAACTGTTGTAGGGTTACATCCATGATCGGAAAAATGTATTTCTTACATACAGAATTTTGAGTCTAAATAAATATTTATTTCTTAATTTTGTAAATTGATTTTATATTAATTTGTTTATTTTAAAATTAAAAAAAATCATTATAAAAAAATAATATTGATTTATTTTAGTATATTAATATTATTTATGTGACATCATTTTTTTTAGTTGAGTATAAGTTTATAACTTGTTTTAATAATCTATGTTAATATTTATATTCAAGCTGAAAGGATGTTGTGTGATTAGGTAAGAATATAAGTTTTTGGTTGGGATGTTAAATAGTGTAAATATTTTTTAATTTTCAAATTTTATAGTCATTAAAATTTAATGTCGAATTTTATCGCCAAATTTTAATTGCCGAAGTTTTGTTGAATTTCAACCTCTCCAAATTCGAACACAAACTTGAACCAGGTGACTTAGCTTATATTCTAACACCCCCTCTTAAGGCATATAGTTTTGAAAGGAAAAACACACTAAAGATAAAACACATTGACTGAAAAACTAAAACATCAGAACCTTAAACATTCTTCGGAAGGTTCTTATGTGAAAACAATCCCTGAATTAGATAGCGCTACATCAAGTTGCCTCATGAGTCATTCCCCTCATAAAGGTGTAGTTCCCAAGTATTATTTCCAAGTTACCAGATTTCACCTCCTTGAAATCCCATATTATGAATCTCCCGAATTAAATCATTTGACAGCACTCGACGTGCATGTCTCCTGAATAGTTCCCGAGATCCACAAACTCTCAAACTAATAGGAAAACCATCCATGCTGAGCTATATGTACATATGATCCCATCATGTCTTAAAGATACGGACTTTTTAGAATGCATAGAAGGCCCTTTATTTAGTAAGATCATCACACTCTCAACATCTGGTGGTTCTTCCATAATGGCTGTATTAACTGAATGTGATTTGTCTTCGACTTTATTCTCGAGGACATCATTGGGTCGAAATTTACAGTTCCAAGCTATATGTCCTATTTTCTTGCAGTAGTAACATTCTATCTCCCCCTTGTCGTGGTTGGTCTGTTTCGATCAATGTTTTAAAACTCGGACTTGGACTCAGAATCGGCCGAGGGTCAACTCGGACTCGGACTCGGACTCGGCAATGACTCGGCAATGACTCGGGCGGTTTGATTTTAATGACTCGGTTTATTAAAAAACATATAAAATATTTAAATTTTAAAGAAAAAATATATTTTAAAGATTATAATCCATCATTCCAAAGCATTAGAGACAAAACATCCAAAGTATGATCATATCTATACCATATAAGGGTGAACATATCAAAATTGCACGAATGGTACTGTGCCAATGTGCAAGGCTGCAAGCAGCAAATATGTACATGATACCTATTTTCACCCAAAATTGTTTCAAGTGACCAAATTGATACACTAATTTTTAACAATAAGTTCCATGCCTCCACTAATATTTAACAATAAGTTCCATGCCTCCCAAAACCATATTGATATAATAAGGTTTAACAAAAAGCACCATGCTTGCAATTATTTACAATCTAAGATCATCCATTTAATTTGGTTACCTTATAGAAAAGCAGTGGTTTCGACATAGCATCATGAAGCTCTATAGGGCACGGGCATACATAGGCATAGCTTTCAGTAACAATAAAACAAGAAAAAAATGCATTAGAAATTTACAATTATATATTGCAGAAGAAGAATCAAGGTGTTTGTGTACATCAGCACCACATCGTACACTGCTTCTGTATACCAAGTTCCAACAGATTATATATAGGAAGTTGGAACACATATACAGGTTGCAAAAGAGATGGTAATGTTCAAAGAACCATAATACTGCTATGCATCCTTCTGAGCAAAAGCGTTGCACTCTTATACTTCTAATGGGCATTATGATCCGCAGATCATTGCTTCAAACAAACTACAGTAGTCAAGCATTCAAACCATTATGCATGGAAGCCATAAAAGCACAAATAACTGAATGTATTACAAAAGAACACTAAGAATGCCATGTGTTCTGACACATCCTCAGTCATTATGAAGGCGAAGTTTCCAATTCAGACTCTGGTCCACCTAAATCCTCAGTGTCATCATCATTATGTTTTTTATTTCTTTTCCTTCTGTAAATTCGTTGGCATCAGGCATTATCATTATTTCTCCTAGGTCCATGAAACTGCTTGAAATCAGGGTTAACAATGTCAAGCATCTCATTCATAGCTTGGCATCCATAACTTTGTCGAGTGACTAACCTAGGAACTGGAGAATTTTGACTTCCTGCCGCTTCATCTTCAGGATGTGTCTCTTGACACTTCGAGTTGTGTGAATCTTGCCTGGACCTAAGATTGTCACTTGCTGCAACCTGACTAGCATCAAAATCTTGACTAATTCCTTCATCACTAATCCTTCCTGTGCCTGTTTGTCTGTCATCACTTCGAAGGGATTCATTGTCTCCACGAACTGAACCGCCTGCACTTACTGCCCAACTACCAGCAACCTCTGATGTTATTAGATCAATTGTTGCTATTGTATGTTCCTCTTCCTCGTTTCTAGAATCCATCTCATCTCTACGCTGCTGATTCACAGGAAAGGGACTCTGCCGATCCTGATTCAATGAATTTTTAATAGGATGGCTTGTTCTTTCCAAAAAAATTTTGAAATCCAGTAAAAATCGGCGAGTTGGCCTTTGACTCGGCCGAGCTGACCGGTTCGGTACCGAACCGGCCACCCGAGCCGGTTTAAAGGCTGGTTTGACTCGGTGAAGGGTTGACTCGGGTGACTCGGGCTGAGTCCGAGCCGACTCGGCCGAGTTTAAAAACACTGGTTTCGATTGTGTCTTGAGTAAAAATGCCATCTTAGGTGGAGGATCACCTTTGGTCTGTCCTGCAGTGGTTATCTTTTCTTTGGCAAAAAGAGCAGAAATCATAAGTTCTAGGGTTTGAGAAGGTAATTGACTCAGAGTAAAGATTACATTGTTGTATTGAGAAAGCAAGATGTTTAACAAAATGTCCTTGGCATTTCTTCCTCTACTGTTGCTTTGACTTCAGGTAACTGTCTGATGAGAGATCTCAGATTATTTATGTGGCTCGACGTTTATATTTAATTATAACATGTACTCGGTAGCCATGAAGAATAAGTGTTCGTAATTTTTAAATGAATGCAAATCTTGATGTTAGATGAACCATATAGATGCATTACTAGTCTTTTCCACAATTTTGTTTCAAATAATTAATGGATATAATTTTGTATTTCGTTCCTTAATATAAGATATACCATATTTCTTACATACATAAGTATCAGCTGATTTCCATATTCCATCTCGTGTTTCTTGTTCTGTAAGCTTTTATTGTTTCTATCTTGATTTTTTAGTAAACTATCTAGAAAAACATTTCTTAAGTGTTTGGGAATACAGATAGATTATATTTATAGAAGTAGGCATTTTGATTATTTGACTTTTACAGATTGGGTTCAGACATCAACAAGCAATAATTTTCATGTATATATCGAAACTCATAGTTAATTTACAAGATTAAAGTAAAATATATTAACTGTATTTTAAAGTTGTATGCATAGAACGAACATTCTTGCTTGTGTCACGATATACTAGGTTTTCATAAAATGCTACAGCTGTAATTAAAGATGTTAGGCTGATTAATTTCATTGGAATCATTCAGGGAAAACCTTCAGATTATTGCATTATTTGGAGAATGTACTGAATTGATTGGTTAGTGGAAGAGCATTGCTTAATCAGACAACTTTGTTGTGTATATATTTTTGTGTTTTAATTTTTCATCTTTCGTCCTTGATGTTTGTGTTGAGGTTCACTTATTGTAGGCATGTCTGGTTGGGTGCAAACTAAGGTGACAGAGCTTTAACAGCCGCAGAACTTCAGAATTGGTCACATGATGACTAAAAGTTTGCTGCTAAAAGTGCAAAGAGCCAGCCTACACTTTACAACTGCTAAAGGTCTGCTGAGCAGGATTTCTGGAAGATTAGCTTGTATACCTGGCATAGTTGTTTTCTCAATGCTCTTGGTATGTTGTTCGTCAAGATAGTTATTTCATAAGCCAATTTGTTTCAGTTCTACCTAGTTGCTGATAAATGATACGTGTAACAGGTACCACAAGGATCTATCTCAGGTTCTTATGGTAAGGATTCTGCAATATTAGTGTGGTTTTTATGCTTCTATGACCTTTGTTACGAAGCCATGCTAATGTTGTTTTTCTGTTGAAAATGGACAGTACTCCAAATATTCATTTTTTACGGGAATGAAATGAAACCATTTAAAAGGTGTCAAATGAATGAATGCTTACCAGCAAAATGGTTTCCAACCACATCATTGTTGAAATTCTTTTCATTTTTCTTTCTATTGATTACTCTGGTAAATGACAAATAAGCACAGGAGAAGAAACGTAGGAAGTGGCATCTAGAGCCGCATTTCTACTATATGGGGTACTCTTTCAAGAATGAAAGGAAAATAATTCATTCCTAGATTGATTGGTTGTAGAATTATTATGGCGTCAACGAATGAATGCTTACCAGCAAAATGGTTTCCAACCACTTCACGGTTGAAATTCTGTAGATCATTGTTGTTTATATTGATTACTATGGTAACGACAAATATGTGCAAGAGGACAAAGGTAGGAAGTGTCATCCAGAGCTGCATTTCCACTCTATGTGGTATTCTTTCAAAAATGGAAGGAAAAAGGATTCCTTCATGATTGATTTGGATGTAGAAATCAGTGTTTAAACACTAGCCGAATTGGAAACGGAACCAGCCATTTCAGTCAGCTTGACCCTAAAAGATGATCGACTGACCCTTGAATCGGTTGGTTACTGCTTCCATACAAAACTGGCGGGTTCAAGATTCATGTACACTTGTATTTTAATCAAATATTCATATTATATGTATTTTTTAGTAAATTGATTCATAAACCGAGTTGTCGGCTGATTCCGATCCAATTCTGGTTTGATCCTCGGCCAATTTGAGTCCGATTCCAACCTTTAAAGCACTGGTAGAAATATTATGCATATATTTGTTTATGTAAATGCATTGAAGTTTTGGCAAAAGTCAAGTGCAGTTGTGAATGAGGTTATGTGTAGCACCTAGCTTATAACTTCTTTGGCTAGATCAATGATCCTTCTATGGCAAGTAATGTAAGCAATTCAACTTTATTTTAGGTAAGTACTAGTGTTGAAATAGCCCTGAGAGTTAGCTCAATCAATTGGTGCCACTGTTGTCAAGACATTGTCAGTGATTTAGCATGCTATGCAGGTACCTAGTTTGATTCCCACAAGATCATTATAGTAACTACTAAGTCTATGTTGCCCATTTTACATTGGGTAATATCATGGGAATGGAGGCGAAGTGTCTAGGAGTTTCCCAGCGATTTATTACAAAGGAAAAAAAGTATTGGTGTTCAAAGGAAACTGTAATCAGTTGACCAAATTTAGTGACTCTCAAAACAAGGCTTGGATAAAGATTTTTGAAGACATGTGAATACAATAAATGCTGCAGGCTACAATGAACATTTAGTCAGTTTTACATAAGACACAATAGGAGATTTTGTGAGAAGACAAAACTTCATGAAACTAAGAAGTCTCTTACGACTTATCTTTACTATTTTGCAGATCCCCATCCCCATAAAGTCTTGAAAGCATGCTTGAATGATGAAGATACAACAATTAACATACTTCTCTAGGTTAGCTTTTGGGGCTACTCCTAAAGTGTTCTCACCATGTTAGGAGTGTGCTATGTCTCCTAGCCCTCTGGCAATGCTTCATGGACATATAGATGGATCAATTTGGGTGGATGCTTGACGCTGGTTGGAGTGATGCAATGGAACCTTTATCTAGGAGGTTGTTATGTGGATCGACATGTTGACTAACCTTTTAGGTACACACAATCGAGGACTTGGTTTCTCAATTAGGGGAGGTACCTACCTAGGAGGAGTGTCGAGCACTTGAAGGAGAGCACTTAGCCCTTGGAGCTTTGGACGATGTGATATATACCTTGTAGGTTGGACACTTATGTAAGGTGTTGATGTATTTGTAACTTTGGAATGTATTCACTTGTATATCTTATGTATTGTACCCCGATGTTTCTATCGGGAAGTATCTGTAATGTAATTGAGTCATGTCATGTCTCGATGTTCATATCGGGAGATTCAATAATGTAAACAAGTCATGTAAAGTCATAGAGTGTAACCCTCCTTATTGATCAAGGGTTAAAGTCCCCGCAGTTGTGGGGCCCTAGGGTTATTAGACTCTCCTAGAGAAGCCGACCCTAGTGAGTTATTGTCAAGTCAGGAATTAGTATAAATATAGAGGGAGCCTCTCTATTTAACACACATTGACTCACACTCAGTTGTAGCGCATAACTGAGAGAGAAAGAAGAAGTTGGGACAAGAGAGAGAGAGAGACTACTGCTGTCGGGAGATCATCTTACTGTTTTTGGGTTTTACTTTTGGTGCTGATTCTATCTTTGAGGAAGTTGTGGGGTTTTCTCCTTTATGGTTTCCCCAAGGAAAATCTTTGTGTTCATTGTCTCTTGTGATTGATTGCTATGCTTGTTATTCTCTTAGATAAGATCCTAAGATCATATAGCTTAAATGTTAAAAATCTAACACAAGGAGCATGCTTCATGGAAGTTGGTGATGGACTCAAACACACATTTGGGGAGCATTGAAGCTTAGTGACCATGTTGATATACATGAGAGTATCATTAGGTACAAGAGATGACACGTGTCACACTATTGGAGGAGCACCTTGCATGAGGACACTTGGACAATGAACCACCATGGAAGAGGGAGTGTTGGATTAACACTTTTTTTGGGAAGAAGGGTACTTTTGTGGGATACAACAAGACTTTGAAGGCCTATAGGATCCGTTGAACACAATGGTCACACTGAGAGAGGGGGGGGGGTGAATCAGTGTGTGAGCAATTTAAACATTTTTCACCTTCTATTAATCAATTAAAGTTTATTCAAGCATTATGTTATCAATTATATCATCAACTAAATCAAATATGAGCCATAAGCACAATAATCATAAAGAAACACGAGTGTATGTAAGGTAAAATTTATTTTTTTTGTAATGGAAGACTTCAATCTTCACGATTACAATCAACACCAATTGATAAGTAGAGCACCAACTCTTATGACAGGACCCAACCAGGTTTTCTTAACTCCAACTAAGAAAGGGTTGGAGAATCTAATCCTCAAGTGCAAGACTCAACTTGCAAGTCTGATGTCAATATGAAACTGTCATCAACTGTCACGATCATATACCTCTGCTCATCAACCTCTGCTAATCAACTTCTACTCATGTACCTTTGCTCTCACTATGAATTTGCTATATCAATACTGCTCATGTCCTCTCAGCCAAGTCTTCAAGGATTTTGGACTAGGGTTGAGATCACTTCTTCACTGTGCATAAGAATCACTTCACCACTGTCATAAATGTTGTTGTCAACAAACTCAATAGGTTTGTCATTTCATTGTTCAAATCTCTATAAGGCTATTTAACGATTGTAAGTTATCTCTATTAGTTCAAACTATTAATCAGTTGCCAAATCAAGTCATCATTGTATTGGAAGCCTTGTCATGTACTATGGATCACTATATCAATTGCTACAGTTCTATCAAATATATCTTAACTATTCTTTCTGTCAAAAGCTTGTCATTTTAGGTTGTTTGTCAACTGTCAACTTGTTCCAATTCCAAGTCAACTGTTAACTGAATCTTGATCTCTTAAGAATGAATGCTTTTCAAAACCACACTTAACTGGTGCTTCAGATGTAACTTCTTAGCATATGAGAGACATACCTACTTGGTTTAAATTTTCCTTTAATATTCAGACTAGGGCTAACGGTGCTTGCAAAGTCTCTATTGATAACCACACATGAATATCTTTTACAGTATGTAGCGGAATATAAAATTGAGAAACAAATCACATCACATCACAAGAATGATAATTATTTTGGGTATGGAAACCCTCGGAAAAACCCAAGATGGGAAAACCGGTGCAACAGTCAAATATATATTTTATCATGAGAATATGGAACGTTGCAATCACTGCAAATTTACCTAAACCTGGGGAATGCAGCTACACGATATAATCACCGAAGAAACCCCTAGCTAAACCTCAACACCCTCTTGCAAGAGTGTACGACCCAACTGTACGACCTCACACGTGTGGATCTGTACAACCGTACGAAATCCGTACGACCTGTATGACAACTGTACGAAATCCGTACGACCTGTATGACAACTGTACGAAATCCGTATGGAATACCTCCCTTTGCAGCTCCTGCTCGTCGACCTGTGTGGGTTTTGTCCACTTGGTGAACCTGCTTCTTGATCCTTCGTCTTCCCAGCTAAATCTTCTGTCTGACTTTCCCCCTGTCTGTATCCCGTCTCTGTTGGAATACAAGTGTGCGTCCTGTCAACCAATTGACCTCTCTTATATAACTTTAGGTAAAGTGAAAACCCTAATTTCACTTTCACTTAAAGTCAATAATTAATTAGATCACTTTAATTATTTTCCAAAGTAAACTTAGGAAAAATAATTAAATACAACTGGTTTCCTGTTTTAGAGTCTTTTGCGTGCAAGGACACTTGCATGCTGGAAGACCTTCATTGTTGCTGCTAATCGAACACTCCCTCTCAACGAGAAAAGGTATTTGGTAGCAACCCCAACTTATCCCGGAACTTCACAAAACTTTGTCTGCAAAGTGCCTTGGTGAGAATGTTCGCCACCTGCTCATCTGTATGTATGTACTCCAACCGAATGGTTCCTCTCTGAACACAATCTCTCAAGATGTGATACCTGATGTCTATGTGTTTGCTCCAATCATGGAACACTGGATTTTCAGATAGCCTGATGCCACTTTGATTGTCATAGTGAACTACTGTAGCCTCTAGCTCACACTCGAACAATCCTGAAATGAACTTCCTCAACCATATACCCTCACAAGCAGCCATGCCGGTTGCCATGTACTCAGCCTCTGCCGAGCTCAATGCCACTGACTTCTGCTTCCTGCTGAACCAAGAGACAACCCCTGACCCAATGATGAAACAACCTGAAGTACTCTCCTCTACACATCCTAAGTAGTCAGCATCTGTGAAACCTGCTAACTGTACACTCCCCCTGCGCTCATAAACCAATCCATACTCCACTGTACCTCTGATGTAGTGAAGTATGTGCTTCACAGCCGTCCAATGCACTCTCCGAGGGTCCACCATGAACTGACTCAAAGGGTTGTCTGTAAAGCTGATGTTTGGTCTAGTGTTGACCAGATACATAAGCGATATGATAAGCTGACGATATAAGGTAGGATCAAATTCGTCTAACCCTGATGCATATCTTCCTCTAGTTGGAAACTAGAGGTATGGCCATAGAATCTCTTCAAGATCTCAACTATATGCTTCCCCTGTCCAATGAAGAAGCATCCATCTCTCTGCCAAACCTCAAAGCCCAGAAAGTAATGCATCAGCCCAAGGTATTTCATCTCAAATTCCACTGCAAGGTTGAACTGGCAGTCTCCAATCAACCTCTCATCTCCTGTCAAAAAAAGATCATCCACATATAAGACCAGTATGAGAGGCACCTCACTTGTCAAGAAGTACAAGTTGTGGTCAACGTCACTCCGCTTAAATCCCATCTCTCGTAGATAGCTGTCAATCCTCAAGTACCATGCTTCAGGTGTCTGTTTGATCCTGTAAAGAGCTCGATGTAGTATGCATACATGCATCTCCCTGTTCTCCACATCAAACCCCTCTGGCTACTCAATATACACCTCCTCCTTTGTCACTTTGTTGAGTAAGGCAGTCTTGACGTCCATTTGATGGACACGCCAACCCTTCTCAGCTGCTAGTGAGATAATGGTCTGAATGGAAGAATATCTGGAAACAGGGGCAAATGTCTCCTCATAGTCAATACCCTTCTTCTGTGAAAACCCCTTTGCCACGAAGCGCTCCTTGTACTTCTCCACGCTTTCGTCTGTTGCATGCTTTACCTTGCAAATCATCTGGATCCCACCACCTTTTCCCCTTGTGGCCTCGACACAACCTCCCACACCTGGTTTTTCATAATGGAGTCATACTCCTCAACCATAGCCTCCTGCTACACATCATGTTGTGCAACCTCCCCGAAGCTAGAAGGTACAGAGTTAATCAACTCTGTCATCAGTGCCATGTAACTAAGCCTCTCTGGTGGTATGCTCTATTTAAAAGATCTCCGTGGACTATCAACCTGCCTGGAATCTTGTACTGTGGACCTAAACCACTTAGGCCTTAGCCTAGTGTCAACCTGCTGCGGCTGCTGGATATTCGTCTCCTGCTGTAGCTCATCCTCAGTCAATGACTGTAGGATCCTGTCGACCTGACTCCCTCTTACCACCAGAACCTGTGCTCTGTGTATGTACCTGTATCTGTACATCTAGCTCCTCCAGCTTGACCCCCGAACCCTGTGTTGGCTGTTGCTTTGCTGGTAAGTTCAAAGATCTCCGCAAGGCCCTGTCCTCATCGAACTGGACATCCCTGTTCACAATGATGCTCTTGTGAGCAAGAATGTAAACTCTATATGCCTTCGAAGCCTCAATGTATCCAACAAGTAACCCCTTCTCTCCAGAAGGGTCCACTTCTTCTTGTTGTCAGCATGAACATGATAATAGCAGACACTTTCGAATATGCGAATGTGACTCACATTTGGCCTAATGCCTGTGAAGACCTCCTCTGGTGTCTTCCTCCCAAAAGCTGTGTGGGGACACCTATTCTGAATGTATACTGCAGTCCTGTATGCCTCGACCCAGAGGAATTGTCGTAATACCTGATCAAATAGCATGGCGTTGGCTGCTCCAACCATAGTCATGTTCTTCCGCTCTATAACTCCATTTTGCTGTGGGGTATGGGGTACATTGTGCTCCTTCTTGATCCCCTCTGCCAAACAATACTCCATGAACTCATTGGAGGTGTACTCATCCCTGATGTCTGTCCTCAACACACGAATCTTCTTTCATGTTTGGTTCTGCACGAGAGTCTTGAACTCTCGGAACCTCTCAAAGACCTTTGGCTTCGCCTTCGGGAAATAGATCCAGGTTTTGCTGGAATAGTCATCAATGAAGTTTACGCAGTAACTGTAACCACTGAACGAATGGACACTCATAGGTTTGCATACATTAGAATGCACCAAGTCCAAGGGATCCTTAGACTTGTGCTCACTCTATGGGAAATGATTCCTGATGTTCTTCCCCAAAGCACAACCCTTGCAGTGGTCATGCTTTTCCTCCTATACATGAGGAACTCCAATGACTGCTTGTCTCAAATGCTTCAGTGCTTCATGGTGTAAGTGTGCCATCCTCCTATGCCACAACTCACCCTGACTGTTGTTGTTGTTGCTGACTAGATCCTTTGCAGGCTCAAAGTGTAGTCTGTACACTTTCCCACTCCTCCTTCCAATCACCTGATCCAAGCTCCTATCTGACCCCTTTGGCCTGATATATACTCTATGGTCACGAAACTTCACCTGATATCCCTTGTCCTCTAGAGCGGAGACTGATATAAGGTTCTTGGTCAGTCCCGGAACATATAACACATCAACAAAACTAAGGGGTTTGCTAGACTCCCTCTCAAATGAAACAGTGCCAACTCTTTGCGCCTGATACCGCGCATCATCACCCAGCTCAACGTGGATCCGTGTTCCACCCTCCTGCAAGTCTATAAAGAATCTCTTCTGTCCAATCATGTGACTAGATGCTCCACTGTCGATGTACCATATGCTGCTCCTTGTGGTGCTTGCCATGCAAGCTAATAAGTGGAACTCCTCATCAAAGTTCCTGCTAAACTCATCCACCTCTGCAAATCCAACCATGTGAGTGTTACTCTTCTTCTTCCTGTCTAGGAACTGGGAGGCAAAGTGTCCCTGCTTGTGGCAGATAAAACACTTAACCTTTGACACGTCAAGGTTCTTCTTACCATCCTTCTTCCTCTTTTCCTTACCCTTTATCTTCCCTGTAAGGGATAGAGCCTCCTCATCCACAATCTATGGGGCACTGTTGGATGAGCCTGATTCTTGAGCCATGCGGGTCTCTCCCTGCACAAAGTCATTCCATAGTCTCTGCCAATCAGGGAGCTTCTCCCTAGCCAGAACATCCTTGAAAAATGTTTCCCATGGTTCAGAGAAGCCATTGAGGGCTATCCGAACTAGCTCCTCATCCACTGTCTTAGAGCCAACAACTCCAAGCTCATCCCTAATCTGTGTGAGCTTCATGAGATAAGGCACCACTCCTTCTCCCTTGGCCATCTTGGTGTTGTGCATCCTCTCTTGCAACACCATCTTCCAGTTCTCGTTCTTGCTTTAGTACAGACTCTCCAAAGTCGTCCACATCTCTGCTACGGTCTTCTTACCAGAAAGGTGAGGGACTATATGGTCCTTCACTCCATCCATGATAATCAACATGGCTCTTGAATCAATCTTCTTCCAAGCTATCAGATCTGTCGGATGTGTTGGTGCAATTTTTGTGGAGTCAATGTGCTCCTCTACATCACTGACGTCCAAGATCCTTCTGATCCTCTCTTTCCATGTATGAAAGTTCTGAGCACCTTGGAGTCTATCCTCAACTCTCAAATGTACGACCATCTTGAAGTGTTGCCTGTCAAACCTTAGATCTCCAATCTAAGTTTGTGTCTTCAATAGATCTGCCCCTAATCTATCACTATTGCTGCAAATCTCTCAGCTTTAGCTCACCAGAGCTCTGATACCATGCAAATTTTCCTTTAATATTCAAACTAGGGTTAATAGTGCCTGCAAAGCCTCTACTGATAACCACACATGAATATCTTTTACAATATGTAGTAGAATATAAAACTGAGAAATAAATCACATCACATCACAGTAATGACACAATTATTTTGGGTATGGAAACCCTTGGAAAAATACAAAATGGGAAAACTGGTGCAACAATCAGATATAGATTTTATTATGAGAAAATATGGAACGTTACAATCATTGCTAATTCACCCAAACCTGGCGAATACAGCTAAACCACAGAATCACCAGACAAACCTCCAGCTAAACCTCAATACCCTCCTGCAAGACTGTACGACCCAACTATACGACCTCACACGTGTGGATCCGTAAGGTCATACGACTTCCGTACGGAATCCCTACGTCTTGTACGACATCTGTACGAAATCCGTACGAAATAGTACGACCTCCCTCTGCAGCTCTTGCCCGTCGACCTATGTGGGTTATGTCCGCTCGGTGAACCTGCTTCTCGATCCTTCGTCTTCCCAGCTAAATCTTCTGTCTGACTTTCTCCTTGTCTATATCCTGTCTCTATTGGAATACAAGTGTATGTCCTCTCAACCATTTGACCTCTCTTATATAACTTTAGGTAAAACGAAAACCCTAATTTCACTTTCACTTAATGTCAATAATTAATTAGATCACTTTAATTATTTTCCAAAGTAAACTTAGGAAAAATAATTAAATACAACTCGTTTCCTGTTTTAGAGTCTTCTGCATGCAGGGACACTTGCATGCAAGAAGACCTTCCTTGTTGCTGCTAATCTAACACTTGGAACCTGATGCTTGAATACTTAAGCAGATTTCCTTACCTAATCTTGGACTTACTGTTTGTACCGAAGCTTAAAAAAAGGTTTTCTTCTTTGTCTTTGGACAACTTCAATTGGACTAAAGACTGCCTTCAGAATGGAGTGCCACTATGGACAATGCTCCTTCAGAATTTGAAGACTTCAACTTGGTTACCTCAGATCTATTGCTAACTTCAGATCCTTCTACACTGTGACTGTGCAAACTATGAATATAAAAAACCATGTCACTATATGCCTCCTCTTTTTGTCACCATTCAACCTTAAACTAATTGTGCATCCTCTATTAAACAAACTCAACGATCTCAACCTTATGAAGAGAGATTCATTATCATCACAGGAAGGAGCTGCTATAGGTCTTCAGAATAATCAAGCATTAAATGTTTGCTATGCTGTACTGTAGTCCAAAATATCAACAGGATAACTCTTGTAACCTCGACTTAAGTTGCTTCAGAGAGTATGTCACAACCTATGGGAAAAAGAAAGTATGGTTGTGAATGTCCGAAATCATATGGAGTGCAACTTGATTGCTCACCTCAGATTCTTCAACGAATTGCACTTTCGGATGCCCTAGCAACAATTCAAACACTGTAGCTACCATGGATACTCCAGGACTGTGATTGCTTAATAGACGAGATCAAACTTTTATTGCAGCTGTCACAGTCCTTCAATAAGATCGAGATCAGAGAGATATTATACTATCATGGTTGAGGTCAGAGATAAAATTAACTTGTATATTGTAGCTTCCTGCAAATTAGCAATCTAATCATTATGTTCTCGAAATTAGAGGTAACTCAAATTAACAATTTCTCTACTTATCGTTGATCTTACACCTGTTGCTGCCTCAGTATTAACCCCGAATTCCGAGCTATGTCAATCTTTCTTAAGCCTGAATTCCAGACAGGATGTAAACTTTAAACTTTCAAATTTCCATTCTTGACTGCGGCTACTCCAGAGGCTGTCACATACCCGGATTTTAGACATAAAATAAACTTTTACAAACTTCAATTTGTTGCTACGAAATCTCCTTTTTACCACCAAATTTCTTACCTCAACTTAGCGAAAAATCAAAGCATATGTCACACAAAAAAAGGAACTTGATTGCCTCAACTTGTTCTTGTGTTGTTGTTGCTCCAATGGTCAAACCCGAGTTGCGTCAGAACTTTTCATTCGAAATTCAGAGTTATTCCTCTCACCAATCACACTAAGAAATGAAGCCGTGGCCCTTGTATTTATGCGCATTTTTAATGACTTTTATTGGGCTGACCTGCTATATTGAATTTTTTAATTTTTTTTTTAATTATTTTGTGGAGCCGACTTGTTGAAAGGGTTGTTATAAGATTTTTGTTTATTTTATTTGTTTGTAGGTTACTTCAATCATAAATCTGGCTGATTACCTCATCTTCTTGTGTCTCCAATAATTACGAGATCTGTGACCTTATGAGCAAGTGGAATGGGCTTCAACCTCCATCATACATCATGGATTATGCAAGAGGGCTTCAAAGACATCAAAGACATCTTCAACAAGACATCCATGCAAGATATATGTACATCAACATAACCATCAATACTTGTGGGTCAAGGTGCAAGATTCACACACCCACAAAGGGTGTCAAATACCACTTCACAAATCAAGGTTCCAAGAGTAAGGTTTTCATCATAGGCATCAAGGGAAGGTGCAAGTGCTTCATCTTTATAGAAAGTGAGAGTTCCATGAACATCTTCAAGGTCTTCTTCAACATATCAAGGCATGTCCATGGGCTCCACCTCCATGATCACAAAGATACAACCTCTTAAGCTATCTAATCAGAAAGAGGACCATATATCATCTATGACCTTCATCAAGCTTGAAGACCAACAAGTAAAGGCTTCAAGGACTTTGAATGGCATCAAGGTCTTCATCAAGTGGCACCTATCCAGTGTGTGTGCTTCATGACCTCATGACTTCAACAAATGACCACAAAATGGGTCATTTGTACCACCGTGTGCTACAAGGTGCACACCATCAGTGAACAAGATCCAAAGCCCAGGTTACCACATGTGTGGGTGTGTCCAATCAATCAACCATTAGTCCTATCATCCAGTTAGACATTGTGTGGGTAAAGGGTGATAAAACCCATGCCAAACCTGTGCAAGAGTCCATGATCAACTCATACCTGTTCATTAAGCTTGTCAACTGTAGGGGAGCTTGGTTTCATTAATGACAACCCGAGGGGCCATTGCAAGTCCCATGTTGGCATCAATAGCAATTCAATCATCAATATCCCTCTTTTTCATTGATGACAACAACTCATGCCCCCTACGAGCATGCTCCCCTTTTGTCTTCATCTCTCCTCCTTTGGAATCAATGGCAAAGGGTGACCACATATCTGCATCTGAAGGTGCTGATCATTGCTCCCCCTGTCAACATGCACGATCCTAGGACCTGTATGTATGCTTGGAGTAGCCATCTTTTCTCTTGAGTTCATCCTCCGGCTTTATGAACTCAAGGTGTGTTAAGGTCTTTGAGAAACCTTAAGCTTGGCTTGGCATATGGAAACCATTCTCCCTGCACTGATCAACCTCTCCTATATGTAACTGCTCGGTCTTCTTCATCCATACTTGCTTCTTGTCATTTGTCCTTTCAACATTTGTTCCTTCATCTTTATTGGCTTTCCTTGTTGAGCTGTTTGAGGAACTTCCCATGGATTGTTTCCATGTATTCCAATAGTCTTGAGCTATGTGCCCAAATCCACTGCAACTATAACACCTTATAGTACGACAATATGCAGCAATGTGACCAACATGGTTGTATGTCCAACACCTCACTGAGTTGTTGGAGCTTCAGACACTTCTTTGATCAAATTCATTCCTCCATACCTGAGAGTGTCCTTGACTGTGGGCCTTTGTCTTCTGACCTTCAAATCTTTCTGTATTGGGCTTCTTCCAAGGTTCATTGGTTTTTCTCGCCGATGTGTATGAAAGACTTCTCCTCGGTTGACTTCTTTGACTTGCACATTCTTGGGCTTTGTGACCAAAGCCATTACAGGTGTAACATCTCAATGTGTGACAAGTAGCAACAATATGTCCATCTTGGTTACATGTCTTGCATCTAACTTTGTCATTGGGACTTCCGACATTTCTTCCTTCGTAGAGTCTACAATCCATGGCCTTATGACCAAAGTTAGAACAAGAAAAACAATAACCATTAAAACCATTTTCATACCAGGGACTTTGGTTCCATCTTGGAGTTGTTTCTTTTTTGAGCTTGCTTTGAGGAATAGGCCTAACTTCTTGATGCATTCTTTAACTTCCAAAGTCTTTGTTGTCATGTGAAGTTGCATGGGGAGCAGCTTTGGACAATGATGGGCCTACTTCTGGAGTCTTGGGAGACCAAGTGCCATCTTCAGATTTTTCTCCTTCTTTCTTGTAACCAAGGCCAGACTTGTCAAATGGAGATCTTTGGAAATTCAAGATCTTATCTAGGACAACTGAATTGTCCTTGAACCTGACAAAGGCATCAACCTTTTCACCTTTCTTCCAGAGACCAACTACCTCCATTTATAGCTTCTGGATTGTCTGCTCATTTTCTTCCAACTGATTCTTCAAGATTTCTTCTATCCTCTTGGCTTCCTCCAGCTGTGTCTTCAAATCAAGATTGGCCTTTTTAGTTTCTTCAAGCTCTTCTAAGTCTTCACCAGACTCTTCTTGTTCTTCCTTTTGACTGATCAATTCAATCTTTAATTGTTCGACTTCAACATTCTTATCTTTCAATTGACCTCACAACTCTTCATCCTTGTGTTTGAGCTTTAGAAGCAATACTCTCGTTGTTATGATATTCTTCTGATATTCATTCAAAGAATCCAAGATTCTCTCTTTGAACTTTACGAATTCACTATGGTTCATATTTGTTGCCACCTAATACACACTTTATTACACGGGGAAGTCTCCAACCCGCTTTGTGTGTCTTTGGGGGCAAGTTAGAGCTGGGGACCACTGTTACCACAGTTTCCCAACTCCTCCGTTTAGGCCTAATCCCAACAGAGACAAGGAGGTTAGCCCCTATAGGAAGTTTTATTAATAATTTAGTTAAAGGGATTTTATTTGATTAAGGTTACAAAGTTACAAGATCAGTGCCTAGATTAAATGGAGTCAAAATATTACAAGTTACAAACTTACAAAAGAATTAAGAATGCTTATCCACAGTTGTGTAAGCTAAGCAAGATCTACAATATTAACAATATGAACAATGTAAATGAATTACACAATATGAACAAGTGCTAAAGAATCGTTAAACAAATATACAATGATACCTGAAAGAAAACAAGATATACACCAGATGAACAAGTTATTACGCCAAAGATCAAACGACAGATTGCTTTCAAGTTACAAGATTAAACAATGTTTTACTCAAGCGTGCCACAGTACTTTAAAGATATTATACTTGAAATTAAAAGGTACTGAAATGAAATTGAGATGCTTGCAAGATGTACTTGTAAAATGAAAGCTTTGAAAAGCAAAGATTTTGAAGCAAATACAGAAACAAAAATGTGGGTAAGACGTTTTGCAATGTTTCTTGATTCGTTTTAATAGATTTTATTTAAGTTGAAGTCTTTGATTAAGTTTTAGATCCGGTGGTGTGAATACCCCAACTTCGTATCCTTCAAATCAAAGAGGGAGTGCTGGACTCTCAACAAAGTGGAAACAAGTCCACCCGTAGATCCACAAGTCAAACCCCAAGTGCCCGGTGCTCAACAAGGAGGACACGAACGCCATGAGACCCTCAACGGTCTCTCAGCCCCCTTAGCTTCCAAGGTCACCCGTTTTTAGTTGAAGAGAACGATATGAAAGTGGATTCCTATTACTAAAACTTATTCAACCACTCGTCGTTTCGTAGAAGACCCCGGAGGACGGTGACTGAGTAGAGGAGGAGGGGCTAAATAAGTTGGTTAATTTCCAATTTATAAAAGCAAGTACAAAAGTAAATTATAGATTGACTTACAATAAATAAAGTGCAGCAAGTAAATTACAATTTAAACAATCAACAGAGTCAACTTATGCTTTATCCCTTATGGGAGGTGCCAGTACTTGATCTCTGGACAATAGAATAAATTTACTTTCCAGAAACTTAAAGATTTGCAGGAAAGAAATGTGAGCTAACTAGACTTTCTAAAGCCCCCAAGCCTTTCCGCTTTTCATACCCTTGATCCGAGTTCCCTAAAGGGAGATAACGGAGGGCATATGATACACTGACAGTTTATGCTGTATATTCCTTTAAAATAGTAAACTAGGTGACAGAAAATAAAGATCTAACTAAATGCTTCGTTTGAAAAAAAAATGCTTGAAAGTAAACTAATCTAAACAAAATATACTAACCGCACATCAATCTCCTTACATGAGAATGTGGGTAAAAAAAACTGGAAAAATATTAGATCTTCTTGAAAATGAAGGCACAACTAGTGATCTACTTCCTAGAGCTATTTCCTACCTAATTATAATATGATTACAAATTACTTTGAAATCTTTTAGAGAATACCCATGAAGAGACTCTCCCGAGGCATACAAAATAATAAAAAAAATGAGAAAATATGAGGGTTTGAACCCCTTTGAAACCAGTTGTAAGTTGAGGTGTTTTTGATATGATTTGGGCAGAATATCCCCTTGTAAACTGTAAAACCTGTTAAAAACCAGCAAGCTTTGAGAGAAAACTCAAAAGAAAGTTAGAAAATGCTAGTATAAAAATACAATAATTTTATAGTAAAAATATGGGTTTTAAAATATCAGAAAATTGATTATTAGAGGGTTGAAAATTCTATTTCCAGCCACTTAAAATACAGTGAGAAATCAGATCTGAAATATATAATAAAAATATAACATGGATATATTAAAGAAAACTAGATTTTGCTACTAAACAATAACAAAAATATTAGTTCTTAAAACAGAAAATAAGATTAGAGATTAGGGCCTTAGAGGGAGAATTTTTTCAAGCTTAGATTCTTGCAAAGAGTTTAGCTAAAGCTGCAAAACTCATACATAGAGATGAGAACACCATAAATCATGCAAAAACCTTTGCAAAATCTTACAATGTTAATCACAAGTGCAAATAGAAAAACTTCTACCTACAAGTCTCTCCATAAAAACTTTTGTGGAGAGCTTCTATGATAAATAATGCAACAATAACCAACCATAAACAGTTACCTCACTCTTCAAGCCACAAAATGGGTGCACCAACAAATGTATCCTCCAAAGATTGATGTATTGTAAATCCCAATAGGGCAACACCATTACAATAGCCAAATAAACCTTGAGAGAGAAGAATAGAGAAGAGAGAGAGAAGAGAGAGTATTTTGGCAGCATAACCATGCTCCAAAGAATGATGAGAAAATGAGAGGAGGGGTCTTTCTTTTATAGTTAAAAATATCCAAACCCACTCCTAAATCAAGGGTCCAAAACATAGATCTAAATTCTAGATCTCCTCCACCGTTAGATTTAGGTTTGTTGACTTTGCAAGCCATCCACCAATGATAACCAATGGTGCTTCTTCAAATCAATGGTAAAAAAGATAGATCCATGTCACAATGAAGTTTAACCCTTAGATATAGGGTTTCCACGACTCAAGTGGGGTATCCTTTGACACAAATTTTGATTTTTTGATTTTTTATTCTTATCTTTTAATAAGACAAGAGGGGCGCCCACTTAGGAAATATTCAAAAATTTATTTCGACCATGGGGAAGGGGGGTTTATTTAAAATAAAAATTGACTATGCTTAGCCATCCCCCAAACTTAATTATCATGGTCTTATTTGATTTTCTTTCAAAATCAAATAATTTAATTTTTCACCTTAGAAAATTAAATTAATTTTTTAGGGAAAAATACATTGTCTTAACCAAAATTGGTCTAACTTCCTAACCCCTTGTCAGAATGACATGCGACTTGAACCAATGGCTTAGGGGGTTTCATAGCATTTTCAATTGCATTCATAGCCCCTATTACAAAATTCCAAGGTTCAAGAGATTACATTATTACATCAAAACTTAATTAATTAACCACCAAATGGTAAAGTTAATTAATTAGGAAAACATCAAAATAAAAATTAAATTCCTAACGAAATTCCGCAAGACTACAAGATCCGGCTAGTATGGTCATGTACAACAACTTGAAACCTTAGCTACCTCATGGGCTTTGATTATTAGAATACCAATTCACCACTTTGGAGGATTTGTGAGTGAAAAACCCAACCAATTAAAATTGTTAATTAACAAAATTAACTGGAAGGAGAAAAAACACTCGGTGAAGAGGACTTCCCTGATAATAAAGTCCATGGTGACATCCTTAGAGGATTGACCCATACTGACATATAAATTTACATTAATTGTCCCACACAGGGGCATAATTGTCTTGCTGAGTGAAAAATCTCTAGAATTTTTCCATGGTATAAACTGCACAGAATGTACATCTTTAATGTACTTGAGGTTGCTACCTAGTCGAAATAGGTGGGAAACATCTGGCTCCAACTTGGGGACGTTTGTTCGATCATCGGAGAGCATATGAGATCTCCAGACTCTGAAACCACAAATTCTCACTAATAACCAACATAAGTCCTCATGTAGAAACCAATAAATAATCAATAATGAATAAATGAAATGACTACACACTGATTATACATATATGCATAAATAATTTCAAAGATTAAAATAATACAAAATTGTTAAAAGAATGCAAGGAAAAGGGTTAGAGATCATTACAGAGAGTGTCTCTTAGGACACTAAATATTTATCTTTTTGAAAAAAAACCTGATTTGTGGCTCATTTGACCCTTTATTGTTTTTTGTGACTTTGATAGTGCCTCACATCTTTGAAAATTTGCCAAAAGTCCACATTATCAAAAAACTGCTCATGCCATATTTTGTTAACTTCCTTAATTCCGATTCCATTATTTTTCGAGAAGCTAACAAAAATAACATGATCCTTTACACTATGTACACTGTCGACATTCTGAAAAAACACTGATTCATTCTGGCATGCCTCGATTGTCTTTTCTTCTAAAACATTCTGAAAATGGTTTGACACTTTACTAACTTGAGGAGAACTTACTGAAGCCTTGGGTGGTTTATGCTTTTGGGCTGGAACCTTTACACTCTCTACTATAGGAACTGATACCTTTACATTATTGACCCAACCCTCTAAATCCATACTCAAATTATTACTTGAAAATACACTTTGTTTAGGGGTAAGTTTATGGTCACATGTTTCTTCTACTTTGTCCATATTTCTAGTCATGCAAACCATGTCCTTACTATCTTCTACTGATTCCAACAAATCCTCATTATTGTCAAACACACATTCATGACCAATCATATTAACATGTTCCATTCTTTCTCTAGCTGCTAACTTTTCTTTTATAATCTGAAAAAAAATGGGACAAGTCCCTTCCTCATGTGAATCATCACAAGCCCTACAGTAAGGGATTACTGGATCATCAAACCCATTGTTTGCTTCCATAGGCTCTGGAGGTATTTCTTGTTCTTGATAAGGGGGTCCTTTAGGGAGACCTTTTTGCCATATATCGTTTGGCTTATGATTATTACCTTTATCTTTTTCCATGGAAACTATCCTATTATGCATAACTGAAAATTGATTAATATACACTTCTTCCATTTGCTTCATCAATCGGGCGATCTCTTTGATAGAGTCACCTTGGGGTTCCTGGTTTTCAACTTTCTTAACTTTATCTGACTCTGGAGGACTACCCTTTGAAAACCCAAGAACATTTGATTACCCCGAAGCTTGCATATTCTTATCTATTTTAATAGCTTTGTCTTGTGCTTCCCTAACATTTGTAGGCTCTTTATCCCTTAGCTGGTATCTCATTTCCCTTTCAAAAGCTTGAACGTAGAAAATTAAGATGGCCTTTTCAGGAGGCTTAATATCTTGAGGGAGACTCTTAACCAATTCATTAAATATTTTGTTAAACCCTTCCACTGTTTCATTATCTTCCTTATGGCTAGAGTACAAGGAAGTTAACAAGGAATGGTGATCCCTCTTATCTCCTCATTTATCATTAAAAGCTTCAAAGATTTCCTTAAGGTCTTTAAACTTGTTATCATCTTGTTCCATAAACCAATCAGTGGCCTCTTCCTCTAAGTACAAACAAAGAGTTTCATCTTCATCTCCTCATGATTGTGTGCCATACACCATCTTGCAATACATAAATTGAAATTTTTGATGTGGGCTTTAGCACTTGTAACATTGTTTCTTTGAAAAGAAAGAAACTTATCTATAGTTTTTTTTGGAACGTCATGAGGGTAACCAACAATTTTAGATAAATCACATAGTCTATAATAATTATCCATTGTTAAGGTTGATTTACTTGGATAAGCAACAAAGGGATATTAGAAATTGGCTTCTTCTCCAAGATGTGTAAAGATTCTATAGGGAGCAAGTTTGTTTAACTTCCTCTAAAAGCCTTTCATGATCTAAGAGGGAGCTAAGCAAACCAAAGGGCTCCAAGTAGAATACCTTACCATATATTTTGAAGTGGAGTCGCTACTTGGAGAACAAATAAACTTCTAATATGGGTAAGAGAAAAAAAATGTTATTTCAAATTTTTTATTAACACTTAAAGAATTAAATCTAAAATTATTTAACTAATGTCAAGACCAAGGACCAAAGACTTGTCCCCAGCAACGACGCCAAAGATGTTGCCACCTAATACACACTTTATAACACAGGGAAGTCTCCAACCCACTTTGTGTGTCCTTGGAGGCAAGTTAGAGCTGGGGACCACTGTCACCACAATCTCTCAACTCTTTCGTTTAGGTCAAATCCCAACAGAGCTAAGGGAGCTAGTTCCTATAGGAAGATTTATTAACAATTTAGTTAAAGGGATTTATTTGATTACGGTTACAAAGTTACAAGTTCAGTGCCTAGATTAAATGGACTCAAAATATTACAAGTTACAAACTTACAAAAGAATTAAAAATGACTATCCAAAGTTGTCTAAGCTAAGCAAGATTTACAATATTAACAATATGAATAATGTAAATGAATTACACAATATAAACAAGTGCTAAAGAATGGTTAAATAAATATACAATGATACTTGAAAGGAAACAAGATATACACCAGATGAACAAGTTATTACGCCAAAGATCAAACCATAGATTGCATTCAAGTTACAAGATTAAACAATGTTTTACTTAAGCGTGCCACAGTACTTTAAAGATATTATACTTGAAAGTGATAGGTACTGAAATGAAATTGAAATGCTTGCAAGATGTACTTGTAAAATGAAAGCTTTGAAAAGCAAGGACTTTGAAGCAAATACAGAAACATAAATGTGGGTAAGACGTTTTGCAATGTCTGTTGGTTTGTTTTAATAAATTTTATTAAATTTGAAGTCTTTGATTAAGTTTTAGATACGGTGGTGTGACTACCCCAACTTCGTATCCTTCAAATCAAATGGGGAGTGTTGGGCTCTCAACAAAGTGGAAACAAGTCCACCCGTAAATCCATTGATCAAACCCCAAGTGCCCGGTGCTCAACAAGGAGAACGTGAACGCTGTGAGACCCCCAACGGTCTCTCACACCCCATAGCTTCCAAGGTCACTCGTTTTTAGTTGAAGAGAACGATATGAAAGTGGATGCATATTACTAAAACTTATTCATCCACCCGTCGTTTCTCAGAAGACCTCGGAGGGTGATGACTAAGTAAAGGAGGAGGGGCTAAATAAGTTGGTTAATTTTCAATTTATAAAAGCAAGTACAAAAGTAAATTACAAATTGACTTACAATAAATAAAGTGCAGCAAGTAAATTACAATTTAGATAGTCAACATAGTCAACCTATGCTTTATTCCTTATGGGAGGTGCCGGTACTTGATCTCTGGATAACATAATAAAGTTACTTTGCAGAAAATTAAATATTTGCAGGAAAGAAATGTGAGCTAACTAGACTTTCTAAGGCCCCCAAGCCTTTCCGCTTTTTATACCCTTGATCCAAGTTCCCTATAGGCAGATAACGGAGGGCAAAGGATACACAGACAGTTTAGGTTGTATATTCCTTCAAAACAGTAAACTAGGTGATAGAAAATAAAGATCTAACTAAATGCTTCATTTGGAAAAGAAATGCTTGAAAGCCTAAGCTAATCTAAACAAAATATACTTACCACATATCAATCTCCCTAAAGGAGAAGTTGGGTAAAAAGAACTGGAAAAATATTAGATTTACTTGAAAATGAAGACACAACTAGTGATTTACTTCCTAGATTTACTTCCTACCTAATTACAATATGATTACAAATTACTTTGAAAGCTTTTAGAGGATACCCACGAGGAGACTCTTCCAGGGCTTACAAAATAATAAAAAAATGAGAAAATATGAGGGTTTGAACCCCTTTGAAACCAGTTGCAAGTTGAGGTGTTTTTGATGTGATTTGGGCAGAATCTCCCCTTGTAAACTGTAAAACCTGCTAAAAACTAGCAAGAATGACAAAAAACTCAAAAGGAAGTTAGAAAATGTGAACATAAAAATACAATAATTTTACAGTAAAAATCTGGGTTTTAAAATATCAGAAAATTGAATATTCGAGGGCTAAAAATTGCATTTCCAGCCACCTAAAATACAGTAAGAAATCAGATCTGAAATATATAATAAAAATATAACATGGATATATTAAAGAAAACTAGATTTTGCTACTAAACAATAACAAAAATACTAGTTCCTAAAACAGAAAACAAGAATAGAGATTAGGGCCTTCGAGGGAGAACTTTTCCAAGTTTGGATCCCTGCAAAGAGCTNAAAACTCACACATAGAGATGAGAACACCATAAATCATGCAAAAACCTTTGCAAAATCTTACAATGTTAATCACAAGTGCAAATAGAAAAACTTTTACCTATAAGTCTCTCCACAAAAACCTTTGTGGAGAGCTTCTATGATAAATAATACAACAATAACCAACCATAAATAGTTACCTCACTCTTCAAGCCACAAAATGGGTGCACCAACAAATATATCCTCCAAATATTGACTTATTATAAACCCCAATATGGAAACAACATTACAATAGCCAAAGAAAACTTGAGAGAGAAGAGAGAGAGAAGAGAGAGTATTTTGGCAGCATAACCATGCTCCAAAGAATGATGAGAAAATGGGAGAAGGGGTCTTTCTTTTATGGTTGAAAAGACCTCAAACCCACTCCTAAATCAAGGGTCCAAAACATAGATCTAAACTCTAGATCTTCTTCACTCTTAGATCCAGGTTTGTTGACTTTGCAATCCATCCACCAATCGTAACCAAGGGTGCCTCTTCAAATCAATGGTAAAAAAGATAGATCCATGTCACAATGAAGTTTAAACCTTTGATCTAGGGTTTCCATGACTCAAGTGGGGCC
The DNA here is from genome assembly GCA_001517045.1 of Pseudotsuga menziesii. Classification (NCBI taxonomy): domain Eukaryota; kingdom Viridiplantae; phylum Streptophyta; class Pinopsida; order Pinales; family Pinaceae; genus Pseudotsuga; species Pseudotsuga menziesii. Next base: position 251,038 of record LPNX010001483.1, on the reverse strand, counting down.
CCCTTTGACTCAAATTTTGATTTTTTATTCTTATCTTTTATTTTTTAATCTTTTATTTTAAATATTTTATTTTATCTTTTATTAAGACAAGAGGGGCGACCCACTTAGGAGATCTTCAAAAATTTATTTTGACCATGGGGGGGGGGGGTTATTTAAAATAAAAACTGACTATGCTTAGCCACCCCCCAAACTTAATTATCATGGCCTTATTTTATTTTTTCTTTCAAAATCAAATAATTTAATTTTTCACCCTAGGAAATTAAATTAATTTCCTAAGAAAAAATACCTTGTCTTAACCAAAATTGGTCTAACTTCTTAACCCCTTGTCAGAATGACATGAGATTTGAACCAATGACTTACTGGGTGTCATAACATTTTCATTTGTATTTATATCTCCTATTACAAAATTCCAATGTTCAAGAGATTACATTATTACATCAAAAGTTAATGAATTACAAAAACATCAAAGTAAAAATTAAAATCCTAACGAAATTCTGCAAAAATACAAGATACAGCTAGCATGGTCATGGAAAACGACTTGAAACCTTAGCCACCTCATGGGATTGATTATCAGAATGAAAATTCACCACTTTGGAGGATTTGTGAGTGAAAAACCCAACCAATTAAAATTGTTAATTAACAAAATTAATTGGAAGGGGAAAAAACACTCGGTGAAGAGGACTTACTTGATAATAAAGTCCATGGTGACATCCTTAGAGGAATGACCCATGCTGACATATAAAGTTACATTAATTGCCCCATGCAGGAAGCGAACATTTTGTGTACAAAAGGGGTAGAATTACCCATGCTGAGTGAAAAACACCTAGATTTTTTTCCATGGTACAAACTGCACATAATGTACATGAGGTTGCTACCTAGTCGAAATAGGTGGGCAACAAGATTTATTGTGTTCAAGACCCAATTGGCTCTAAGATCAGTGTTCAACAAAGTGAGATGTATCTCCTGTGCAACTTTTGACAGATCTTCATCATCTTCTACAAGAACCTTCTCAATTTCATCACACATGTTATCATTACAATCAAAAGAATCCATACCTTTACCGGAGTCCACTTGCTTTTCTTCTTCTTGATTGAAATCTTCCATAGGCTTCACTTATGATTCTTGATTCATCTTTTCGGTGTCTAGTCTTCCCTTTTGATACTCATTTTCCAACTTGAACCAAACGTCTTTAGCTGAAGTGTACTCCCCTACACTTTCTTTCACTGAGATGGGAAATCCATCCATGAGGAACTTCAAGGGTGTAGCATTGTCCTTCTTTACTTCTTTCTGTGCAATTGCCTTTTCCTTCTTATTGGATGGAGTGGGTGGATTAATCACAATCTCCCAAACACCAACCTTCTTCATATATGCTTTCATCCTTTTCATCCAATCGAAATCGTCTGTAACATCAAGTACATGCACACCATTGCTTGAAGACTCATCTTTTGCTTCCATTCTCTGTCCATGGATCTCTTTCAAGCTTGCAAGACTTGTGACGAAGTCCTGCTTTGATACCAATTGTTAAACACAATGCTCACACTGAGAGGGAGGGTGAATCAATTTGTGAACCATTTAAACCTTTTTTCACCTTCTAGTAATCAATCAGAGTTTATCAAGCATTATGTTATCAATTACATCATCAACTAAATCAACTATGAGCCATAAGCACAATACTAATAAAGAAACACAAGAGTGTATCTAAGGTAAACTTTATTTATTTGCAATGGAAGACTTCAATCTTCGCGATTACAATAAGCATGAACTGATAAGAAGAGCACCAACTCTTATGACATGACCCATCTTGGTTTTCTTAGCTCCAACTAAGAAAGGGTTGAAGAATCAAATCCTCAAGTGCAAGACTCAACTGGCAAGTCTGATGTCAATCTGAAATTGTCATCAACTGTCACTATCATATACATCTGCTCATGTACCTCTGCTAATAAACTTCTGCTCATGTACCTTTGCTTTCACCATCAATCTGCTATATCAATACTGATCATGTCCTCTCAGCCAAGTCTTCAAGGATTTTGGACTAGGGTTGAGATCACTTCTTCACTGTGCATAAGAATCACTTCGCCGTTCTCATAAATGTCGTTGTCATCAAGCTCAATAGGTCTGCCATTTCATTGTTCAAATATCTTCAAGAATATCTAATAATTGTAAGTTATCTCTATCAGTTCAGACTATTAATCAACTGTCAAATCAAGTCATTCACGGTATTGGAAGCCTTGTCATGTATTGTGGATCACTATATCAATTTCTACAATTCTGTCAAATATATCTTAGCTATTCTTTCTGTCAAAAGCTTGTCATTTTAGATTGTTTGTCAAGTGTCAACTTGTTCCAATCCCAACTCAACTGTTGACTCAATATTGATCTCTTCAAAATGAATGTTTTTCAAAACCAAACTTAACTGGTGCTTCAGATGTAACTTCTTAGCATATGAGAGACACACCTACTTGGAACAGGATGCTTGAATACTTGAGCAGATTTCTTTACCTAATATTGGACTTACTGTTTGTACTGAAGCTTGAAAAAAGTTTTTCTTCTTTGTCTTTGGACTGCTTCAATTGGACTAAAGACTATCTTCAGAATGGAGTGCCACTATGCACACTACTCCTTTAGAATTTGAAGACTTCAACTTGGTTACATCAGATCTATTGCTAACTTCGGATCATTCTACACTGTGACTGCAAAATTAAAATATCAAAAACCATGTCCTATATGCCTCCCCTTTTTGTCACCATAAAACATTAAACTAACTGTGCATCCTCTATTGAACAAACTTAGAGATCTCAACCTCATGAAGCGAGACTCATTATCATCACAGGAAGGAGCTGCTATAGGTCCTCAGAAGAATCAAGCATTAAATGTTTGTTATGCTAGACTATATCCCAAAATATCAGCAGGATAACTCTTGTAACCCCAACTTAAGTTGCTTCAGAGATTATGTCACAACCTATGGGGAAAAGAAAGTCTGGCTGTGAATGTCTGAAATCATATGGAGTACAACTTCATTGTTCACCTTAGAGTCTTCAACGAATTGCACTTTTGGATTCACTAGAAACAATTCAAACACTGTAGCTACTGTGTATACTCCAAGAATGTGATTGCTTAATGGACGAGATTAGAATTCTACTGCAACTGTCACAGTCCTTCAATAAGCCTAAGATCATAGAGATATTATACTATCATGTCCAAGGTCGGAGATAAAATTATCTTGTATATTGTAGTTGCCTGCGAATTATCAGTCTAATCTTTCTATTCTTGAAATTAGAGGTAACTCAAATTTACAATTTCTCTACTTGTCGTTGATCTTACACCCAATGTTGCGTCAGTCTTAACCCCAAATTCTGAGTTATGTCAATCTTTCCTAAGCCCGAATTTCAGACGGGATGTAAACTTTAAAATTTCAAATTTCTGTTCTTGACTGCGGCTACTCCAAAGGCTGTCACATACCTGAATTTCAGACATAAAATAAACGTTTACATAATTCAATTTGTTGCTGTGAAATCTCCTTTTTACCACTGAATTTCTTACCTTGGCTCAACGGAAAATCAGAGCTTATGTCACACAAAAAAATCAACTCGACTGCCTCAACTTGTTCCTATGTTGTTGTTGCTCCAGTGGACAGATCCGAGCTGTGTCAGAGCTTTTCATCCGAAATTCATAGTTATTCCTCTCACCAAGCACATTAACAAATGAGGTCGTGGCCCTTGTATTTATACAGATTTTCAATGACTTTTATTGGGTCGACCTGCCATATTGAATTTTTAACTTTCCTTTTTTTTTAAATTATCTTGTGGATCCCACTTGTTGAAGGGGTTGTTATAAGTTTTTTTTATTTGTTTGTAGGTTACTTCAATCATAAAGCTGGTTGATTACCTCATCTTCTTATGTCTTCAACAATTACAAGATTTGTGACCTTATGAGCAAGTGGAATGGGCTTCAACCTCCATCATACATTCTGGATTATGCAAGAGGGATTCAAAGACTTCAAAGAATTATTCAACAGGACATCCATGCAAGATATATGTACATTAACATAAGCATCAAGACTTCTGGGTCGAGGTGCAAGATTCCCACACCCTAAAAGGGTGTCAAATACCACTTCAAAAATTAAGGCTCCAAGAGTAAGGTTTTCATCATAGGCATCAAGGGAAAGTGTAAGTGCTTCATCTTCATACAAAGTAAGAGTTCCAAGAAAATCTTCAAGGTCTTCTTCAACATATCAAGGCATGTCCATGGGATCCACCTCCATGATAAAAAAGATACAACCTCTCAAGCCATCTAATCACAAAGTGGACCATATATCATCTATGAACTTCATCAAGCTTGAAGACCAATAAGCAGAGGCTTCAAGGACTTTGAATGGGCATCAAGTGGCACCTATCCAATTTGTGTGATTCATGACCTCATGACTTCAACAAATGACCACAAAATGGGTCATTTGTACCACTGTGTGCTATAAGGTGCACACCATCAGTGAACGGGATCCAAAGCCCAGGTTACCACATGTGTGGGTGTGTCCAATCAATCAACCATTAGTCCTATCATCTAGCTAGGCATCGTGTGTGGGAAAAGGGTGATAAAACCCATGCCAAACCTATGCAAGAGTCCATGATCAACTCATACATGTTCATTAAGCTTGTCCACTGTAGGGGACCATGGTGGCACCAATGACAACCTCAGGGGCTACTGCAAGTCCCATGTTGGCATCAATGACAATTCAATCAACATGATCTACATTGTAGAACAATGTTAGATTGAGGTTAGTCAGGATGTTAATTTTGATGAGGAGTTAGCCTTCAGGAGGTATAGAGAGTCTCATAAGGAGATGAATAGTGAGGAGCAGGAGGCTCCGAAGGATTATTCCTCTAGTCCAGTCGCTCATCCTTCAAACTATCAGGAGGAGTCAATAGATCTAGTAGAGCCAGTGGATCTACCTAGAGATGTTGTAGTGACTAGGAAGAGGCCAACATGGCTTTGTAATACTTTGCAAGATGCATAGAGGCTTGCAAATCCTAGTGGTACTTTCAAGGAGGGAAAAAGACATCACATGTTCTCGAGTTTTATGGAATTGATGAGTCAGATCATTGATTTTGAGCCTTCCAGTTATGAGGAGGAAACATGCCAGCAGATTTGGAAAGATGGCATGTTGGAAGAGCATAGGTCCATCATGAAGAATGATGTGTGGGAGATAGTGCTGATACTTGAGGGGAAGTAGTGACTTCCAAGTGGGTCTATAAGATTAAGCATGCAATAGATGTCAACATTGAGATGCACAAAGTGAGGTTTGTGGCGAGAGGATTCTCCTAGAAAGAGGGAGTGGACTATGAGGAGATTTTTTCCCCTATCACCTGGTACACTTCCATCATGACAATTATTTCTCTTGCTTCAGTGATGGGATTATTAGATGGATGTAAAGACAACATTCCTCAATGATGTGATTGAGGAAGAAGTGTACATAGAGCAACCTTAGGACTTTGTGATATATAGGGAGGATTCCCATATTTGTAGTCTTAGAGAGAGTCATGGATGGTATTCCATGTTCTTGAGGGAGTAGGAGGCTCGTCTCAGTAGACCCTCTTGGTGGGAGATGACACAAATGGATGCATAAGGATCAACAATGCATAGGGAAACATGTTGCTTTAGTGTAGGATACTCAGTTGTAGAGAGAGAAAGGTGTCTAGATGCAGGGGGAGCATGATACTTAGGTTTAGAGGGAACATAGTGCTCTTTCATAGAGGGATTAGTTCAACACTGCTTTTTGATAATGGAGGAGGTGTCTCAGTCAGGAGTACATCCCTCATTGAGAGGAAGCTAACCTTGGAGTTCGAGGTGAAGGATATTGGCCTGATGCATTATTTCTTAGGACTGGAGGCATGGCAGAGAACATGTGAGGTCTTCCTCAGTCAGGGGAAGTACGTAGTTGAGATCTTGAAAAAATTTGGTATGATGGACTGCTAGTCCATGGATACACTCATGATGAAAAATATGAAGAAGCTGAGTGATTTTGCTTTAGATTTAGATTTGGTGGATCCCACTATGTACAAGTAGTTGATTGGATCCTTGATATAGCTAGTTAATACCAGGTCAGATATTTGCTTTGCAGTGAGCACCTTGAGCTAGTTTATGGTTGAGCCGGGGCATGTATATTGGGCTTCGAAAAATCATGTGTTTAAGTGCCTACATGGTACAACTAGATATGGTATGAGATAAGTCTTAGGTGGTGTTACCGTTCAAACTAGCAGTCTAGTTTTCTTTCAAAGCACAACATGGAGTACTAGCTAGTGAAAGGAAATCATATGAGAGGGTTGGACTACTGTCACCTTTGTCCAATCTCGTAACTTCTTCGGGAACCAATGTTGTCCCAAGGGGAGAGCCCTTAGTGATACCTACCAACGCTACACACCACAACCTCAAGACAAGATCGTTGCCTTTAATGGAGTCATATAGAAAGTGAGATATTGTAGGTACTTGGTCAGAAAGCAGATTTATAGAGTAAATATACAGACCCACATTAAGTTATTCCAACCAATAAAGTTCAATGGAAGAAATCATTTCAATGTAAATTCTATGGCATTCAATTATTGAGATAAACAATAGTAAGTGGTATCATTCAACAAGTTTAATTAATAGTAATAATCAACATTATTAACATTATCAACATGTAGCTTCAGATGAAAGATTTTGATACCCCACACACAATTTAATGACAACGACACAATAAAACTGAGCCTTTGGCGCTATAGCGAAATGATTTTGTAGGAAATTGAAGCTCTTAATCGATATATGAGATCCAAAGTAAGCTATTGGGATTTGAAAGAAATTCGTGTCGGTTCCAAAGGTGAACAGTAAAATCGTAAAACGACGCCGTTGGAGGAGCCCAGTCAGCTAGTCGACTAGGTCTTATAGTTGACTATGGTCGAGTCGGTACATTATTGAATGTAACATGTATAAATTAGGCTGGTGAGCTAGATCTAGAGATATGTCTGTTCATATTACTTGTATACTTTCGGTTCTATAATATAAAGCTAGTTACAATTGTCTCACTTTCTCTTGTTTGTCTTATAGTTAGTATCATGTGAATGCTCTATTTTATTTACGGTTATGTATTGCTGGTAATTACCCGAACCCATAGACTAAAAGATTGGTTCCATTGTCGGTAGTACATAATCTGAATGATGTGATGAGTAGGGATAATTGATAACTGAAAGAGAAATTCAAGAGTGGTGGGATAAGAAAGTAACCAACTACATCCAGAACTATGCAAGGCGCAATAAATTGACACTTGGACAAGAAAGGGAAATTTTTTCCAGTGAAGCACATGGGAAATTTATAGAATCTATTCCCCGTGAGATTAAGAAGCTTTTAGATATTATTCGTGCCCAATTTGAACAAAAAGAATGCACAAACTCTACAACGGTCGAAGAACGAATTTATATGAGTTGTTAGAAAAGGTATGCGACAATTTCTGTGAACAAGTCGTAGAAGATCAAACATCTCTTGAAGAAGTTGAAAGGAAATTCTATACCGACCTACATGCAAGCTTCCTATGTTCTATCCCAACACTGTTATATAAATTTTTGATTGATAATGGAGCCGATCATATAGTTGAGCCATGACCACCGTCGGGTACACCTGCTTCAACAAATTGGAAGCAAAAGCAAAAATGCTGGGAGCAATTTGTCAGTGAACGATAGTGGGAGTAATTTATAAGTAAATAATGATCATTGCCAGATTAACTGTCATCGAACAGTTATTGTTGGGTAGACAATGGGGAGATAGTCAACCAAATATTTTGAGTAAAAAGGTATGAAAATCTAGTCGATGAAAGAATACAAAGAATGAATCCATGTAAAAAGTCAAGTCCGCTCCGATGAAAAAATTATCCGACTAGTCTCAAACAAACAACAGACATACAAAAACTCGAACGAGAAAAGAGGTGCACACGAAATAAACAACTAAGGGACCTTGCTAGTCCAATACACACAAAAATAAGTATAAAGATAATGGGTGAGATGGTTGGGCAACCAAAATTCCTACCTGAGTCGAGGGAAAGCCGACTAGTTGTAGAAGGTAAGGTGTTGAATCTAGAGGAACGGTCGCACGCAATGGTGCTAACCCCCAAAAAATTGTGTATTACAATCCGATAAGGCTTGACCCCCATCGGTGCAGTACCTATGATGATAACGACTGGACCAACCATTAGATAGATAGTCGAGCGCAGAATGGTACTAATGCTTGGCGACTGCAGTATATGGATTCGACTAAACCAATGTGGACAAATTACTGACCGTTTGTTGATCTAAAGGCCAGACCAAGGTAAGTGGATTACTTTTACCTCGAAATTTGGAGGACACTCATTTAACTTATTTTACTCAGAACGCTTGGAGGTGCCCCCTGCCAGCAACATTATTGATTGAACTACCTAGATCATTGGAGAGTCGACTTAGTGACGAAGAGTCTGTAGAAGAAGTACTTCTATCGTGGTATGCGTCAAATTCACAAGAGGTTTAGCAATAATCGACAAATAGTAAGTGTGTCTAGTCGTTCAACATCTTTGGTATGTTCAAAAAAATCTAACACAATGGCTTATCGAATTCCTGTTAATACCCATTTTTTTACGGGGAAAGGGACCCTAAAAAACATTGGTTTGTATGTGAAACCTTGTGGCAAGCAAACCTTATTGATGATTAAAATCAACAAATTAACTAGTTTGCAAGTGGACTTAGAAACAAAGCGCTAACATGGTATATGAACTTTTTGGAAGAAGGTCCTAAGTCCAAGCAACAAATAAAAGACAGTTTCTTGGAATTTTTCAAATTCGATGATACAAAGAATATGGTGGGACACAAGCTCAAGCAAATCAATCAAAGAATAGGAGAGCCTGTTAGAGAATATGACCAAAGATTCAAATATATTTTGAGCCAAATGCCCTCTAAGCTCGATCCTTCCCTAGTAATTCAATTTTTTCGTCAATGGACTCCAACACACCAATATTAATGAACGAGTACAAAACATATGAAGATGTCTTGAAGAGAGCATTATGTGTCGAATCAAACACCCACTATACATCTAGATGAGTCGATCGTCAACTAGAAGAAAAAGTTGAAAATATACAAAGACCTCTGCAACACTTAACAATGTGGCATAACACTTTATGGTGCTCAAGATGTAGAACAAAAGGCCATACCAAGGATAACTGCCCATACGATGAATGAAGAAGATATCATACAAATACATATCAAAGGGAGATAAACCAAATTGAAGTAATACCATGTATATTCCCTAAGGAGAGAACCAAAAAGTTTTCAGAAGATGCATAAGACTTACATCTGTGATATATGTGAAAGATTCAAAGCTCACTCGACCATAGATTGTCCATTTAATGTTGACAATATCAATCCCAAGTAGTGCGGAATATGTCTAACAACCCAACACACCATTGCCGAATGCATCAAGAACTTAAGGACTAGAGCTGGCTACCATACGACATACTAAACACAAACAATCGAGCATAAAGGCCGAGATTACCACAACAACGATCAAGGAAACAACAATAACAACAATCGAAGAGGAGGATACAACAATCGAGGCATAAACAATAATCGAGGGTATCGAACACCCGGACATGGAAAATCATGATGCTATGTATGCTATAGTGAGGACCATCTAAGTTTTGACTGTCCATGGAAAGTTAGAGCATATCTAAAATTCTGTACAAAATGTGGTGTGGGTGAGCATAGTTTAGAATATTGTCCTATAATGCTTAATGCACTAAATAAAAGAAGAAATGTTAATGTCTTGTCTTGTGTTCCTAAAAATAATGCAACTGTTACTAAAAATTTGCAAGTTGTTACCAGACAAGGCACAAACACCGGGAGAAACCAGATTGAAAAGATGCAAAGAGACCAAGAGGAGTACCATAATCCATGGAAGCAGAATCAAATATTAAATAATGCATTAGAAATATTTACACAGCTTGCATTTGAAGAAATAGACGAGGAAAGTAAAACTAAATCGCTTAATGAGTTGTTTAGCTTATTAACCAAAGAAGAAGCCATTGCACGACTAATTGATTTAATGCAGTCTATAAGAAGTAACCCTAAAAGCAATAAAGCTGCTAAAAATTTATGTACATTAAATCAAAGGGATAAAATTGACATTGACCTCCTTTCCGACCTAGAAGTAGAAGGATTCTGCATTAAAAAAGACATTATCGACTTTTGTTCCCAATCAATAATAATGATGAAATCATCATGGGAAAAAATGGTCGACCCTGACTGGTATATTCTAACATTTATCTTAAACTAACATATCAAGGATTAATCAAACCGATTGGAGTATAGAAAAACATCAAGACCTCAATAATGGGGATACATGCAACCATCAACTTCAAAATTATTGACCCTCAGGAAGGATCCAAATCTTTCCCTGCACTAGTTGGCCGATCATGGGGACGAAAAATGAAAGCATCTATTTCATTAGAAAAAGAAAGAATTAAATTAAAAGGAGAAGGAGACAAGGTCATTGTCCTGATTATCCCATCACAAGGAAACCATGAACAGAACCAGATGAAACTGATGATGACATTCTACGACTATACCAAATAGTCTAAAATAATGAAGATATTGTCAAGCCCAACAATACAAAGAACTCCATATAGGTTGACCTATGTCAGTTGGTTATAAACCCGACTCTAAGTTATGTGACTGGAAAATGGAAAATTACGAAGCTCAAGCGTGAGAATGTTGGTCAGTAGAAGTGATACGAAGAAAAAGAGTACAAAAGTGCTTAACAATATTTATCATTCCTAAAATTTTCAAGAAAAGAAAAGAGAATATCTGACAATTATACCAGCAAAGAAAGAGTCGAATAATATTCCTTTGTTTAGGTATAAAGAATGAGATTCACCAATTGTGCATATTAAAGAAGTATCTAAAAATGTGGGTGAACAAGGTCAGCGACAAATTTTAGTTGAAACACTCATAGTCCAAAAAACAAGATGGTGGGATACGCATCGGTCTCGACTATAGACCTGGATGTTTGCTTCAACAAATTTCATTGAACGATTCGGAGTAAATAAGCTTACAACATAAGTACAAATACCAAAATTCCTCCAAGGCCAAGATCCAACTAAGCATATTGTTTTATGTGAAAAAGAATGAAAAAAAGTAAGATACTGAGATGAACGACTATATCCTCACTTCTTCCCAAACACACTCAAAAATTTTCCTAATAAGTGGTACATGAAGGAAGAAGCTAGAGGAGAAACTCACATCTGGAAAGAACTTAAGTAAAACTTTATTAAAGATTTCTCCTTTACCCCTGTAGAAGAACCTATTAAAGAAGTAGTTGAAGAGATAAAAATATTTTTACAATCGAAAAAAAGTAACATGTCGGAAGATATACCAGAGTCAACATGTTACAACATATCGACAAAACCATTGCAACATTCGACTCGACTAAAACTGGAGAATGACAAAACAACCGAGAAAATTTTTGGGTGGAAAAAGCACCATCCGTTGGTTGGAAAAGCTGTAAATACTATAATGAAGGCTAGCTCAGAACAAAAAAAAGAACAAAAAAGGCTAACATCCGAGTATTTCCCACCAACATTTACAAGTTTTAAAGAAGGGAGTTGATCGATCAACGAAACACAAGCACCTGAATGGATGGACGCCAAATTTAAGATAAAATAAGTCGACATCTCCAACGATGATCGATAAAAAATGAATAAAATTGGATATTACTGGTTAGACTGACAAGTAGTTGAAATTACCAACTTGTTGAAGTAATACCAAGATGTCTTTGCAAGAGATTATAAAATATTAAAATCATAAGCTAGCGCACAAAATGCTCGAGAAATGGGAGAAATGAAAATCGACATAAAACAAGATGCTCGACCAGTAAAAAAACGTCCATATAAGATAGCGTACACGTATAAAGAGATCGTAAAGAAAGAAATTGATAATATGCTCGCTGCAGGGATCGTATACCCCGTGGACCAGTTTGAGTGGGCCAATCCTATGGTCGTGCAACCAAAGAAGCAATACCCAACCAGACTGAGAATATTTGTCGACTTCAGGTGGCTCAATAAATTAGCTTTAACCGATCCATTCTCGACGCCCTTTGTTGATGAAATTATTAACGAAGTCGTTGGACATGAATGTTACTTATTCACTGACGGTTTCTCAAGATATAACCAAGTTCCCATTGCAAAAGAAGACCAACATGAAACAACTTTTTTGTGTGAATTTGGATCTTTTGCATATAGAGTAATTCCATTTGGTTTAAAGAATGCACTTGCATTATTCTCTAGAAGTTGTTAAAGCATTTCATGAATATTTGTACAAAACAATGATAGTCTATTTCGATGACTGGACGATATACTCCTTGCTCAAATATCACATTCATTGTCTTCAACTGATGCTTGAACGATGCTGAGAAATCTATCTATCTCTGAACATTAAGAAATGCATATTTGCTACACCAATTGGTATATTATTGGGGCACGTTGTCTGCAAGGAAGGAATTAAAGTTGACTTTGCCAAGATTAAAGTTATTCTTGACCTCAAACCACTTGTAAATCCTAACCAAGTTAGGATACTCCTTGGCCATACATGTTACTACAAAAAGTTTATAAGATACTACTCTGACATGACGTATCCACTAGAGGAGTTATTGAAGGACCACCAAGAGTTTATCTGGTATCAAGAATGTGGAAAAAACAAAAACTTGTTGAAGCACCAATACTTAGATTCTCAAATTGATAAATCAAGTTCCATGTACATACCGACACATATTGAATCGTGGTCGACACGATGTTTTACACAACCAGGAGACGATGGAATGGATTATCCCAACGCATAAGCTAGTTGGAAACTGAATAAAGAAGAAAACAATATTCAACCACATAACGTGAAGCTTTGGGAATGAGATTTACCTTACGAAAATATCGACATTATTTACTAGGTATTTCTTTTACATTTTATATAGACCATCAAGCACTTAAGTATTTGGTAAACAAACCACTCCATCATGGACGACAATGAAAATGGCTTGTATTATTTCATGAATTTGAATTTGACATTGTTGTCCGACCAAGGAAAAGTAATGTCGAACCCGACCACCCATCGAGAATAGAAATAGGGGAAGAACCTGTTGGGATCGATGATGAGCTTCCCGATGCATAATTATTCAAAGTCGAAGTTGTGCCAACAAAAATACAAGATATATCACAATTTATAGACCAAGGTCCAACTGCTGAAGGAATGCCAAAAAGGAAAAATAAAATACCTTCTATAAAAGCTGCATCGTATACACTCATAAATGGATTTTTGGACAAGTTAGGACTAGATGAGGTACTCAGATCACGTGCTCTTGAACATGAATGAAAATCTATAATCGACAAAGCATATAGAGCACCTGCTAGAGCACACTATCAAGATGACACGACAACCAGAAAAATATTGCAATTTGGTTGATGGTGACCAACGTTACACCAAGACTGAAGAACACAAGTAAACAAATGTGACAGATGCCAAAGACTAGGCCGACCACTACCAAGGAATGAGATTCCACTAATATTTGTTAATTCAAGTTTAACTTTTGAAATGTGGCTATCAACTTTGTTGGACCATTTCCAATACTTGGTTGACGCACTGGTATAAGTACATTATCACTGCAATGAAGTATGTGATAAAGTGGGCTGAAGCAGAACCTGTCGAAGCATGTACCAGTGAGGTCTCAACAAAATTCATATATGAAAACATTATTACAAGATTTGGATGCCCTCTCACCATCATAAGTGATAGAGGCATGCATTTTGTTAATAAAATAGTTTCCATACTGCTAAAAGAATTTATGATCGGCCACCAAATGTAAATTTGAGCATATATATCTGTAGACAAACACACAACTCACAAAGAAGATCTCACAATTTACTCAGCAATTGAAGAATGAAACAGTGCAAAAGGCTTGCAGCTGTGAATGCTTTCATTAATAAAAAAAGTAATTTGAATAATAATTACAATGATGTAAAATGGCTTTAATAGCCACAAGCAATTCGAATCCACATGAGGAAGTTCGAATTGATGACTCTACTTGACTGTAGGTAACCAAGACTTGTCTAAATCACAATAGGAGTTCTAAAACACAACTAACTGTTACATTTAGTATTAAATAATGGTTAACTGACTGTGGTAGGTGAGAAAAGCACCCCACATGTGTGCAATTAATTAAACCATTATTTAACTGAATGTAACTGACTCCTAACTTGTCTTGACTAGTCATCAACTGAAGTTAAGGACCCAGTAGTTAACTGTCCTTGTCTAAATCATAACCGGAGTTCTAAAACACAACCAACTGTTACATTTAGTATTAAATAATGGTTAACTGACTGTGGTAGGTGAAAAAAATGCCCCACAAGTGTGCAATTAATTAAACCATTATTTAACTGAATGTAGAGAGCTAGAACTGAATGTAACTGACTCCTAACTTGGCTTGACTAGTCATCAACTGAAGTTAACTGACCTTGGTTGGTTTCGGCACTCCCAGTTGCTTCCTAAATTGTAGGGATTGATCTAGGAGACTCCTAAACTTATGCAATCAAGTGCAATAAGTGGTAGTGAGCCTCAATTAGTGTTCCCCACACTTTGGTAACTGAAACATGTGCCCCAATTAGGTTAAGTTTAACCAATGGTGCTAATGACTATAAATAGACTAGATGGACTCCCGATTTAGACATGACTCCCGATTTAGACATATGACCAAATTTGGACAAGGGAGGATTAAAAATCCTAACACCCCCCCTGAATGCTAACTTGGACAAACTGTGGGCCCTGGTAACTAAGACCATAGGTCACCCATTACATCAAGTAAAATAAAGTAACTGCTCAAAAATAAGGTGCTTGGGGAAAAACCACATGGGAAAAAAAACCCCCCTTTTAATTAAGCAGGTAGAATCAGGATCAATATGGTTCTTCTGTGCACAGGTATCTTGGGAC
>LPNX010001483.1:192158-234197 GCA_001517045.1 Pseudotsuga menziesii | reverse complement strand
ATGACTATAAATAGACTGGATGGACTCCCAATTTAGACATGACTCCCGATTTAGACATATGACCAAATTTGGACAAGGGAGGATTAATAATCCTAACACCAAAAGAGTACCGCTTATCATCCACAATTGAATGGAGTTGTCGAATCATTTAACAAGACTTTAACTAAAGGATTAACAAAGTTATGCAATATCGACAAAGACGACTAAGACGACATGGTACCTACTATTTTATGGGTATATCGCACAACTTAAAATGGGCGACCGTACATACACCATTTAAATTAGTCTATGGGAAATAAGACGTCATACCTTTACATTTCTGGAAACAAGCACCAATAATTATTGACATGCTTCATCTCGGCAGTGTCAAAGTAGTCGAGGACAAAAATTTCAACTTATCAAAACTGGAGGAGCAATGATGGATAGCAATCCATCATCAAGAAATACAAAAGCAACAATAGAAAGCATGGCACAACTGCGACATAAAAAGGAAAAATATACCAATTCGAGATCTGGTATTACTCCATGAAAATCGAATAAAGGGGAAACCAAACCAAGTTGCATACAACTTGGTTTGGACCATACATAATTGAAGAATTAAATAACAATGGATCGATTTGTTTAAAAACACTACAAGGGAATATTTTTAGAAAAGTAGTCAACAATGCCCGACTTAAAAGATATAGAGCATAAACCAGGCACAATGTCGACTGAATGGATGTATCACCAATTGGTCGAACGTCGTGCCCTATGTTTTGTAATCATTAATACATTTTGTAATAATTAGTTTAGCGTCTAAAAGAAAAAGTAGTTATAAGAAAACTAACTAAATAATAATACTATATAAGAAGAGTCTAAGACATGGATTTTGGCTGGTAGTTCATGAAGACAAAAAATTAGCACTTAGAGAGCAAGGCAACACCAACTAGAAGATGACCTAGAAAGACGTAACTAATCGATGTCAAGAACTCAACCACCGATGACCAAAGGAACATTAAACTGCCAAGGACATTAGTCGATCCTCTTGACGAGTAGTCTACTATGACTGACCCCAACGACGAAGTTATAATGATCGAAGAGCTTCCGTTGGATATTTTTGATGGCTTAAAATATCTCATTGCTCAATATATTGTCAACAGATTTCATAAAGGAAAACTCTGGTTCGCTGAGCCAGTCGAAATCAACATCGACATCATAGCTTCCATCACTGGCCTTTTGAATCAGGGATCTCTAGTACCAGTCGGTCTTAAGCCGAAATTGGTAGAAGAGTTTACATGATCACCCAAGGGAAAAAATTCCCAAGGGTTAGTAATCAATAAAATCCAACACCAGACGTACAAGTATACCACCATCCTTTTATCCATTTGTCTCACAAGAACAGATTTACCATCTGACCTTCGACTAGATATGCTAGAAGCAGTTAATGCTATTGCGACTGTTGCCTCCTAATTAACACCTTGGGTCACGTGGCAGAAATATTCAGGCCACTGGGTGCATCTTTGGGGGCAAGCTCGAGCCAAGTGCTGTTACTTGATACTTAGCTCCTCTGTCTAGGCCAACTCCTAGCGAAGCCAAGGGGGGTGTACCCTATGAAAAATAATTTAAGGCGGTTTCTAACTATGAAAGTATGAAACAATAGATTTTCTAGAAGTTTTTAGAGTGAAAATGAATTAAAATGTTACCTACCAACTACTGCAAATAAATTGCAAGTTAGCAACCTTTAGAGAAATAAACACATCATTCAAGACACATTGCGAAATTAACTTATGCAAAAAAGAGTGAAATAGACCAGTGCCAAATGAAGAAACTGCTTTGCATATGTGGGTTGCTAGTGTAGTCTCAGTGAAAGTATTGCGATGTCTCAGTTGGTAAATTTTAGATTATTAGATGAGTGGTTAAGGGGGTGGGTTAATTGTGGGTTTGGACCATTAAGACAAGCTCTTTTGAAATGAGCGCTAAAGCAGTATTACCAAGTGTCCAACAGGGCAAGGCATAACCAGCTTGGAGTAGCCCCCTGACTCTTTCATTTCCACCCTTTGTGACCTCTCGATTGATCAAGAAACGAGCTTATATAGGTTTTCCTATTATTCTAGTCACTTATATCTTTTTCTGGTACAACCAATTGAGCAGACAAGCTACAGTGGTGCAGAGCATACGGGGAATGAGCCTTCACCAATTTGATTAAAAGTCCTAATTTGTTGTCTTTATTAACAAAATAATTCATGGCTGCAAGTCTCTTTCACCCTCTCAAGATACTTGGGAGGGAACAATCGAGTAAATTTTAAACACTAGAGCAACAAAAAGGAAAGATTATCGAATTAGTTCCTACCACGAATATTTCCCCTTTTCGGGATACTTGGGAGAGAATGGGGTACGCAATTCCTTTACTTTGATAACATAAAAAGAATATCATGAAACATGAATTGAACTAGCTAAAAATCAAAATATCAAAAAATAGGATACTGACGTGAATCCCCCTAGGGGGGATGAGGAGTGGTCTCTTAGGAGCCTACTCAAAAATTTATTAAATTTGTACAACATGAAAGAAATGAACTTTGGTCCTTACACTTTGGACCCAAAGGCTTACACCTTATTGATTTTTTTTTATGCAATGGAGAGCTTCGCTGGTCTTCCTTTTTGCTCAATTTTGCGAAAATTCGCCAGAGTTTTCTCCTCTTTAATCGTAAACCTGCAAAAAACAACCAACAAGCATTAGTAGAATATTCCCAAAAACACTTTAAGAGTGCTTTGGGAAAACTTACCAAACTTTGCCAAAAAATTTCTAAGTAAAAAGCTGAAATAAACTAAGTAAAAGCAACTGAAAAAATGAGTTAGAAAGTTATTTTTTCAGGTTCTTTGTTTGTTCCATAAAGAAAACAAACAAATGAAAGCACTTAGATGCTAGATCTGAAACTTAAATTCGAAAGCTAACTTACTAATCAATACTTTTAATTTTATGAGGCATATGACTTGAAGCAAGAAAAACTTAGTAATCTCTATACTGGAAAATGGTTATTCTTTTCAACCCTAGCTAGATCTATAAATGAAAAGCAATTATGATCTATTTATGCAAATAAACTTTTGATTCTAGATCTGCTACTCATTTTCAACAAAATGATGAGATAGTATAAAAATGAGAAGGAGAGACATGAAGCTTGGAAAACAAAATGATATTTGAGGCTTCGTTTGTGAGGCATTGAGGGACTTTATCTGTAAACAAAAGATGTTAGAAAATAGATAGATCAAACCAAATCTTCTATGTCTCCAACTAAGATAACCTGCACATCACACAACATACAAACCAAGATCAAATCTAGAAACATATATACTTAGAAATCCATATGAAGATATTCATAAACAAATAAAATATTCGATTATATCTCTAGGTATCCATACTAAATAAACTAAACAATAAACAAACAATTTAATTTACCTTGCAAAATTGATGCCAATCCTTCAAGCAAGATAGATTTAGTACTTAGAAACAAGATGGATCCAACAAAGATTATCTCCACAAAGCACCATAATAATTCATCCACTCAACACAGATCCACACAATATGACCTTCAAAGTCTTTTTATTTCTTAAATGAACAAATGAATACAATGCACAACTCTTCCTAGCACATTCCAACTAGTTTGAAATGGGAGAGAAGTGCGTTATTTATAGAAAAAGAAAGTACGGGGGCACCACCAACACTAAAAGTAGAACTCTAGAGAGGAGAGTGATTCATGGGATTGACTGAGGCTTAACTAGAGTGATCCCATGGAGGAGGCGGCACCTCTCATGAAGTAGGCGACCTCCTCCACCTAATCTAAATCGCAAGTTCAAATTGCATGTGCCAAATTAAAAGTGTTACCTACCTCCATGCCACCACATCACTTGCGTCATCCTATGAACTCTCACGCTAGACATGAGGGTGAAATGAAATCTTGATTTAAAACATTACGGTAACAAATAAAGAATGGTGACCAAGAATTTACATTAGCTTACCCGTATGACCCATATGACGTGAGCTAGACCATGGGTAAATCAAATGGTAAGTAAAACATGTTTAAAGTGACACCTCTTCCCTAGGAACAATTCTCCTTCATAGGGACTCCCATGCCAAATCACCTTTAACCATTAAAATAATCATTTTTGACTTTTCCACTTTTTTGACTTATGCCAAAATGATGCACTTTTAGCATTCTAGTGTCATTTTGATGCTTTGATAGCAAAAAATGACCATAAGTGACTTTCTGAACACCCGAAGTGTATGAAAAGTGGGTACCGAGATAAAGAGTATGCTCTGAGCATTAAAACGAGCATCCCCACGACAAAGTCTGCCTTCAGATTAAGTTTTTATGCCATTTACAAATTTTTTAATTAAACCATTAAAAATGACTTAAAAAAGGGATTTTTTTTCTCGAAAACGATTGAAACTCTAGGGGGACCTAGCACATGTCCATACAACTCAGTATCGTTGCCTAGCATGCTCATATGCATTGAAACATGAACTTTAATAAACTCCTAAGGCCTACCCACTAAGACGTCCATTCAAGCTTTGGAGGAGCGGTGAACAACTCGAAAATTATAGATCTCTTATTCAACATTGCATAATTGACAAGGGAAAAAACACATTGGAAAGATCGCATTGACATTTAAGTCTTAGGAATCCAAGTCCTTTACAAAAAAAAGTCATGCTGGTACATTTATTACAATTTCCCCGAAGGGGTATGAACATGTGGTACAAAAAACATAAAAAATAAAATAAAAAGGCCATGAAGGCCTTATGGATCTCTGAGCTCCGAGTTTGAACAAGTGCTTTGTTAATCTTTGACGGCTCTCTGAAAGTCGAACTAGATGCAACCTAGTTGGTAACATCTAGCTCCAACTGTGGGACATGTGATTCATCTGAACATCGTGAAAATTGACCATATGAGAAACCTAACATCTTTGGTTCCTGCACAAAAATTGAATAAGTTAATCACATGTATATAAACAACCAAATGGAACAATAAGTTGAAGAATATGATACATTTATTAAATATAACAAATAATACTACTATACAAAATATAAGTTAAGATAAGAAGTAAACTACAAGGAAAAGTTTTGAAGCTATGATACAAAGATGCCCCCATGGGCATTCGATGTTTTCATTGAAAAATAGTTTCAAAATCTGTCCGTTGACTGACAGAGTTTGCTTTCCCCCATCCATGTTATTGAGATGAAATGAATTGTCACCGGCCACATCATGAATGATGTAAAGGCTTGTCCATAAACTGTCAATCTTTTCGTGCTTGCCCGACTTTTCTCTTCATTTATCCCAAAGTAACACTGCATCTCCTTCATGAAAAACCCTTGGCTTGGATGGTTTGTCAAAATTTCTTTTGACCTTATTGTGATATTTGATACTCTGATTAACAACCCTTCTTTCGACCTCATCTAATTCTATGAATTCATTTATTCTGCTATTTAAGTGTTCCTAGTCTGAACCTAAATCCCGTAGAGTCTGATACATTGGTAATTGAAGATGAAAAAACAAAGTCACATTCATGCCGTAAACCAATTCAAAAGGAGACTTCCCCGTTGCACTTTTCTTAGTAATCCTATATGCCCAAAGTGTGAACTTGATTTTACTATCCCATGCCTTCTTGTTATCACCAACTGTTGACACACAAAGTCAGTCGACATGGGTTCACTCACTGTCAACACCCTTCGACACAATCTCCCTAAACACCAACTCGGATAGGTTTTACCCTATCTAGCAACACCTGTGAAGCAGATGCAGTCTCACCCGAGATGCTTGAGGGAGGGCTGCAGGAACCACATTTCCGCAAAAGGGAGGGGACTTTCACAATGTTCTTATTCTATCGCAGTTTCATTAAGAGATCCAGGGTTTATGCACATCAATCACAACATTTACTCATCATCATTAAAATTACACATCAACACATCACAAATTTAAGAAAGACATCAATAAGGATTAGCTCGACAAACACCATAAGACTTCACATCATTCAAAGAAAGACAAGAAAATTAGAGATTGCATCATTCAAATTCAACGCAAAAAGAAGACAAAAATTCCATCATCAACTTCCATTTTATATTAACTTCAAGATCTCAAAACATCTCGTGGATGAAAAAGTCAGACCATAACACAGTCACCCGCAGATTACAAAACAGAATGCACAACATATCATGATCCACAAGATACAAGATCATATGATTCACAAAATACATTCGATGACATGAAGCTACTGAAAGATATCTTTAGATCCTACTTCTAAATCTATTTATAGGCTTGCGTCGTTACAAAAAGGTCCACATAAGCCGACTCTCTAACAAAATTGGACCAAAACTCTAACTACACGTGGCCAAGACGATCACACTTGTCTGTATCTTTCCCTTGCGCAGCTTGACTTTGCCACATGTCGACATCTCCTTTGTTGCACCTTGTGCACTTGATCCTCTTGCCAACACCAACAATCATTTTTACGATGCTCATCAAGTTTATATTGCTTGACTCAGCCAGACCATTTTGTTGGGGGTAGTAGTTTGAGGAGTGAGATAGGATAATGCCATATTTAAAGCAGAATGAAGACATCTCTATTGAACTAAAGTCTTTGGCATTATCTGTGGTTATTTTAGCAGGAACCCCAAATCTGGTGATGATTTGTTGACACAAATCCATCGATAGGGGTTCACTCTTTGTCGACACCCATAACTCAACGATATCCATAAGCATTGACCCAGACAGGTTTTACCCTGTCCAGCAACACCTGTGGAGCAGATGAGGTCTCACCTGAGATGTTCAAGGGAGAAATGACAGAACCACGTTTCCGTAGTAAGGAGGGTTTGCGCATCTACTTGTTCAGCTATCACACCATTACTTTACAGATCCAAGCATTGGTTCCTTTATCAAGAATTCATATCATCATTCATCAGATCAACACATTCTTACCGCAACAGAAGAATTGATGCATAAACATATCTACCAACCTAACATCATTCAAAACATGAAAGCATCGCATCATAAAGAAAGAAACATAATAATGCAGTATTCATCCATTCATATCACATCGTAGAAAGAAGGGAAACAGGAAGACGCAAAGGACACGATGTTTATATCAAATCTCTTTGTTAGGATTATAAGCCTCACTTGTCCAAACTGGTCAATTCTCCCTAAATTAGGAGTCATTTAGTAGTAAGAATTCTCCAAAGTAATAGGGCACTTTCAACATGGTAAATGGCCACAATATGGGTCATTTATATTCTCTTAATTTGTAGGGGTTAGTTAGGACATTACCCGAGGCTTACTCAAAATTCTTAATGCCACGTAAAGGCCCCTTCTTTCCTTGTTAAGGGCTTCAAATCCATATTTAAAGTCAAGGATACCATATGTGTGAGTTCAAGACTTTCTTTAATGTGATAAGGTCATCAAACGGGCTTAAGGACCACCAAATGAGGCTTTAAGGACTAATCAAGGAAAAGGTGCAATGGGAATCATATTATGGGCTCAAAAAGGCATTATTAGTGCTTTAAGGGAGAGCATGCCATATTGTCAAACCACAATACATCATAGGGTCATCGCCAACAAGGAAGATACAATAAGGGCTCCAAGAATATTTTGTGGGCTTAGTGACTAATATAAAACTTAAGGATACTTAACCAAATCAATGGGTAATCATGGATTTTCACATTGTCCCAAGGGATCCAAGGGCTTTAGACTTGGGCTTGGACAAGGTCAAAAGGTCTCCTTTGACACCGAAAACCACAGACTAAGCACTAACCCTCAGGGGCTATGTAAGGGACAACTGTTGGAAGGTAGTTTTGAGAATAGTTAGCGGTGTAGCATCAAGGATGTTGCGTAAGGTCGAATATGTCGCGCAAAGGTGAAAGTTGGCGTGCAAGGACGAATGGTCATGTTTTGAGGATTTTGACCATATGTTGTATAGTTTGTCCATATTATGTGGATTGTGGTCATAATTTTGTAGATTTTGGTACAAGTAGTTAGGAAGTTGAATTAAGTGGATCATCGATGTAAAGGCGCAAGCCTATAAATATATTTAGGATTGCAAATGTTAAGTGTGATTCGGTTTCTTCTTAGCTTCTTCTTCTTCGGTTGGTTGTTGTTGGAGATCAAGTGTATGTCTGTCTTTTGATCTTGAACCTATCAACGATTTGTGTTTTGATATGAACTAAAGAACTGTTTTTGGGAACCTATGTTTTGTTGCAAAGGTTAATATGACATGATGAAGATTGGACAGAAACATTGTGTATTTTTGCATCTTTCTGTTTTCCTTCTTTTTGTGATGTGAATCTAGATGAATACTGCATTGTGGTGATGATCTTTGTATGATGTGATTCTTTCCTGTTAAGAATGCTGCTATATTGTTAGATATGTTTATGCATCGATGTTTATGTTGTGAGCTAAGTATGATGATTTGATCCATTAAATGACAATACGAATCTGTTAATGTATAACCTGAATGTATGGATCTGCTAAGTAATGTTGCACTGAGTTGATGATAGATGTGCGATCCTCCTTCATACTGTGGAAAATTGGTTCCGACAGTTCTCCCTTGAATATCTCGGGTGAGACTTCATCTTCTCTGTAGGTGTTGTTGGACGAGGTAAAACCTGTCTGGGCCGGTGCTCAGGGAGATCACTGTGTTTTGGGTGTCGACAGAGAGTGAACCCCTATTGACAGATTTATGTCAACAAATAGTCCCATCCTTAGATCATAGCATAAACATTGATGCATAAACAAATCTAACAATATAGCATCATTCTTAACAAGAAATCAATGCATCATACAGAGATGAACACCACAATGTAGTATTCATCTACATTCACATCGCAGAAAGAAGGAAAACATGAATATGCAAAAAAACACAATGTTTCTGTCCAATCTTCATTATGTCATATTAACCTTTGCAACAAAAAACAGGTTCCCAAAAACAGTTCTTCGGTTCTTATCAAAACACAAATCGCTGATAGGTTCAAGATCAAAATACAGAGATACACTTGATCTCCAACAACAACCAACCGAAGAAGAAACCGAAGCAGACTTAACATTTGCAATCCTAAATCTATTTATAGGCTTGCGCCTTTACATCGGTGGTCCACTTAAGTCAAATTCCTAACTACTTGTACCAAAATATACAAAATGATGATCACAATCCACATATAATGGTCAAAATATACAACATATGGTCAAAATCCTTAAAACATGACCATTCCGCCTTGTGCACCAACTTTCACCTTTGCGTAGCATCCTTGATGTTGTGCAGCTACCACAGGTCATGCTATGAACCATGGACATCATGCCCTTGATCATGAGAATGTAATATGAAGATCATGATCTTCTCGTGTTAACCGAGATCACTGTAGACCCATTTGTACCAGCGACAGAAGCAGGAAACGAACCACTAGCGCGCATTCCACATGACAAGATGCGGGAATTGGAAAGATTGGGGCTGTTGGGGTTCATCAAATTGCCGCATTTCAGGAGGTTGGTGGAAGCCAATGCATGCGTGAAGCAGCTGTTAGCGTGCTTCCATGGAGGCTATACGTGTTTGGACCAGCGGGTACTAGTCACCGTCGAACTGATTTCATAGATCACAGGGCTACCCAAGGAGGCCTGACCTATCACAGTATTTTCGGGGGAAGGACAAAGATAAGAAACTGGCGACAAATATGAAGAAGAGATATAACTTGCATTGCAATGGGTGTGCATAGATGGTTGACAACATTAACGAGTAGGTTATTTGCATCGCAGCGAGGATTCTGACTAAAAAGGTGGTTAGAAAGAAATGACCCAACCAGTGCAATTCTGGGGTCATACTGTGTGCAGAGCAATGCGTGCAAGGTGTGCAGATGAAATGGTCTTTGTTCAAGATGAACCAATTGACATATGATGTGCTCATAGTACAGGTAGGGCAACGATCATTTACTTAAAAGCTGGTTGCTAATTTTGATTGCGCTGGTGGATTGGATGTAGCCCGAAGACTACTAGGGCATGGGTGTTGAGACAATCACTGTTTGCAAAGAAGTCCATTACCAGAACCTTTGGAATGTTAAGGAGTCGGAACAGCTCAAGGACTGCTTGATACAATTCTGGATATATTGGGAGGCGCTACAGGAAACAACCATGAAGATTCAACGGTTATCAGAAGAGGCGGTGGAAAAATACCAATGCGTTGTTCGGTTTGAAATAGGGTCACATGCCATTCATGTGAAGGAAATAAGGGACACAGATAAGCAGTGGTTTCCCACACCCTACAAACTTTCTGATGCAAAGCTGGATGTCATTATAGATGATTGGCATGTGGAGTGGTGAGAACCCGTTAGTGTAGAGGAAGTGTCGATGGGTCTACCAACCGATGCTCCGGTGGATCCTCTGCCAGACCCACAAAGTGAGCATGATTCAAATGAAGCATTGACAAGGACCACAACTAATTCATAGGTAGAGTGGATGTTCGAGGAATCTTAGAAAAAAAGCGACAAGAGTAGGGGGTGGCCAAGAACACAACGCTAGTGATCAAGGACCAAGTAAGTCGTATTATTGCGGCGATCACCACAGTGACTGATGCAACGATAAAGAAGCTGAAGAAGCAGGCGACTAACGGATTTGGTGAGGTAAACACTCACCTTAATTCATTGATTGATGCAGTTTTGAATAGGGTACCGGAGGTGGGTGTGTCGCAGAATATTGGTGAGATCAGCATTGGGAAGCGGATCAGGAATGTTAAAATTCTGCTACATGTGATTGAGGCCAACAGTGAGCATGTCAACACCTCACTTCAACAATATCAGGAAATATCACTAGACCTTAATGAACTATCAACGCATACATTGGTTCAGCTACAGAGGGTTGCGAATCAAGAGTGTTAGGATTATTAATCCTCCCTTGACCATACTCTATTAGATTAATTTTTCCTAACTTAGGAACCTTAATTAATTAATTGAGTCCTCTAGTACAATTGGGTCCACTTGGCCTAATGGGGCCTCATGTACCAGTCATTGGAGTGTGGGGAACACTGCTAGAGGTTAAATGCCACTTACTTCATGTGCATGCATCAGTTTGGCCACCTCCTAGACCAATCCCTACATTTTAGGAGCCATTGGGAGTCCCGACACCAACCTACTTCAGTTAGTTGGAGTTAGTACTAGTTAGTCTCAGTTAGCCCCCAGTTACTTTCAGTTAGTTCACAAACAATTAGATAGCACATGTATTGCATGGATAATGCATGGATGCATGTGGAGTAGGCACCTTTCCCCACCTACCACACTCAGTTGCACTGAGTTAACTAGCAGTCACTGTTTGTTTGAGTTGTTGGACATCTGGGAGTTGATCTGTTGGACTTCGATATTGATTGAGAGACCATGAGTTAGAGATTCAGTTAGATACAGTCATATCCACTTGGGAGATTCGAATTCATATCCCATGCATTCGAATTCTTCCTATGTAAACTATTGTAGCACTGGATATTATTTATGGTGAATGATACTGTAAATTCCTGATCAATTCTTGTCCGTTTCCTGTGTGGTTTGTTTTGTTCAGTTTGTATCTTCATTATCCATTATTTTGCTACAAACATTATTAGAACTATCTGCTTAAATATCTAAATGGAATTCAAATTATAATATGGTATCAAATCCTTCTCAAGCAGGTTTCATGCTTGTTTCTCCCCATCGAACATCAGAAGCAACTGGGTTTCCACAGAAGTCCTCTATGAAAATTTACTAGCTCTGGATTTATTCAGAGCAATGGAGAGGGCGTGACAGAACTTGAAAACATGTTCATGCCAGGAGGAAAAACATGATTCTAACAGTTGATATTTTTTAGTGTGTTATTGCAGTGAAATTGACAGGTGCTATGTAGCTTATGTGAAGTATTTGCAGTGTTCCAGCCATAGCAATTATGAGTTCTCAAACTACTGAACCACGAATCCTCACAACTTCCAAATATCCTGATTGGAGGATTGATATGTAGCTGGCTTTGCGCAAGCATGGATACCACAGGATCATACATGAATGGGAGCTTGAGCCTCATCACCCGATAGAGCGAAACAAGTTTCTGAACTGTTGTGATGAAGTATTCGGGTACTTATGTACTCATATATCCAGAAATCTCCTCTTCCACCTAGAATGATTAAGGACTCCCAGAGAAGCCTGGGAGAATATTGATAGCTTGTTTAGCAAACCATATGAGCTTCGGGGATACATTCTAGAGAATGAGTTGGTATGTTTACATCCCAACAGTTTCGATACCATTGAGAAATTCTTTACTAAATTCAAGTCTCTGGTACTTCAATGCAGACAATGCAGAATAGAGTGGAAGGATGAGAATAATGTCCTTTCCATACTCAACAAACTTGGCCTTGAGTATTTTGTATTTGTTTCCATATTTCATTCCAAGAGGGAAAGTTTTCCTAATTGGAAGGTTCCTTCATTAGATTCTTTTTTTGGGTCCTTAATCAAGGACCAAGACAAGTTTACTCGAATGGGAGTCATCAAGACATCCAAAAATCAAGCTCTCCTATTTTTTGACTCTTCCAAAGTGCAAGCAAAGGGGAAAGCAAAGAATAAGGAGCCAAAGGAAACTGATTCAAGGCCTAAACAAAATCAACAAACTTTTGAAGGAGCCTCTGTCTCTAAGAAGAAAAAGAAAAAGTGTCCCTATTGTATGAGGGGTTTTCATCCAGAAGACTCGTGCATGAAGAAGACCCTCGACCAGATGAAATATCTATGTACAGAACAATATTGCCCTTCCACAAAGGGAAGTGATGTCCGATGATGAAGAGCAGACTGAATAATATGAGATATTCTTGCATGCAAGCCTCTCTCTGTCGAAGGCTTATGTGATAGATTCTGAAGCCTCCAACCACATGGTTGCTTCCACGGAATCCTTCATCACCTTCCCTCTATCAGGAGGACCTAGCAGTCATATGGGAGATGACTCTAAGATCCCAGATGTTGAGAGAGGTTCAAATAAAATCCAGCATGATGATTTGATGCCCTCTCCTATAGAAAAGAAAATTATTGAAGATGAAGAAGAAGAATATTTTTCCCTACAGTCAATTCGAATGGAAGAAAGTATCCTTGAAGTGACTCCTTCTCCCGCTGCTCCAAAAGTGTATGAGATCCCTGATATCTCACCTCCTCACATGGATGATCCAGAAGAAGACATTCAAATCTCTATTTGTGAAGAAAACCACCCTTCCTATTCTTTTCCAAAATTCTCCAGTAATTCTTTAAATTTTGTGCATAGTTTACCGGTAAATGTATCATAAACGGTAGAGGAATTTGATTTCTCTATCTATAATGATGTTGCTGGTGTGCATATCAATAATACTAGTGATATTATGGAAACAATATCAGATTATAAGAGTGATGCATTCACTCTCATTAATCTAGAGCTTCTAGCAGATTCCTACAGGATTGCATGCACCGAAAATCAGAATTTTAAAGAAGGAGAAGATTGTGCATCTACCGTTTTGGTGGAGCAAAGTTTTGGACCTAATATGAATATTTTAGGATCTGATTTATTTTCTAATATGATAATATGTGATTTAGGTTTCAATATTCAAGAGCTTCTAGTATTTCTTATAATTGGTTTCATCATTTTTGGTGTGACAAATCAAGCATTGCAAGTCTCTTTCAATTTTGTTTTTGAGGATTCGATGTTAGCTCCTTCTTATGAATTTGCTGATATCAGATTTTGTGAATTATTGGATATTTCTAAAGCTATATCAGATTATGGATTTCAAGCATTCTCCTCCATAGTCCCAGGGCTTCTCTACCTTTGGTCACATGCTCATCTCCTCATAGAACTAGTAAAGAGGGAGACATTCTGCATCTGCCTGGACACTTGCTCCTAACACTTGGGGCTGATTTTACCACTCATGGTTTGTTGCTCAAGGCTGACATATATCAGTTTCTTGGGTTTTCTTCACATGGTTTGAATTCTCAAGAAATTTTACTCTCTCTTCAGTTGGTTTCAGCTGCTCTACATGGGTCCAGTTTTCACCGCGGCGACTGTTTATATTTCTGATTCAGTTGAGTATGTTGTTATTCTTTCAAAGAGGAAGATTCCTCCAGAAATAAGAATGTTGTTTGGATTCATGGGTTCACCTACATAGAAGAACCAAGATACTGCTGCTACATAGTAGCAGCAAAAATTTTCACAAGTTTTTTCAAAATTTGTATTTTTGCTTATTTTTGAGGGGGGGGGTTTCCCATGAGGTTTCCCCTGTTTCCTCGGTTGTATTAAGCAACATTTTTTACTATCTTTTAGATTGTATTTGGGTGACCTATGGTCTTGTAACCAGGTCTCATAGTTTTCCAAGTTAGTATTCAGGGGGGGTGTTAAGATTATTAATCCTCCCTTGACCATAGTCTCTATTATATTAATTTTGCCTAACTTAGGAACCTTAATTAATTAATTGGGTCCACTAGTACAATTGGGTCCACTTGGCCTAATGGGTCCACATGTACCAGTCACTGGAGTGTGGGGAACACTGCTAGAGGTTAAGTGCCACTTACTGCATGTGCATGCATCAGTTTGGGCACCTCCTAGACCAATCCCTACATTTTAGGAGCCACTGGGAGTCATGACACCAACCTACTTCAGTTAGTTGGAGTTAGTACTAGTTAGTCTCAGTTAGCCCCCAATTACTTTCAGTTAGTTCACAAACAGTTAGCTAGCACATGTCTTGCATGGATAATGCATGGATGCATGTGGAGTAGGCTCCTTTTCCCACCTACCACACTCAGTTGCACTGGGTTAACTAGCTGTCACTGTTTGTTTGAGTTGTTGGACATCTGGGATTTTATCTGTTGGACTCTGATGTTGTTTGAGAGAGCATGCGTTAGAGATTCAGCTAGATACAGTCATATCCACTTGGGATATTCAAATTCATACCCCATGCATTCGAATTCTTCCTATGTAAACTATTGTAACACCAGATATTATTTATGGTGAATGATATTGTAAATTCCTGAGCAATACTTGTCTGTTTCCTGTGTGGTTTGTTTTGTTTAGTTTGTATCTTCATTCTCCATTCTTTTGTTGCAAACATTATTAGAAATATATGCTTGAAGATCTAAATGGAATTCAAATTCTAATAAAGAGTTAGTTGACCGGGAGCAAGTCATTGGTGACCACCTTTTGAGGTCGTAGGAGAAAGAAGCAGAGGAAAGGAAAGTGATTGAGGACCTAAAGAAGGAGCAGGATCGACTGGCAGTGGAGAAAGAACAACTATGGGAGAACAGGGCATGCTTAGAGTAGGAAGTTCCTGTTGCTTGTCAAGAAGTGTCGGAAATCACTACAGATATGGATGCGGAGGCAAAAGCATAGTGGCTTGGAGCCGTATTTGCACAACTTAAGCGCGACAATGAAGATCTGCATGACCCGGTGAATCGAGGCACACCACCAAAGCAGGTTGTGGAACGAAAAAATACCACTGAAGACTTGGCAACATAGCTCAAAGAAATGGAGCAAGAATCCAAGCGAGTCACAAATGCGACTACACAGTTTTGAGGAAGTGTAGTCCAGGATGCGGAGTTGGAGCAACTCACCACGTAGTTGCAGGAGGCCAAAGGACAGTTGGTCACACTAATGACATCGCTCAAAGAGATGCCACCAGTTGTGCAGATCATGAAGACAAAATAGCTAAAGGACTTAAAACAACGTGCTATAAAGGCCAGGGAGCGTCAACAGAGGTGCATATCACAGTTGGACAAATTCCATAACATTGGAGTGAAACTCTTAGTGAAGGTGGTTTCTGTGTTGCAGGAAGTTCAGGATGGTCGAAGGGATGTCATTGCAAAGATCATTGAGCATCCATTGGACCACGAAGTAACAAAAAGCCGAGAAATAAATGAGAATATCAAGGAGTAGGTCAGAGAGATCACCCAATAGACTTCAAGGTAAATATCAACGGTTACACCATTTCCAGCTGACGTGGATTGAGGGCGAGCCACAAGATTGTGTTGGGGGCCTGTTGGTAGGTAGTTTTGAGGATAGTTAGTTGCGCAACATCAAGGATTCTGCACAAGGTCGAAGATGCTGCGCAAAGGTGAAAGTTGGCGCGCAAGGCAGAATTGTCATGTTTTGAGGATTTTGACCATATGTTGTATATTTTGACCATATTATGTGGATTGTGGTCATAATTTTGTAGATTTTGGTACAAATAGTTAGGATGTTGACTTAAGTGGACCACCGATGTAAAGGCACAAGCCTATAAATAGATTTAGGATTGCAAATGTTAAGTCTGCTTCAGTTTCTTCTTAGTTTCTTATTATTCGGTTGGTTGTTGTTGGAGATCAAGTGTATGTATGTATTTTGATATTGAACATATCAGCGATTTGTGTTTTGATATGAACCGAAGAACTATTTTTGGGAACCTGTGTTTTGCTGCGAAGGTTAATATGACATGACGGAGATTGGACGGAAACATTGTGTCTTTTTGCATCTTCTTGTTTTCCTTCTTTCTACGATGTGAATGTAGATAAATACTGCATTTTGGTGTTGATATCTCTATGATGTGATGCTTTCCTATTAAGAATGATGATACATTGTTAGATCTTTTTATGCATCGATGTTTATGCTGTGATCTATGTATGATGATCTGATCCATTAAATGACAATATGAATATGTTAATGTATAACATGAATGTCTGGATCTGCTAAGTAATTTTGTGCTGAGTTGACAGTATATGCGCGATCCTCCCTCATACTGCAAAAAATTGGTTCCGACAGTTCTCCCTCGAACATCTCGAGTGAGACTTCATCTTCTCTGCAGGTGTTGTTGGACGGGGTAAAATTTGGGCCGGTGCTTAGGGAGATCGTTGTGTTTTGGGTGTTGACAGAGAGTGAACCCCTGTCAAGGGATTTGTGTCAACAACACCAAGACACAACCGTTGGCGGTAATGAATATATATTGTTGGAATCAATGACAATTTAATCAATAGAAGTATATTATATTGGTCATATTAGACCAAGTGATAAATGAGTGGCCCCAAGCAAACAATGTTTCAAAATTGAGAGGATTCTTGGGATTAACAGGTTACTATTGAAGATTCATTAGGTATTATGCTCATGTAACTTCTCCATTAAAAAACCCCGTAAAAAATAATTCCTTTCAATGGGTTAATGAAGCGGGAAAATGCTTTGAAACATTGAAACAAATTATGTCTTTAATCCTTGTTCTGGAAACACCCAATTTTGTAAAACCCTTTGTAATTGAATGTGATGCTTTAGGTTTCATAATAGGAGTTGTGTTAATTCAAGAGGGTCATCCAATTGATTTTGAAAGAATAAAGTTGAACAAAAGAGAATGCCTACATTCTTCTTACAACAAGGAAATGCTTTCCAACATGAATGCATTAACAAAATGGCGACAATACCTTTTGGGAAGCAAGTTCATGATATGAACAGATCAAAATAGTTTGTGACACTACACTTACTACAACAAAATACATTAATGACTAAACAACAAAAGTGGATCGATAAAATATACACATTCGATATGGAGATCATACATAGAAAGAGAAAGGAGAATGTAGTAGTTGGTTCCCTTTTAAGAAAAGATGAAGAAGTACAAGTCTATTCCATATCATTGGTGGTCCCATAAATTTTGATGAAATTCAAACGTAATATGCCAAAAATACAGAGTTTTTCTCCATAATTGATAACATAAATAAGTATTCAAAGTTTGACTAGAAGAATGACCTCTTATGGTACAAGGGATGAATTTACTTAAGTTCCAACTCAATTTTTAAGACCAAAGTGCTTAAGGAGTCACATGACTGTGTTGTTGCAGGACATGTATGATTTTTCCAAACCTACTATAATGCAAGGAAATCATTTTTTTGGAAAGGTATGAATGCCGACATTCAAAAGTATGTTGCAGAATGTAAAATTTGTGAGAGAAATAAAACTGGGAATATCTCAAGTCCAGGATTAATCCGTCCACTACATATCCCAAATCAGAAATGAGAGGAAATTTCAGTGGATTTCATTGAAAGATTACCCATGTTAGACGGAAGGGAAAAAAAAAAAGTAGTAGTATATAGGGTAACCAAATATGCGCATTTTGTAGGGGTGAAAAAAACAGACTGCACAAAATAAATAGTTGAATCCTTTTGTAAAAATGTCTACAAGTTACACAGGTTTCCCAAAATTATTGTAAGTGATAGAGATGTCAAGTTTAAAGGAATTTTTTAAAGAGAATTTTGAAAGAAAATTGGGACGTCACTTAACATGAGTTCAGCTTACCATCCTCAAACAGATGGTCAGACATAAGTCGTCAATAAATGCCTAGAAGCCTACCTCCACTACTTTGTTATCGACAAGCAAAATAAGTGGTGCCAATGGCTACAACTTGTGGAATGGTGGTATAATTATACTTATTATACATCCGCAAAAATGACACCATTTCAAGCCCTATATGGATATGAACCCCTGAAATGGAAGGATCTCATTGCAAACAAAGCAAGGGTCGCATCAATAAATGACCATTTAGAAGAAAACCAAAGGGTTGTCCAAATACTTAAGGAGAATCTGATTGTCGCCAGGAATAGAATAAGACAATAAGCTGATTAACATCGAACATAATGAGAATTTAAAGTTGGAGATTGGGTATTTGTAAGACTACAACCCTATAACAATTTATCACATAAACAAGGTGGAAATAATAAACTATCTCCACAGTTTTATGGTCCATATAAAATCAATAAAAAGATTAGTCATGTGGCATATGTGTTGGAATTACTAGCTACAAGTCGCATCCACAAAGTTTTTCATGTTTCATGTTTGAAAAAGGTGATAGGTCAACACCATAAGGCACAAACAATACTTCCCTTGTTAGATGAAGACATGCGATTTATTTTCGAACCAAAATATAGCTATCATTGCTACCAAAGAGAAGAGATTGAGAACTCGAGTAATTAAAGAGTATCTTATTAAATGGAGAAATATTCCCGAACAAGATGCAACTTGGAAATCAACACAATTTCGACAACTACACCCCTCACTTCCATCGCTTTGAGGACAATGCTCCTTTAAAGGGGGTGGCAGTGTTATGGAAATTAATTTATCAATATTATGAATATTTATTAATTCTTATTTATTATATTTTTTTTCATTACAGATAACTAAACTACTTGAGTATGATATTGAAATAAAACCAACAAAATTAATAAAGGGTCATGGTTTAGCTAAACTGGTTGCTGGTTCTAATTGCAAGGAACTTGAGCTAAATTTAGTTTTGAATCAGTTTGCTATTGATGACACACATAAGAATGATTAAAGCTCACGTATTATGAAAAAGTATTTTCCATCAATTTGGTACACGGATATTGTGTTTTTCTATTAAATCTTGAGTGTCCACCTTATTTTTACAGGAAAAAAATCAGATCTTTGAAGTTGGAAGCTAAAAAATATTGAATAGTGAGCCAAACTTTGTTTTGGAAAGATCCTAAGGGTGTTTTGTTGATATGAATTGATGAGGATGAGGATGATATGGTTACAACAAACTTACATAGTGAAGCTTGTGGAGGACATCGCTATTGGTAGACAACAACTTTCAAAATCCTAATGGTGGGATATTATTGACCATCTTTATTCTTTGATGTGCTTTCTAAAGTCAGGGTCTCTATAGAATGTTAGAAGTTTACCATGATACAAAAGTTGTTGTCATTTCCATTAAAAAATATTGTAGTTGATGCCCGTTTCCAACAATGGGGATTAAATTTTACCAGTGAAATTCATCTCCCATATAGTGGGAAGCATAGGTGGATCCCGGCTACAACATATTTTCATCTCTAAGTGGGTAGAAGTTGTTCCAACACGGAGAGCGACTGATAAGGTAATTAGCAAATTCTTGGAGGAATATATCTTTCCAAGATTTGGATGCCCACGCAAATTGTTAAGTGATAATGCTCCTTCCTTCAAATATGTTGATATGGTTCATTTATGTGAAAGGTATAATGCAATTCTTAAAAAAATTATATGCCTTATTACCCACAAGGTAATGGCCTTACAGAATATACCAACAAAAATATAAAAAATAACATAAAATAATATTGTTTGAAAAGAAAAGGACATGGGACACGAGGCTTAAATGATGGGCTGATAGGTTTTAGTACAACAAAATCCATTGGTACTTCTCCTTTTCAACTTGTGTATGGGATAGATGCAATTTTTCCTATTCATCTAGGGATGCCTGTTTTAAAATTTTTGCAGGATGCGTTTGAGGAACCAAATGCACTTCAGTGAAGGATATATTAGATGATAGAAGCCCAACATGTTAGAGAATCATTGATGGAAATGACTCAGAAACATCATGGCAAGGTCAAAGCAATATTTGATAAATGAGAAAAAGAGGATACTTTCTCCCTAGGTGACTTGGTTCTAAGATGGGTTGTTCGAAGAAAAGAAATGCCTAAGAATGGTAAGTTCGATAATTTATGTTTTGGACCATTCTATATCTCTGAAGTATTGAATAATAACCTTTTTCATTTTGTAAAATCATGATGGCAATATTGTTGTTGGAGGCCTACTCATTAGACGTTTTCTCAAACACTTTTTAATTTACTAAGGTTGTTGGTAGCCTACGTGAGAATTTGCTTCGCAGTGAGATCTAGGAGCTAGAGAAATATTTACACTCAAAGTATTTGACAAAATGTGCAAGAGAAAAACAAAAGAGATAGAAAATAATTGGAATAACACATGTGAATGGTGCTAATTACTGATCACATTATTATGGTACATGTTGTAGATGTTAGAGTACACATTTATAATACATTGGACAAAATTCATGAGGCTATGGAAGAAAATTGGATTTGTAAATGTGTCATGGTGAGATTTGACCTCAATCCCCCCTAAGCGGACCAATGGAGCCCGAAATCAGACTAAACAGTCACGAACCAAGGTGTGAACATTGGTGAAGTGTGATGGGGCATTAAATAATCCAAGGAATGCATGGGTGAGAAGATAGAGGTGAGTGGGATGCTCAAGGTGGCAATAAATTCTCCTACGAGGGACAAAATAGAGAAAATACACCACTAGTGCCCTTCGTCAAACCTGAATGCCCCAAATCAAGGAGGTGGCACCCCAAGGCATTAATGAGGGTGCACATGGGCTGGGTTGACCAAAATAGAGCATTGTTGTAGGTGTGAACATGCCAAAATAACCAGATATATTTCAGAATCAACTCTCCTAAGTCTAAACCATAGGATATCATTGCATGAAGGCAAATGAAGTTAGCCTAAGGTCAAAACTATGTACTAAGGATGTATTACTGCTCCAAAACCCTCCCTTAATCCAAAATTAGTAAAATTTAATAAAAAATTATTTATTAAGGCCTTGGAAACTAAGGCACAAGTCACCTTTTACAACAATTATTAATCCATGTAACCAAGGTAAGGAGGAAAACCTCATGGGAAAAAACCTCCCCGCAAAAATGGATATGACAGAGATCAAAATGTATTCAGTAGGTCCTCTTCTTCACTTGAATTATCTGAAATAACAACTTCTTGGTCATGGAATTGGTGAAGATGTTGTGGATGCCAAGATCATGCATCAATGCATCAAGGTGTTGTAAACAAAGATCATGTGGAGAGGCCCTTTGATGGTCATCATTTGATGATGGAGGGGAATCATAAGAATGTATTTTTATGAAAGAATACTTTGATCTAATAACATAATCAACCATTGAAAATATACCTATGCAAACTCTTTCCCAAATAACATCAAAATATTCAGCAAAATCTGCATGATGTGTAGCTTCCATATCATGAATAAAACCATGAATATTTCTCCCAATTTGATGAAGCACCTTAATTAATCTATACAAAATCTCATGAGGCTCTGAAATATCAGAATATATTTCATACATAGCAGAAAATATTAGAGGTATGGTGTCTCCATGAGTGTATGGATCCATAGGAAGAGAAGAGAGAGCAACTAGATCACAATTGCACTTGAGCGAACCTGGAGGGTCTGAAGACTTGAGATTTGAACTATGGGTGGTGAAAGAAAGTCAAGAAATATGGAAAAAAATTCCCATGAAGGAAAATTATATGGATGTCCAACCAATGAAATACATACAAGACATAACAACAACACATACAAGAGACATATCATTGGAAATTGGGCAATTTTCTGAATTTCCAACTAGTGAACTTGAGGGTTGTTGGGTCTTTTGGTCATGAAATGGTTGGGGAAATGAGTAAATGCATGTAATAGGTGATATATTATCCTATATATCATCTTAATAATTATAATTGGAAAGATATTATTGGATTGGTAAAGGGATTTCAAAAGGCGCATCAAAAGCTAGTGAAAAATGACTAGTTTTGGGAGGAAGCTTTGATGAACTATCTGGGAATTTTTTCAAGGAAGGGATGGAGGCTTTAGGTTCTGATATATCAGAAGGTGAATCAGAAATAGAGATATCAGAAATAGAGAAAACATAAATGGGTTTTACCCATGCACCCAATGCATGTTCAACCTTACCATTTCCTTGCATGCGTTCCCACCTTTTAGCAAATTCTGGAAGAGCAATATGGTTCTCCTCAAGGAGCTTGGTCATGATGTACATATTATTTATGAGGAAATATTTCTCAATATGTGAAACTATTCAATAATCACATGTGTGTCTTGATCTCTTTTTTCTCCTCCTCCTGGATCTTGAGCTCCCATTAGTAGAACTGGAGATTTTTGAACTTGATTCATTCTTCTCTTTCTCCTTTTGCATAAAATATTCCTTCTTTCTCTGGGATTGATTTGAGATACCAGAAGAAAGGGATTGATCTTTGGTTTTGATGATGGTACTCATTTGTATGAGATTGTCCTGCTCTTGAGTCAAGGAATCCATGAAATCTCCTAGCGCAGGCATATTTCAATTTCTAGTTGTGAGCCTACTTGACTGGAATGTTGAAACATACACCGAATACTCATGCCCAAAATTAGAAAGGATGGACAATATAAGATGATCCTCTTTATTCTCTATGCCACATTGTTTTATCTGAAGTACTAATGCTTTAAAATTGGTAAAGAAGTATTCAATGGTCTCGTAGTGAACTGGGCTCAGGGAGATTAGCTCATTCTCAAGATGATGGCCTCTCATTTCATCTGTCTTCCCGAATAGTGACTCAAACTTCATCCAAACTTCATTCAGTGTACCAAGAATTTCTATATGAAAGAGAAGTTCTCTTGAAGTGCTGATGCAGAGCATACCGAAGCCCTCATCAAGTCTATTAAAATAATTAGCTCTCTCCATAGTAGAATTTGGCTCATGTTCAGTTCCCATGGTGATCTGGTAGAGGCCCTTGGACCTCAACTGAATGACCATCTCAACCTTCCATTCAAAATAATTGAATGGAGTAAGCAGATCTCGGGTTTGCTCCATAATGTTTGCGCAACCTATGACAAAAAATGTTGTTAAACCAACAAGGCAAACACTCAAGTTTTATGGAAATATGCCCTAAACAACAACTCAAACCTCACAAGATTTGTTTGCAACTCCAACCAGCTCTGATACCATGTGAGAATATGCTTCACAATGAGAGCGAGGAGCTAGAGAAATATTCACACTCAAAAGTATTTGACAAAATGTGCAAGAGAACAACAAAAGAGATAGAAAATAGCTGGAATAACACATGTGAATGGTGCTAATTATTGATCATATTATTATGGTACATCTTGTAGATGTTATAATACACATTTATAATACATTGGACAAAATTTGTGAGGCTCTGGAAGCCAATTGGAGTTGTACATGTGTCATGGCGAGATTCGACCTCAACCCCCATAGGTGGACCAATGGAGCCCCAAATCAGCCCAAACAGTCATGCACCAAGGTGTGAACATCGTTGAAGTGTGCTGGGGAATTAAAGACTCCAAAGAATGCATGGGTGAGAATATAGAGGTGAGTGGGAGGCTCAAGGCGGCAAGAAATGCTCCTAGGAGAGCCAAAATAGGAAAAATACACCACTAGCTCCCTTAGTCAAACCTAGATCCACAAAATAAAGGAGGTAGCACCCCAAGGCATTAATGAGGGTGAACATGGGCTGGG
Source organism: Pseudotsuga menziesii (assembly GCA_001517045.1). Lineage (NCBI taxonomy): Eukaryota > Viridiplantae > Streptophyta > Pinopsida > Pinales > Pinaceae > Pseudotsuga > Pseudotsuga menziesii. Next base: position 210,122 of record LPNX010001483.1, on the reverse strand, counting down.
TTGACCAAACTAGAGTGCTGTTATAGGTGTGAACATGCCAAAATAACTAGATATCTTGCAAAATCAACTCTCCTAAGTCTAAACCATAAGATATCATTGCATGAAGGAAAATGAAGCTAGCCTAAGGTAAAAGATATGTACTAAGGATGTATTACTACTCCAACAACCTAAATCCATTTTAAATACCGACAAGTTAGTTAATTCCTTAATAAGACTCCAAAACCCAATGGAGGAACTTATGCATAGTCTTTCATTTTTATTTTCAACAATGATTAATTTTTTAGTAGTAGGATAGGTATCAGAGCATAATTAATATTGCAGAGTAAAAATTTGTCATAATAGAAAGGACACTTATTTGCGGGTTCTTAGCACATCATAGAGAAGTTATATCCCTAGTAGGAGGTGGTGTTAGTACCCAGGTATGCACATAGGATTATCCACATTTTTGAACTTGAGAACTTGAAATTCAAACTTATTCTATTTTCATCTCAAGATTTTTTACCTAAGATAAACATATATCACTTGAGGTTCTACCCTATGAAATTATGTTTTATTTATACTTATGTGTTCAAATTTTACTATTAGTTAGTAAAGTATGTTAAGATGGCACAATTTGTATGGTATTTGTTGTGTAATTAATTCTTACAGATAATAATTTCATAGTCCAATGATCTGCATATTGTAGGAAAGTGGAATTCAACCACGAAATAGGGCTCTCCTTGAGGAAGAGACATGTTGCAGGATGATATGTTGGTTGCATTACCAAATTGTTGAAGCAATGTGATACCAAACTATGGTTGCGATGCTAACAAATTATGCACCAACTCTACGAAGATGACATAGTAATTATTGTAAGAACTGCCTCTGGTCACATAAACTTTCCAAATCCCTTCAGATGGTTTGAAAGTGGAAAATAATACATTCAGATAGTTGTAAGGTTCCCAGTTTTCCCGTAATCCTACATGATGAACCTTTCATAATTTTTCATAGTGACCAGTACAGTCGGGAAAAAGAGAGTTGTTAGTTATAATCTCTTTTGAGACATTATTGGTCAGTCCTTAGTGTGCGTAAGAGATTGTATGCAAGAGTCTAACTTTTTTCTTTATAGTATCTAAGAAAAACATCCATGCCTCACATGGAATTGGTCATGTAGTAAAATATGATATTTTTGGGGCTGAACTTCTTGAACCCTACCCATAATTTGGTGATTGTAGGATAGTTTCTCTTCTATGAGAAGCTACAAGGACAACACATTGGAGCATCCCTGGCCTTTGTAGAGGGTTTCAATGGAACTAGTGTTATAGTAGGATACCCGAAATTTCCAGTTTCAAAAAAATCCATAGCCATAGAAGGTGAGCTACTGCGAGATGGGGAGCGCTGGTTTAAAATTCATTTTGTTAGTGTTGTTTCCGCCTGATTTGCACCTCGGATCACGTAGCAGAAATATTCAAGCAAATGGGTGCGACCTTGGGGGAAAGCAAGAGTCCAGTGCTGTCACTTGATATTGAATCCTCTGTCTAGGCTCTCTCCTAGCGAAGACAAGGGGGGTGTTCCTTATTAAAACAATCTAAGGTTGCTAATCTACGAAAAGAAAAACAACTAATATAGGAGATGAGATGATATAAATCACTGAAACTAAGATATCTGCAAATAACTTATGTCAACAACATATAAAATAAGAATTCCATTCAACAAATTGATTAACTTAAATACCAATAATTAATAAACGATGCAGATAGACCAGATTTAATGGAGTGCTTGCATGTAAGGAGGTTGCTGGTGATGTCTCGAGAAGTATTGCAGTTGTTTCGGTTGGTCAATTTTAAAATTAATTGAATGAGTGAATTAAGGAGATGGTAATGATATGATTATTAAGGGAGGAGGGTATTCCAAATATACTCGAGGGGTACGAGGAATATGTATGGATTTACTTAACAATGGATTTTACAGTGATGTGTGGGATAGATGGAGTTATGGGGTTGTGTTCAAAACTACACCAACAAGGATGTAGCCTAATGGGGACCCACAATCACTTTCTAGGTATTCCTGCTTCACTTGAAGAATTTTCCCACTAATGAGTAATTTCGAGTAAGTGCTAGATTTTCATTTTTGGGATTAATTAGAGTATGAATCTTATTACTAGTCACTCCAACCCATTTCTAATTATCCCACCATTCTAGCCAAAGGCCTGCAGTGTTCACAAGATCATACGAGAATTGAAGCCTTGCCAATTTCCAATTTTAAGGTTTTAAATTAAAAATGAGTTGTTTAAAATATCAATACCTATAATCTTGTTTCCAAGAACATGGTCGGATTTTTTAATTTTAAAATCAACGAAATAAATACTTAAAGAAAATTAACTAATCTAAAAAAATGAAAAAAACGCGGATCTCCCCTTGGGGGATGGGGTGCGGGCACTTGGTTTCCTGCTTGATTCTCTTTTATTATAATGATTACAATGAATATTTGTGTTCCTTTGTAGAATAGGAAACACAAAAATTACAAACTTGAGGCTTTAAAAATACCCACAAAACAAGTAGCAAGAGGAAAGGCTCCTAGATGGTTTAAATCTTCAAATTTTCGCTAGAATGCCTCTCTACATGTTCATGAATTTAAGAAAAAAATAAAGAAAATATCAATAAAATATGCTAAATAATCAATTGAAACAATAAAAATTTAACATATTACTCAAGTACTTTTAAAAGATAGAAATTTGAAGTATTGAAAATGTATTTGGTAGAAGCTAGATTTATGAGATTTAACCTTAGAATCAGATTTAACTTAAGAGTAAATGTAAATCATATTAGCTTATGATCTATATTATTTCACTAATTTGATTAACACTTGTCAATGTAACTAGTAACTAGAAAAATATATTTTAGATGAGAGAAGGAGAGGAATAGCAAGCCCTTGAACTTGGGAAATAGATTTTCCAAGTGGGACTCAGATGGATTGTGTTCTTCTTCTTATGCTTGAAAAAAGAGGAGAGTCAAACTAGAACGCCTTCCTTTCATTAGGGGATTTTTGACGTCTAAAATGGGCCTCATAAGGGAAATATTAAAATAAGATTTATAATAATAGAATAAAAGTTCTTAATTTTGGAGGGGAAAAAGAAAAACTAATTTTTTCTTATTGTATTTTTGACATATCTCCTTATCGGTTCACCCAAAATTTGAGTTTGGAGACTCGTTGGATGGGGAATTTAATTCTGCATCCAAGCTATACCCACTCTACATATTTATGAGGTACCCAAGACATCCAAAAATATAAATTTCAATAAAAACGTATTTTAATATTAAAATACGCTTTTTTAATTGAAAAATTCATTTTTTTGATGCCGTGGGTACCTCAGAAGTATGCAGTGTGGGTATAAGGTTGGATGCAGAATTAAATTCTGCATCCAATGAGTCTCCAAACTCAAAATTTGAGTGAAGCCATAAGGATATATGTTAAAAATATGATAAGAAAAATTAGATTTTTCTTCTTCCCTCCGTTTTTTTTTACAAATTTTACCCTTATGGTTGACATCATCTTGAATCATATTGATTTTTATAAAGTGAATTTTAATGGCACAATTTTTTTTTGAGGTCCATTTTTTACCTCAAAACTCCCCTAATGTCATGCTAAGAAACCTGCAATCCTTTGAACATTGTTGTACAAGAAAGATTAATCATATCGGTGTTAACCGCACAAGAATCTCAGAAAACATGAGTTTAAACTAAAATAACATGTATCTCTAAGGTATCTTGTGCAACTAAATAGTAAGATGATAGATACACAAATCCACTTCTCTTACCCTACTGAGAGCTATCTCTCCTTCAAAGGCCTGTAGTTCATCAACAAAACAAGTAATGAAAAGACACAAATTACCTCCCAAAACTAACAATAAGCGACCACACGCATGAAGAGAGTCACATGATTTTTGTCTATAAAGCATTTATTCACTCATAACACAATTCACAATTATAGAGCAATAAGAGCAGAGGTTCCACACTTCTCATGATGAAACATGGGATGTGTATCTGTTTAAATAGAAAAACCCATCGGCAAGAGGGGGCACACTTGCTCAAGGAGGCATCAATCTTAGATGAGGTGTCTGTGAGTTGGTACAAGGTTGGAACATGACTTGGGTAATGGAAACATCAATTGATGGAAGTGGCACTGAAACAAAGAAACTTTGTTTCTTATAGAAATAACTAGCATAGATAAGTCATGCTACAATAATCCATGAATAATAAAATATATGTTTTGATAAGATAAGAGATGTTTTACAATGAGAAATGATACTTGTATAAATACGCATGCAAGGGTTTTCCTTGGTGATGAAACAACACCTTTCATAAGGTGCCTCTTCATTTGCGTTTTTCATTTAGTTATTAATTAATTTATCAATGATTATTTATTATTTATTTTGTTCATTACAGACACTTTCCCAAAACCCAATAATTTTCTAAAATAGTGAGCTTTTCTCTCAAGCTTGCGCCCCCACTTGGAGAGAAGCGCCCCTCTTGCTTGAGGAAATTTCTAGAGTTTGATTCACTCAAAAATGGAAATCTTTGACCTTCCAAAATTTCTTTGGTACTATCCACTTAACATTTCCAAGTCACAGAAATTGATTTCAGCAAGTTTCTTTTATTTTTTGAGTTGCCAAAATTTTCAATTTATCCAATTTTTTGTCTTTTTGGGATTTTTCACGTAATAACTTATTTTGGAGATAAATAATTTCTCAAAAAATTAGGAAATTGGGTTTAGGGGTTAAGTGTGTGATAAGGGTTAGAAAATGAGCACCCCCATGGAAAAAGGTTAAATGCTTGGTTCGGATACCTATGCATACTAGAAGCAATCTCAGAATTGGTAAGGGAAAGGAGGTCGTCGAGGCTATACAATAGTATGAACCTGAAAAATATAAAGTAAATAGACAGTCTTGGAAACTTAAAAATTCCCAGAAAATTATTGATGAAGATTCTATTCGGAAATGGAAGCTGAAAGGAAGGTGGTCGAATTCTTCACTAGTCTAGAAAATACTATTGATTCCATTCCTTGTTCACTTGATGCTCAAGCTTATGTTCCTACAAATTATTAAGAAGAGCAATAAATATTGTGTATGGAGTTCAATGATACCGTCAGACTAGAGGTGGAAAGTTCAACTGCTCAGGTAAAATCACCCGAAGATGATAACTTGCTCCAATCTAAAAGTGATAAACATCAAGTCAGTCGTAAACTTAAGAAGAAATTCAAATTCTTGGTCAAGGAGTTACAACAAGAAAACAAACATATACATGGAAGTTAATTAAAATCATCAAGAAGTGGAGCAAACTAATCATCATATACAATAAGTTGTGCAAATTCTCTTAAAGAATAAAGAAAAACAATGGAAAAATACAGAGGCAAAGGAGATATTGGAAGAAGGAACGTCTTCAAGAGAGGAAGAAACATCATGTTAACAATGAAAAGATAGGAATCTTGACATACTTAGGCACTCATATCTTACAGGACACACCAGATAATTTAGGAGCTGAAACCAAATAAAGGATGTAGATTTAAAGGATACAATTTCCAGTTTGCATGGTTCGAGTTTTCATTTTCACAAAGGTGCTGCAAAATCTCTATTTCACAAGTTTTATCTTTTAGTGTTAATATTTCACATCTTGCGGCCTTTTCAAACTTTTGTTTATTTTGTATATGTTCTAAAAGAAAAACACAATCTATTTTCTAGACTCAATTTAGTTCCGAAAATTTTGTAACCCCAACCTAGTTTCAATTTTAGTTTATTGCATATGGTTTACTGCCGAACCCCAATATGCATGTTCATAAAAAATTTAAATTTTCACCTTGAAAACATGAAACACATGAGATAATTTCAACTTTTGCAAACTCATAAATTTATGGCAGCCCTACTTTTTCCTACTCTGAAAAATTTATGCAGCCAACCCACGAAATTTTAGACTCAGTGTTTTTGACCAATTTGGTCCAAGATAACACCCCAAAGGGAAAACCTGTTCAAGAGAGATATTTTATTATTTTCAGGAAAAATTCAAAATTACAACAATACTTATCTCCTTATTTTTTCCTCGAAATACATGCCAAACAGATTCTGTAAAAACTATTGTACTGACTGATAAAATAACACCTCAAAATCTATGTTTTACAGCTTCACACATGTGAACAGTATAGTCACTTTACCTAGATTTCTATGCAAGTTTACCTCAAAATTTGAGCACAGTACCAGCAAGATTCCGCCTCAAAATTTGTGCCCTGCATGGTATATTGATAGCAATACATGTTGTACCAATTCTCAAAATTCGTGCCAATGCTCAGCCTCAATTTTTGTGAAACTCTATGGCCTAGAACTGTATGGAAAACCGTCAATATCTATGCAAAACTATTAATGTTAACACCTCAATTTTTGTGCTATTCTTCTTCTAGAAATTCATGCCATGCTCCTTGGAAATTGTTCCCATCTCAAGCTCCTCGATTTCTGTGCAAATTTCTTCTTCTTCTCTCTCTCTCTCTCTCTCTCTCTCTCTCTCTCGGAATTGACTTCTCTGAGAACCCTTGTTTTCTCTTTTCTTCACTTGCTCTCTCCTCTGCAAAAATTCTCTCTTTGGAATGTGAACAATGAATTAGGTTGAGCCTTTACCTAACCTTTTTGTTTGAGCAACCACCATCTCAAATCAAATGGTCAAGATTAAAAGTAAACTAAATGAGATATAAGTCTCATGTTAAATCTCACTTTCTTATTAAAATAATTTAAATCACTTTTAAATATTAAATGAGAGTTTATTACTCACCCACCTTTTTAATTCTCATAAAGTCACCTTTTAAGTAGTTAACGACTCAATCTCACTTTAAAAAGTCACTTTATTAAATAAATTCATTCTCACTTTTAAAAGTTCTAGGGACCACATTTAAAGTGTCCTTATCCACCCCAAGGCATTGTTAGAATTCTAAAGCCTTGATGGTAGCAATAATTCTATAAACGAGCTAAGAATATAAGCACACAATTAACCTCTCTTGGAATTACAGAGAATTCGCATAAGGAGAGAAGAAGAGGAATACTGAACACTCATTAAGGAATGATCAATAAATGATAATTGATATTATTACACCGGTAATACATCCTTATAAATTATATTTGAGATGATGGAATACAACTCATTGCTAGCTCATAAATCAGACTTACTTAATATGATAAACCCCCATAGGTGGTTAAAACATTTTCCTAATCTATCAAGGACCTAACAAATTAGATTAAGTATAAGTGAGTGATGATAAGTGATGGAAAGACTTGCTAATCCTAGAATATGGAGATAAAATAATGGAGGATGGGTTGACAAAAAAAGATAGCAGTTTTCTAGTTGACTAGATTTACCTTATCCACATAAAAACTAGAATAAAGAAGTAAAAGAGAGAATCTGTAGGAAAGTGCAGTTACTAATTCTGGCAGTCAATAAAGTGGGTAGGATCAAACCAGAATCAAGATTAAAGTGCTCCTGGGGTATATATGGCAAGTGTTGACCATGTGGTGCAAGTGGATGCCAATTATCTAGGCTAGTGGGTAGGAATTAATCAAATAATGATTAAATATTTTATCCTAAGTTATGAAGTGGGTTTATTATATTCCCACACCCCCCTTTAAATATGAATCTATGATGTTTATGTTAGAAATGTAGATGTATATGGATGCATATAGGGACCAACAATAAGGCTATGGTCACCCTTTAACAATTATTATGTCCAAAAATCTGATGAAAGAGGGAAAAACACATGGGGAAAATCCTCCCCCAAGAAAGGACATGAAAGGAAAACTAAAAATGTTGAACTGTTGTTGATGCCGTTCCAAACTAAATGTTGATTTCTGGAGGAATCTTCTTCTTGGGAAGAAGAGAAATCTTCTCACTTGGATCAAGAATGACTGCAGGATGGGAACTGGCACCATGTAGAACAACTGATATCCAATGATGTGAAATCTCTTTATAGTTGTAATCAGCTCCAAGATGATATGATGACTTAAACTTGGAACCAACAGAGATGAAATCAGCTTCAAATAGGTGAAATAAGTGTCCAAGCGAATGCATAAGGTCTCCAGCTTCATTTACACTGAGAGGATGTGTGCAAGTGATAATGTAGGAACAAAGAGAAGGATTAGGATCAGAGAGTGAAAATGCAATGACTCCATGGGTTGATCTAGCTTCCAAAGAATCCAAAAAGAACACATATTATCACATCAGTATACTCACGAGAATACACTGGTAAATAATCCTCTGTGGTAGAAGTATGAAAGGAGGAAGGAAGGAGATGTTCGAAATATTCAAGGAGTCTTTGAGTTTTGATTCTAAGAACAAAGGAGGAGAAGCACACGAGATAAAGTATGGTGAGTGGTATGACAAAAATAAGGTTTGATATAGCTAATAAATCATTCAGGAAGTCACTGAGTTGTGCACCATAAAATAGAGAGGTATGCACAAGGTGTGAAAGATCTGCATATGGATCTAGAATATATGATAGAAGACATAGAGAACAATTAATGTGTGAGTGAATCATCAACAATAGCAATATAAGTTCCATTAATAATTTATTTTTCATCATCAACATCATAAAAAGATGAATCAAGATCTTCAACTTCAAGAGATACATAAAAATATGGCTCTTCAATATTTGCTTCTTGATTGAAGGAGGAAGCATTCGAATCAAATAAAATAGTAGCAACGGGAACTGTATGAGAGACTTCTTCATCATTAACAACTTCCTTTGAGAATGTAGAGGCTGAGATATATTAAGAGAGAGAACATGAGGAGATGTTGGGTTCACTCCATGCTTCATCTTCTTCTTCCTACACACCAAAATATTTGTCCAAATTGTTCCAAAGCTCAAATGGATATTCAACAGAATCTATGAGATGATGTATCTCTTGAGACATTGCCAGACACATACTTTCATAAGCTCTATCACAATCATTTATCTAATCAATATTCACTTCATAAGCCTCTGGTTCACTCAATGCACCAATGGTGACATCAAAGAGACATTGCCTCTTCAAATATGTGCTCATCTTTGGCTTCCAATAAACATAGTTGAAATAAGATAGTAGAGGAACTTTCGAATCCATATAAAAGTTATTGCACCTGGAAATAAACTTGCAAATCTGAAAAGGAGAATTAATTGATGAGCTCCCAAATCTATGATAGCATGTGAGAATTCTAAAGTCTCGATGACAGCAAGAATTCTCTAAACAAGCTAAGAATCTAATCACACAATTAACCTCACTGGGAATTGTAGAGAATTAACATAAGGAGAGAAGAAGAGGAATAATGAACACACATTAAGGAATGCTCAATAAATGATAATTGATATTATTACATTGGTAATACATCCTTATAAATTATATTTGAGTTGATGGAATACAACTTATTTCTAGATCATAAATTAGACTTACTAAATATGATAAACCCCCATAGGTGGCTAAAGCACTTTTCCTAATCTATCAAAGACCTCATGAATTATCTAAAGCATGAGTGAGTGATGATAAGTGATGGAAATAATATAACCTTGGAATATGGAGAGAAAATAATGGAGGATGGGTTGGAAACAAGCGATATCAGTTTCCTAGTTGACTAGCTTTACCTTATCCACGGAAAAGTTGTAATAGAGTAGTAAAAGACTAAATCTGTAGGAAATGACAATTACTAATTCTGGTAGCCAATAATGTGGTAAGGATCAAACTAGAATCAGGATTAAAGTGCTCTTGGGGTATATATGGTAAGTATTTACCATGTGGTGCAAGTGGATGCCAAACTATCTAGGCAAGTCGGTAGGAATTAATCAAATAATGATTAAATATTTTATCCTAAATTATGAAGTGGGTTTATTATATTCCCATAGGAATGAATGGACAAACACTTCCTAGATAAAATTTCAACACTCCCTCTTACCGAGGAAGGTGTTTTTCACCACCCCCATCTTGTCTCTGAAATGAATATGCTTCCCTCTTCCCAAAGACTTTGTGAGAATGTCTGCTACCTGCTCATTAGTAGAAATGTACTGCAACTCTACAAAACCTATCTGAACATAGTTTTTGATGAAGTGTTATCTGGTCTCAATATGCTTTGACCTTTCATGAAACACCAAATTCTGAGAGAGGTTGATGCAACTTTGATTGTCACAATGAATAATAGTAGGCCTCAAATCCTAACCAAAATTAGTCTACCACCAACTTGAGAAGCCACATCTCCTTGTAACTAGTCTAACTAGATTCCATATACTCGTCCTCTATAGAACCCAAATCAACATACTTTTTCTTTCGATTGAACCATGACACAAGTGACGAGCCTGATATGAAACAACAATTGGAAGTGCTCTTCCAGTCCGAAGCACTTCCTTCCCAATCTGAATCTATGAAACCAACCAAGCCCAGTCCACCTGACCTCCTGTAGTCCAAACCATAGTCTATTGTACCAACAAGGTATCTCAATTTTTTTTTATGGATGTCTAGTGCACTCTCTTGGGATCCACCATGAATTGAATGAGAGTGTTCATCGCAAAACTCATATCTAGTATGGTTTTGACCATATACATCAACGAACCAATAAGATGGCGATACAATGTAGGATCCACCAACTCTCCCTCAAAATTATGAAGCTTCTTCCACTTGGTGATCATGGGTGTGGACATGGGTTTGAACTTCTCCATTCGAAATCTCTTCAGAACATTTGCAACATATTTTCCTTGCCCCAGGAAAACATGTCTATACTCCTGCCACACCTCCATGCCTAAGTAGTAATACATCAACCCGATGTCAGTCATCTCAAAATATGAAGCAAGATATTTCTTGCATGCCTTAATCAACTTCTCTCCTCCTATAATGAATAGGTCATCAACATATAGTAGAGGAATGAGAATATCACCTCCAAACACATTGAATTATAGGTTGGGATCAACCTCACTATTCTGAAACCCAAATAAAATACAAATCAATCATTGAGTATCAAGACTGTGGGGCTTGCTTCAGACCATACAAGGACTTTTTCAGCCTACATACATGAGACTCCCTCTCATGAATCTCAAAACCATGTGGCTTCTCTAGATATACCTCCTCCTGTAGAAGACCGTTGAGGAAAGTGATATTCACATCCATCTGATGAATCCTCCAACCCATATCTGCACCAATGGATATCACTTCTCTAATTGAAGAAAATATAGCAACCTGTGCAAAGGTCTCATCATAATCAGGCCCCTCTACCTATGAGAATCCACACACTACAAAACGAGCTTTGTACTTCTCGATGTTGACATCTGTAGCATGATTTGTTTTATAAAGCCACTTGGAATTCACAATTGACTTCCCCTTTGGTCTCGGAACCACCTCCCACACATCATTCTTCATGATGGAAAAATACTCTTCCATCATGACATCTATCCAAACATGATGTGCAGATGCCTCCTCATAATTAGCAATCTCGAACTCACACAAGCTAGCTCACCTGTGCCATGTAACTGGAAAATATTTTTGGTGCCCTGCTCTCTCTAACCACCCTCCTAGGTGGCCCCATAGAATCTGATCCTCCCTTCACAAGCTCCTTAAGCCAACTTGGCTTTCTCTTATTGGAAGTAGAATCCCGTGGAATACCCTCCTCTGCATCCTCATCAGACGACTGTGTCCTATAAGAAGTACTTGTGGTTTGATATTATGTACCTAGTGAGCCTGAACTTGAAGCATGTGTACCTGAATCACATGAAGATGATACCTGTGAACCATGAACCTGTCCCTATACCAGAAGTCCTTGTAGACTGTGTCCCTAAAATTGATGAACCTGTAATATGAGACTCAATCACCCCTGAGACTTGTGACCCTGTGCCCTGACTCGTTGAACTATGTGATGTTGTCACCTATGGACTAGTAACCTGCTACTCCTCCATCTTAGACTCTTGAGATCTCCTGAAGGCTCTCTCCTCTTCAAATCTCACCTCTCTCCTCACTACAACTTTCCTCTGTGCAGGAACATATATCCATTAAGCATTTGAAATCTCATCACATCCAACAAAGATACCTCTCTCTCTAGTAGCCTCCAATTTTGTCCTCTTCTCAGAAGGGACATGTGAATATGTCAGGCATCCAAAAATGCGGAAGTGTCCTATCTCAAGCTTCTTCCTGGTGAACATCTCCTTAGGATTTTTTCATGCCAATGAATGATGCAGACTTCTTTTCTGAACAAAAAAAACTGTACTAGAGGCCTCATCCCATAGAAAGAAAGGAAGACTCTAATCATGTAGAATATCTCTGGTTGCACCCACTATGGCATGGTTCTTCCTTTTAGCCACTCCATTCTGCTGTGGAGTGTAGGGAGTTGTAAACTGCCTCTTAATGCCTTCTTGTACACAAAATTGATCGAATGCATGGGAGGTATGATCACCCCATCATCTGATCTGAGCACCTTGATCTTCTTTCCCGTCTGGTTCTCCACAGGAGATTTGAACACTTGGAACTGAAGCAAGACCACCTCTAACTTCTTGCTTCTTTGAAAGTAGATCTAGGTATTCCTGGAAAATTCATCAATGAACGTGGTATAGTTCTCAAAACCTATTAATGAGGTAGAAGACATGGGACCATACAAGTTTGAATGAATAAAATCAAGCACTCCCTCTAATCTTCTATCATTGCTTGGAAAAATAGTCTTGGTGTATTTTCCCAAAGCACACCCTTTGCATACACCTATCTGTTATGTGTCGAAATATTGAAATCTTGTAGTCATGTCTCTCAACATCCTCAAATATGAATGTTGAAGGTGGGGCATCCTCCTGTGCCATAAATCACACAACTCACTACTGCTCTTTGTGTGTTCTAGTGTATGATGTGGCTAGAAGAGAAGCTTGTACAATTTTCCACATCTAACTCCAATCACATATGAAGTAGATGGTACCTCTTCTTTGGGAAAGATGTACACTTTCCCATCTAGTACATATACCCTAAGGATTCTATCCTGAATCGTCGAAACTGAAACAATATTATTCTTCATCCCAGGGACGTATAAAAATACCTCAATAACATGGGCTCCATGGATTCCCTGTCAAAGCATTCTGTTCCACGTCCAACTACTCTCACCACTGTATCATAATCTAATACAACCTACAACTCCAAGCTTGTCTTTGAAATATTGGTGAACATGTATCGAACACCTGTCATGTGAGTTGAAGCTCAACTATCAATGTACCATGTGGAGGGAGTAGTGGAAGCACTCAGTGAATTCCCAATGATTATAGAATTCTCAGTCTGGTCCTCAATATCCCTACCGATGATGGATATTTCTCTCTCTCTCTACAAACACCAACAAAGAGATAAATATCTCTCTTGAATCTAGCAGCATACTCATCAATTTCCGCTGAAGTCGATGTCTGTTGTTTCTTCTTCTCATTTTTTGCAAATTTTCTAGCATAATTCCTAAATTTTTGACAAGAAAAACATTTTACTTTGCTCATGTCCTTCTTCTCTCTATCCTGCTACTTGGTTATACCCTTGGAACCCTTCTTGAATTTTGTGGAAATTGAACCAGGTGATAGATTCATTTTACTCACAACAATTAACAATTGATCATGCAAAATCACTCACAAAGAGACTGGAAATTGGAGCTGAACACTAAACTGTATTAAATCAGTGTACAATAGCCAACCCTGTAAAATAATAGGTTGCTGAATAAATAACATACATCATGGATTCAAATGCATGAGGAGCAATTCGAATCTAGCATAAAGCAGGCTTACTAAAAATAAGCATATCCCCCATAGGTGTAAAAAGATGATCCCAAATCTGTCATGGAGCTCACGAATTGGAAAAATGGCTTAGGCAAGCTAAAGAGTGGTGGAATGGAAGCTCATACATGCTTTTGCATGGAGAAAGGAGAGGAGGATGTGTAGAACAAAAAACTAGTCAACCTGACCTAGTCTAGCTTTTCCTTTTGCCTTAAAACACTGAAAAAGCAGGGAATAAAGCAAAAAAAGCAGAAGGGCACCTAGGAGGCCAGGAATAAAGAAGAATTGATTCCTTTAGCTCTCCCATGTGCTACATGATTCAAATAAGGCAAGTTTGACCATTATAGATAGGCAAATGACAACTTGCACAAGGTGGGACACATGAACTAGGCTAATAAGACAAAAATAATGAAATTAATGTCTAAGTGGGTAAACCATGGGTTGATTATTCTAATACCCCCCCTTAAGCCTGAATTATGAGTAATATATCAGAAAATTATAGGGACTAGCAACAAGGATTAGTCACCCTTTACATACTACATGTCCATTTAAACAAGGAAAGAGGCAAAACCAACTTGGAAAAATCCTCCCTTAAACATGGACTGTAAAACAAAATTGTAGAATCTTGTCTTCACTCATGCTTTCATAGCATGATCAGCAATCCCCAGCAATGATTTGAGATTGCTGAAGGTCTTCTCACAAAATGCTTTGGTGAAGATATCAGCTACTTGTTCTGAAGATGAGCAGAAGAGTAGGTGAATGGTGCCATCATGCACAAGTTCTCTGATGTAGTGCATATGGATCTCAATGTGTCTGGTTCTCTGCTTCTGAACTGGACCTTTGTAGATTCGAATGGTACTCTGGTTATCACAGTAGATGGTAGTTGAGTACTCTGGTTCGAAGCCACACTCTCCAAGTAAACCCTGCAACCATATACATTGAGTTGCTGCATTAACAACTCCTCTGTACTCTGCTTCTGTAGATGAGAGTGCAATGGCACTCTGTTTCTTGCTTGATCAGCTGATTGGAACTTCTGCAAGCATGAACACATATCTTGATGTGGACTTTCTGTCTGTGCTATCACCTGCCCAATCATTGTCAGTAAATCCAATCAAATCAAGATCAGATTTTGCTTTATAGAAGATCCCATGTGTCCTTGTTCCCTGAACAAAGTTAAGGATCCTTTTGGCTGCTTTCCAATGGATCTCTAGAGGCTGATCCATGTATATAGAAGCCACACTTACTACATAACAAATATCAGGTCTAGTATGTGTCAGATACAATAAACATCCAATCAATTGCCTATACAGTGTATTGTTTACCATAGGTGAAGAATCAGCTTCTTCCAGCTTCACTCCTGAAAGGAAAGGAGTTTTGCTTGCTTTGCAATCCTTCATTCTGAATTTGTTCAGAAAGTCCAAGGAATATTTGGACTGGTGCACCTTGATTCCAGCTTTGGTTTGAGCAATCTCAAGCCCCAAAAATTGACTTAAGAGCCCCAAATCTGTCATGGAGAAGGCTTGTTTCATAGCTCCTTTTAAGGAAGCAATATTAGCCTGTGAGCTTCCTGTAATGAGGAGGTCATCAAAATATAACACAATGATCATTAATGAACCATTAACTAACTTCAAATAGACATTTGGATCTGATTTGCACCGAACAAAAATCAGTGATAGCAAGAAGCTATCGATCTTGGCATACCAAGCCCTGGGGGCTTGCTTTAGCCCATACAATGACTTTCTCAACCTGCACACAAGAGAAGGGTTAGTAGAAAAACCTTGAGGCTGCTGCATATATATCTCTTCAGTGAGATCTCCATTTAGGAAGGCACATTTTACATCCATGTGATGTACCTCCCATTTCCTTGAGGCTGCAATGGCTGGAGCTAGCCTGATGGAATCCATGTTTGCCACTGGGGCAAAGGTCTCATTGTAATCTATGCCATGAACCTGTGAATAGCCCTTGGATACCAATATAGCCTTGTACTTTAGTGGTGAACCATCAGCAGCAAATTTGGTCTTATAGAGGCACTTACACTGTACTAGTTTTCTCCCTGAAGGAAGATCCACTAGCTCCCATGTGTTGCTCTTCTGGAGTGAGATGAACTCCTCCTTCATGGCTGTTTGCCATCTTGGATCTCCTGCTGCTTCTTCATATGTTTGAGGATTAGACTCCACCATCAAATATAATTTTTCATCAAACATAGGATCCTTCATGCAAAGACCACTCTCAAATTGAGATCTAGTCCTCCTTGGGTCATTGGGATCCCTAGCTAGCTCTCCTGCTGCATGTAGTGTCTTGGCTGCCCATTTTGGCCTTGCAAGGCTGTTAGGGTCTGCAATAAACTCATCTCTATTAGACAAATCAGAATCAGCATGTTCAACAAACTCTTTACTTACTTCTTGAGGTTCAGGTGGTGAAGAGGCTTCACCAACTTCCACTGCTGCAAGGGGTTCTTCTTCAAACTGAATACACCTTTCAATGAAGGCTTTGTTTGTGCTCAAATTTATCAACTTGTACCCTTTTTAATCTTCAGAGTATCCAACAAAGAGACACTCTTGGCTTTGGGGTTGCAAAGCCTTCCTCTTCTCTGTCGGGATTCTAGCCCAAGCCTTTGAGCCAAAAATCTTGAAATGGGTCACATCTGGCTTGTGCCCACTCCATGCTTCGCAGGGAGTCATACCATCAAGCTGTTTGTGAGGAACCCTATTTTGGATATAGGCTGCACAATTTATAGCTTCGGCCCAGTAATTTCGTGGCAAAGTTTTGGCCTCCATCATGCATGTTGCCATCTCCTTCAGTGATCTGTTCTTCCTCTCAGCAACACCATTTTGTTGTGGTGTGTAAGGGATAGAATGTTGCATCTGAATACTTGCATCTTCACAATAATTAATAAACATAGACTTGACATACTCACCACCATTGTCAGATCTGAGGGCCTTGAGTTCCTTCCAGACTGGTTCTCAACCAAAGCCTTAAAGACTTTGAATAGGCCAAAAACTTCAGACTTGTGTTTCAGGAAGTGAACCCAGCAATACCTGGAAAAGTCATCAATAAAAGTCAATGCATATTTGGCCTGACTCATGGACATATGAGGGAATGGGCCAGCAACATCACTGTGGATCAGCTCGAGGGGTGCAGAGGTTCTCTCATGACTAGCTCTCTCAAATTTGTGCTCTGGGTATTTTCCTAGGATACAACCTTGGCAGACTCCTTTGGAAAATTTTATCTTGGGCAACCCTATGACCATCTCTTTTTCACTAAGATCAGAAAGATAATTTTAATTTAGGTGGCCAAATATTTCATGCCAAATCTTGTTGGATTCATTAGCATGAATGAGAAGAGCAGAGGGATTTGAGTAAGGTAGGAAGTGTGAGAACATGTATACCTTTTGAGCATGATTTGCAATTCCTTTTGCAATGACTCTACCAGTTGAGATCTCTGTGATCTCAACTTCATCGGGGGAGAATATGACCTTCTTAGGAGACCCAGTGTGGGTCATCTGGTACACTGACAGGAGGTTGTAGGCGAGACCAGGCACATACATCACATTGCTGAACTGACCATGATCAAGATCTATCCTTCCTTTGCCTTTACTTTCAGTGAGAGAGTCATCTCCCAGTACAATAGATGGTCCTTTCGACATGTCCAGTGAGGAGAAGGCCTCCTTAGTCGAAACCATGTGTCTTGAAGCTCCAGAATCAATGATAAAACTGGGTGAGCTTGATGTGCCAGCAACTAGAGCATGAACTCTCTCTCTGTCATCTGAACTTGATCCTCCTTCTCTCTTCTTTGAGCTTTCTGGAAGGGAGATGCCATTCTTCTCCAGGAGTTGGGTCAGCATGTCTATCTACTTTTTCATACAAGATCTTTCAGAGTGATTGCCCTTATTGCAGTATACGCACTTGTTCATTTCACCTTTGTTCTTCTTCTTCTGGTAATTCTTCTTGGGACCTTGTGGATCCTCCGGAGACTGTTTCTTGTCTCTCTTTTGCTCACGTGGCTTTTTAGCTTTCTTTTTTCCTTTTGAATCCACCTTCGAATCTCCAGCAATCAAAGCTTGATCTTTGGATGGTTCGATGGTGCCCATCATCACCAGCTTATCCTGTTCTTGTGTGAGAGATTCCATGAAATCTGCAAGGCTAGGCATCTTCCAGGTTTGAGCTGTCAGTTTTGTGGCATAGAAGGTCGAAACAAACACTGAATAGTTAGGGCCTAGCA
>LPNX010001483.1:168104-190620 GCA_001517045.1 Pseudotsuga menziesii | reverse complement strand
ATTGAAGGGAGTCAAGATAGTTTTCTGTGATTGATCCATAGCTTAGAAAATCTGTCCCGGCTGTCAGTAGAAGGCTCCCAGTCACTGATGTTGAACCTGCAAAAATTTTTTTGAAGGAGAGAAACAACCTACAATGGCTCTGATACCATGTGGAAATTTAACCAGGTGATAGATTAATTTTACTCACAACAATTAACAATTGATCATGCAAAATCACTCACAAAGAGACTGAAAATTGGAGCTGAACACTAAACTGTATTAACTCAGTGTACAATAGCCAACCCTGTAAAATAATAGGTTGCTGAATAAATAACATACATCAAGGATTCGAATGCATGAGGAGCAATTCGAATCTAGTATAAAGCAGGCTTACTAAAAATAAGCAAATCCCCCATAGGTGTAAAAAGCTGATCCCAAATCTGTCATGGAGCTCACAAATTGGAACAATGGCTTAGGAAAGCTAAAAATTGGTGGAATGGAAGCTCATACATGCTTTTGCATGGAGAAAGGAGAGGAGGATGTGTAGAACAAAAAACTAGTCAACCTCACCTAGTCTAGCTTTTCCTTTTGCCTTAAAACACTGAAAAAGCAGGGAATAAAGCAGAAAAAGTAGAAGGGCGCCTAGGAGGCTAGGAATAAAGCAGAATTGATTCCTTTAGCTCTCCCATGCGCTACATGAGTCAAATAAGGCAAGTTTGACCATTATAGATAGGCAAATGACAACTTGCACAAGGTGGGACACATGAACTAGGCTAATAAGACAAAAATAATGAAATTAATGTCTAAGTGGGTAAACTATGGGTTGATTATTCTAACAAATTTCTTATTCTTACCCTTCGCTGCTAATGCCACATTTTCTTCATCCTCCTTACTGTGAGATGTACTTCATTGAATATATCTCCTCTGGGTATCCTCCTATATGAAATCATCCCAAAGACAGTCCCATGTAGGCATTTTCTCACGAGCAACAACAAACTCAACAAAAGCATACCATGGATTTGTAACGCCATTGAGTATTGTGCAAACCAACTCTGCATCCAATACACTCTCTCCCACTTCTCCAAGCTCATCTCGAACCTATGTAATCCTGGTAAGCTAGGAGACCATGTTCTCCCCCTTATTCATCCTAATGCTCTTTAGTTTCTCCCTTAACACCATTTCCTGGTTTTCATTGGAAATTTGGTAAAGGTTTGTCAAAGAAGTCCACATTTGATGAGCATAGTCTTTCGCAGAAGTATGTGGTATGATATGGTATTCAATGGCATAAAGTAGGATTCTTTTTACTTTTATGTCATGTTTATCAAATGTAGCCTCATCAGCTGCAATTATGGGAACTCTAAAAAGATGAGTAGTAGTATTGTTCACTATGTCCCATATTTCATTCTCCTGCAACATCACTACAATTATAGCCTTTCTGGGATAAAATTAACTGTCCCATCCAACATGTCTTCTATCCTAACTCCGACAGCCATCACTACAAATCAGTCCAAGAACCTATTTCTTATCAAACCCTTATTCCTCCAAGTCTGAAATTTATTTTATGAGTTTTATTTTCATCCTTCAACACAACTCTGATACCTTGAAAATTTTGCAACTCCAACCCGGTTTCAGTTTCAGTTTATTGCATATGGTTTAATGCCCAAACCCCAATATTCATGTTCATAAAAAGATTAAAATTTTCAACTTGAAAACATTAAACACATGAGATAATTTCAACTTTTGCAAACTCATAATTTTTTGGAAGCCCTACTTTTTTTCTACTCTGAAAAATTTATAACAACCAACACATGAATTTTTAGACTCAATGTTTTTTACCAAATTGGTCCAGGATAAAACCATGAAGGGGAAACATATTCAAGAGAGATATTTTATTCTTTTTAGGAAAAAATTCAAAATTACAACAACAATACTTATCTCCTTATTTCTGCCTCGAAACATGCAAAAATAATTCTGGAAAAAATGTTTTACAGACTAATAAAACAACACCTCGAAATATGCACTATACAGATTCACACATATGAACAATATGGCCACTTTAACTTGTTTTCTGTGTAAGTTTACCTCAAAATTTGTGCACTACACCGGCAATATTCTGCCTCAAAATTTGTTCCTTGTACGGTATGCTGACAACAATAAATGCAGTACCAATTATTGAAATTCTTGCTAGTGCTTAGCCTCGGTTTCTATGCAACTGCATGGCCTTGAAATGTATGGACATCCCTCAATTTCCATGCAAAATTTCTGTCGTTAACATGTATACTTATGTGCCATACTTCTTCTAGAAATTTGTGCCACACTCCTTGGAAATCGTGACCATATCAAGCTCCTCTATTTTTGTGCAAATTTCATCCCTCTCTCTCTCTATCAAGGAATTGGATTCTGTGAAAACCCTTGTTTTCTCTTTTCTTCACTTGCTCTCTCCTCTTCAAAAATTCTCTCTTTGGAATCTGAACAATGAATTAGGTTGAGCCTTTCCCTAGCCTTTTTGTTTGAGAAACCACCATCTCAAATCCAATGGAATGGTCAAGAATAAAAGAAAACTAAATGAGGCCTAGGGATCATGTTAAATCTCACTTTCTCATTAAAAGCATTTTAATCACTTTTAAATATTAAATGAGAATTTATTAGTCACACACCTTTTTAATTCTCATAAAGTCACCTTTTAAATAATTAATGACTCAAACTCACTTTAACAAGTGGCTTTATTAAATAAAGTCATTCTCCCTTTTAAAGGTGATAGGGACCACATTTAAAGTGTCATTGTTCACCCCAAAGCATGAATGGACACACACTTCCTATGTAAAATTTCATCAAGTTCAATAGGATTAGAGAACATATCCCATGATGACTGGTCTTGAAACTAATTCTCTCCTTGAGCCATCTATTTTTGTCTACAAGGATATTGTTAGTAAATAGATGACTCTCGACCCCGCTAAAATAGGATCTAGATATGAAAGAAATGATATGTAACATTACTAAAAGGAGAAATGAATAGATGGCACGGAGTTCAATTTTTTGGGTAGTTAGAGAAGAAGTGGTGGAGAGCTTGTAAGCTTTTGATACAATAATCTATGTTTGTTTGAATATCATTTGGATCATGAATAAAATTGTTCCTCTTATCTATTTTAACTGCTAGTTATCTTTTTGAATTCAGAAGTATTTTATGCACTGCATAATCAGATGTTTCCAGTTCTAATGACATTTAAGCTTTCAATTTACATTTCCTATGAATCCTGTTATGTTTTCAATTAGTTTTCCTAATTATAAAATTGTCATGATATGGAGCATTTATGTGAGTTTATGAATGAGTATCTTACCTTTCACATGTTTACATTCTAGTTGAATATTCAAGTTCGAGCTTTTGTTTAATTCATGATTGCAAATCCTTTTAATCCATGAGACACTACTATTTTTCTTCTTGCTTTATTAATTTTTGCACCCAAGACTTGAATGGGTCACTGACTATTCAACCACCTAAAATTCAAACTTAAATCCATGATTTACTTCAAATCTAAACATAACTACCCTAGCTTTTCCCTTAGTAGTTTGGGTGTAGACCTTAAGGATAACATTTTCTAGCGTCGTTGACGAGGAGAAAAGTGACAAAGTTTTCTTCCTTGGGATATATTTATTGATTAGATCTGATTTTTTAGGTGAATAGAAGTCAGATAGTGTTAGTGACTGCATTTTTCACTTGGTGACTTTCTTGTGTAATTCTGGCTTCTAGAAAGACTGAGACTCGCGAAAATCCATCATCTCCCCCTTTTCCATCCCGGTTTGATCCAGAAGAAATTATCAGAGGGGCCAAAACTCGACAAAGATATGGATCTTCATCTTTAGGTACATCTGAAATCAGCTTTGGTGTTCCCACAGAAGAGTTGTTGTTGTATCCTTTCATGCACCTGGGGGGTTAGGTTGTTGTGGTAGAAATCTTCATGACAATAAATGCACCCTTGGGGGAAAGTATCGAGTCAAGCACTATCACTTGATCTTGACTCGTTCATTTAGTAAAACTTCTAACGAAGCCAAGGGGAATAGACCCTAATTCTATGCTAAGGCTGATTAATCTATAGTGTTGGTTTATGGATGAGTTATTTAGGAGTTTATTATGAAAAATAAATACTAAAGAAAGATACTTGAAGCAATGGTTGTGAGCACATGAACAACATACAAATTATAATTAATCAACGCATGAGTAAAATTGAATCAAATGATTGTACGATACAAGGAAAAGACACCAGTGCTAAAAAATGGAGTCACAAGATTGTAGTGTTGGCGATGTGTTGCAATTGTTCTTGCTCAGTTTTAATTTAATAATTAGATGAGTGAATTAAATTAGGGGGAAGGGGACTCCAAATATACTTGAAGGTACGCGGAGTATGTCCAAAACCGTTATCCGATACGGTTCCACACGAAGAATATTTGGGTAGTATTAGAGTCTATGGGATGTGTTAAACACTACACCAACGAGGGTATATTCTGACAATACCCCAAGGTCACTATCCTCTGGTTCCCACTTCCTTTGTGAACTTTTCCCATAACAGATTAAATCGAGGCATTGGATTTTCACCTTCATAAGTTAATTTAAAACGAGACTAATTTAATCTAGTAACTCACATTGCTTTTGATGCATCCAACTAGTCATTCGAACTGCAGTGGTGCAGAACATACATAATGGAGCCTTGGTAAAATTTTAAGGATTTTAATGCGAGGTGTTTTCTTGTTTATTAAATCCTCAAGAGTCTCTCTCAGGTTATAAACCCTAATTGGGAATGAAAGGGTAGTAAGATATATGAGAAGTAAAAGAAACCAAAATAAATAAATAAAAATTTTCTAATTAGTCCTACAATGCATCTATTTCCCATTTTAGGTAACTCGAGAAGTCACGGGGTTAGTATTTATATTAATTTGAAAAATGAATGATGTAAAAAATGTAAAACTTATCAAATTATACTAACTACAAAGGAAAACAAACTAAACAAAAAAAATCAAAATTCATGCAAATGGCATCAACGCAAATCCCCCTAGGGGGGGTCGAGAGTGGTATCTGAAGATCCAAATAAAAAAAAAATTATTATGTGGTTAATGTTGCCACCTTTCAAACACTAGGGGGGAACATGGCATACATATTCAATCCAATCAGTGTGTCCTTGGGGAAAAGGCTCGAGTTAAGAATGTCACCTTGTTCTTGACTCCTCTGTTTAGGCCAGCTCCTAATCGAAGCCAAGAGGGGTAGACCCTATTAGTTTCTAAGGTTATTAAGGATTAATGTGTTTGCGGATGAGTGAAATACTTAATAGTTTATAAAAATATTGTACAAAGATGCTTGCACATAGATTCAAAATTACAGTGAAATAAAGCACAACATCATATCAGTTTAATATTTAGATAACATAATAAATTGACACTAGAATTAAAATATGTAATAGAAATAAAACAAACCAGTGCCTTAAATGGAGTCACCACAAAATTTATTTTGATAGTGATGAGGGATTTGTTTTTCAATTTCTCTTGGTAATTTTACTCGAGGCAATTATCGATGATTGGCTCATCAAATGAAAAGTGTTGGTTAGCATAGAGGAGCTGTTGGACACGGAGGCGGGTCTACCACATGATATGTCGATATAACAAGAGAAGGAGAAGGAGAGAGACAAGGAGTTATGAGAAGAGTCATCCAAGACTCCAACGGATTTCGAGGTAGAAAGGAAGTTCGAAGAAGGAAGGACCAAAAAAAGGTTCGAGCAAGGCAAGGGAAGCAACACACCAAAAATGGAAAATGACCAGGTCAATTGCATATTAGCTGCGATAACCAATGCGACGACTGAGATCCAGGCATAGCTGAAACAACACTCAACTAAGTATTTCCACCAAGTTAAGGGATTGGTTCAATACTTGTTAAATTCCATATTCGAGAAGGAGCCACCAGTCGATGTGCTACAAAGAGAAGTAGAGACCAGGACCAGGAAAAGAATAAGGATTGTGGAGATTGCACCGTGTGCACTAGAGTATGGAAGCGAAGATGTTGACGCAGCTCTGCACATAATTATTTGACCCTTGTCACTTTCACATCATGCACATCCAATCTGCATGCCAACAGCCCCCCAACACAAGATGATCGAACTGAAATTGATCTTAGGGTTGTTACAATCACAACTCAGATGAATTGATGACTAAGTTATTCCAGTGAAGAGGCCACCGTAGGGATACCATGGTTGATGATGATCTAAGAAGACTTGAATTATTCCTTGTTGTAGCTTCCACTAACATCCAGATAAAGAAGAGAGAAGAATACCAGTTTTGAAGAGATACAAGAGTTTTTCCTTAAAGAGCAACGAATATTGTTGTGTGTCTTTGATAATGAGACGTCGTCTTTATTTATAGGTATTTTAAGTGGAATATGGTTCCACACAAATAGGAGACTTCTATTGAGGATTTCATTCTTGACCATTGAATTTTCATCTTTTGTAGTCCTACTAAACTTTTCATATTTTGTTCTTTACCTTTGAGGTGCTTTGTAATTAATTTGGTGGGTACTTTGATCAACACAATGGGTTCTTGGGATTATTTAGTCCTTCAAGTCGTTCTATGACCACAATAGATCATCTCAGGTATTATTTGTTGTTCGTATATATCAACTCAAAGTGCATCATCATAAATGAGGAGAATTAGTAATTGTTTACCTCATTTTCCTCAATGTCACCAAGATCATGTGCCAGGTATTTCAACCAGGGGTGGCTAGTCCCCTGAGAAGGTATCATATCCCATATATCAAGGAGATGAGTGCATCACTTGCCTATACCCAGTCTAGGGCTTATGGCGATGACCTGGTAATTGACTAGGTGTCTCTGCCCGAGTCTATGTGAGATGACTCAATTTTGATTACTTGGTAACTAACCAAGTGCCTCCATTCTTCTAGAAAATGGCCCTCATCCCTAGGATGGGTTCTCGATCCCAAACTAATTCGATTTCTTGGTAATTAACCAGGTTCCTCCTTTCTCTTAGAGAATGGACCTCATCCCTAAGTTGAGGTACCAATCCCATACTGGGTCAATTTCCTAGTAACTGACCAGGTGCCTCCATTCTCCTATAGAATGGCCCTCAACCCTTGGCTGAGGTCTTAGTCCTAGACTAGTTCGATTTCCTAATAATTGATTAGGTGCCTCTATTTTCCCAGAGAATGGCTCTCAATGTTGCTTGAAAAAATAAACACACCTTCTTAGTGAGAGAGGTATTCTTTGTAATACCAAGATTGTCATGAAAGTACACAAACTTTGTTGATGACAGAGGCTTGGAATACATCTACAATTTGTTCATCTGTATGGATGTACTGAAGCTTCAGGGCACCTCAATGAACTAAATTTACGATGAAGTGATATTTCATTTCAATGTGTTTTTGTCTGTCATGAAACAAAAGGTTCTTTGAAATATTTATGCAAATATAATTATCACAATGAATAATAGTGTGTAAATTAGGAACACTCATATATCAATTGAACTCACAAATTTCTTGAAAAATATGCAAGAAACACTTAAGAAAGGAGACTAAATCAGTTGAATAAAACAAACTGTTGTTATATTATTTTACACTAACCATCATTATATAGTAATAGGTTTTTCATCCATGTAAATACTCCAAGGATTCGAAAGCATAAAGATGCCATTCGAATTAGTACAAAAACAGGCTTACTAAACTAGTTAAAATCCCCCATAGGTGCATAAAACACTTTCCTAATTTCTCAAGAGGCTCATGAATTGGATGATTGAATTGTTACAGGTGATAAGTGAAGGAAATTGGACTATATCATGCTTTTAGGTGAGAAAAATAAGTAGGGTGAGTTGTGACAAAAATAAGGTAGTCTACCTTAAAACTAGATTTACCTTTTGCCTTAAAACTACAGAAAAAGTTGGAAACTATGGATAAGACAGGTTTACGCACTTACTAATATGGGAAGTCTATGGGTTGGAAGAATATTATCCATAATATTTCCAAAGTGATCCTATAATAATTTTTGGCAAGTTTGACCACAAAAATGCAAGTGGATTCCAACTAGCTAGTGTAGGGCCTAGGAAATTAATCAAAAAGATTAATTATTTTATCCTAAGTATCAGAATGGTTTTAATTATTCCAGAACCCCATATTAATCCTGAATTATGTAAAATATCATAAAAATATTATATATATATGGCTTATCAACAAGGCTTAGTCACCCTTTACATACTTCTTGTCCATACAAAAAAAAGGAAAGAGGAAAAACCACAAAGGGGAAAATCCTCCTTTAAACATCGACATGACATAAATTGTAGAAAAATTCTCTTCAATCAGTATTCACCACATGATCAACTATCCCCAGCAGTGATTTGATATTGGTGAAACTCTTCTCAAAAAACACCTTAGTGAAGATGTTTGCAACTTTCTTAGTTGATGCACAATAATGCAGAGCAATGATCCCATCATGCACAAGTCCTATGATGTAGTGCATATGGATCTCTATGTGTTTGGTTTTCTACCTTAGTACTGGATCAGTTGAGATTCAGATGGTACTTTGGTCGTCACAATATATGACTGTATAAGTATCAGACTCGATTCCAAACTCTCCAAGTATACCCTACAACCACAAACATTGAGTAGTTGCATTCATAGCTCCTATGTATTCTGCCTCTATAGATGAAAGTGCAATTCCACTTTGTTTATTACTTCATCATCTGATTTGTCCATATGCAAACATAAATACATATCCATAAGTCGATTTTCTATCAATTTTATCACCTGCCCAATTAGAGTCAGTAAAACAAACTAACTCTATGCTAGATTGTGCAACATAGTGAATCCCATGTGTTCTTGTTCTTTGTACAAAGTTTAGGATTCTCTTTGATTACCTCGAATGGATGTCATGAGGCTGATCCATGTGTCTGGAATCCACACTCACTGCATAAGAAATATCAGGTCGAGTATGAGTCAAACAAAGACGACAACCAACCAGTTGCCTATGTTAGTTTTTCATCATATAAGCAAGCATTATGATCTTAGGATATTTTCACTGAGAGAATAACAAGCACAACAATAAAACATAAGCACATCACACGAGACAAGAGACACAAAGAGTTTTGATTGGGGAAACCATAAATGGATAAAACCCCGCAACTTCCTCAAAGATAGAATCAACACAAGATGTAAGACCCCAAAACAGTAAGATGCACTCCCGACATCAGTAGTCTTCTTCTTTTGTCTAGTCCCAGTATTTCCTTCCTCACTAATGTGCCACACTTGAGTGAGTGAGTGATGTGTTACTCAAGTGATAAATAGAGAGGCTCTCACTCTCTATTTATATTCTTCCATTCACTTGAAGTACATTCAATCATGTCGGCCCAACTTAACAATTACTTACTAGAGCCTACACCTTAATGAGTGTATAATAACCCTAGTGCCCCGAAACTGTGGGGACTTTAACAATGACTTGACATGACTTGTTTACATTATTAATCCTCCCGATCGAAACATCGGGGCATGACAACATGACTCAAATACATAATAGAAACATCCTGGAATAAAAATCGGGTTACAATATATAAGATACATAGAAGAATACATTTCGAAGTTAAATATACATCAACACTCCCTCTTAACTAGGAAGGTATTCTCTTGACACAATTTATCAGCACAAGTCTTCTTCTCTGTATCAACTGGATCATCTTCGTCTTCAAGTAATATTTGTCTTCAAGTCATCTTTATCTTCAAGTCATCTTCATCTGGATCTG
The DNA here is from genome assembly GCA_001517045.1 of Pseudotsuga menziesii. Taxonomy (NCBI): domain Eukaryota; kingdom Viridiplantae; phylum Streptophyta; class Pinopsida; order Pinales; family Pinaceae; genus Pseudotsuga; species Pseudotsuga menziesii. The sequence continues at coordinate 180,864 of LPNX010001483.1, read as the reverse complement.
GATCATCTCTCGAATTGGATCATCGTCACTAGATCATACTCAATTTGGAACATCAATGGATCTAGATCATCACTTGATCTAGATCATCACTACTGGATCTGGATCATCACTCGATCTGGATCTCTCGGAGTCATCATAACTGGATCTGGATCATCATCACTGGACTGGATCTGGATCATCACTCGATCTGGATCATCACTGCTGGATCTGGATCATCACTCGATCTGGATCTCTCGAAGTCATCATAACTGGATCTGGATCATAGCTCGATCTGGATCATCTCTGGTCATCATCATGTGTGTACTATCTCGTCATAGGAAGTTCTATAGAGCCAGCCCTTTTTCATGCTGGTTGTAGGCCTAGCCACCAGGTAGGTCTTCGCCCAGCACTTACATCTGACCTGCTCATCAGAAAGGCATGCCCAACACTCACATCTGATCATGTAGTAAACTACAATCACATCAGAAAGGCCCAACACTCACATTCACCAGCATGATAGGACATCACATCACTAACATCTGTGAAATGGCTATGCACTTATATCTGACCTACTCATCAGAAGGGCACATCCATCCAGGCGGGAACACATCCTACCACAGTGATGAATGACTCTCACCCAGGCTGGAACTCATCCTACCACAATGATGAAAGCTTTCCACACATTCACCCAGGCCAAAACACATCCTACCACAATGATGAACGACTCTCACCCAGGCTGGAACTCATCCTACCACAGTGATGAAATATTTGTGCACTCACATCTGACCTGGTAGGAACTGAATCCTACACCCTCGTCAGAATGGCCCCCAGTCCCTGACTGAGCTACTTGGTAACGGGCCAGGTGCCTCCACTCTCCCGAAGAGCGGCAGTAGCCCTTACATCTGTCTTACTCGACAGAATGGCCAGCACTCACATCTGACATGGAAGGAACTAAATCCTTTAGCCATGAACAGAATGGCTCTGCCCTTACATATGACCTGCTCGTCAGAATGGCGGTAGCCCTTCCATATGTCCTACTCGACATAATGGCCAGTACTCACATCTTCCATGGGAGTAACTTACTCCTTTAGCCATGAATAGAATGGCTCAGCCCTTACATCTGACCTGCTCGTCAGAATGGCTCTCTCTCAGTCCCAGACTGAGTGTTCCTGGTAACTAACCAGGTGCCTCCATTCCCAGAATGGAAGTCAGCACTCATATCTGACACGGAAGGAACCAAATCCTCTCACCATGACAGAATGGCTCAGCCCTTACATCTGACCTACTCGTCAGAATGGCTTTGGAACACAGCACTCATATCTGACATGGAAGGAACTGAATCCTCTCACCATGATAGAATGGCTCAACCCTTACATCTGACCATGGAAGGAACCAATCCTCTCACCATGTCAGAATGGCTATGGGTCTCATCACTTTCTCTTGGAGGGAACCTCGATCTGGAGAACACCAAGTCTCTCCCTGAAGTACTCGAACTTCAGCCTAGCCAATGGCTTCATCAATACATCAGCTATCTGTTCCTCCGTCGCAACATACTGGAGCTTCACTGCTCCTCTCTGCACCATATCCCTGATATAGTGATACTTGATCTTGATATGCTTCGACTTGTCATGGAACACTGGATTCTCTGACAACTTCACGCAACTCTGGTTGTCACAATGTATACAAGTAGCATCCAACTGGAGATCAAATATATCAGATAGTAGCTTCCACAGCCATACTGCCTCAGAACTAGCTGAACAAGCTGCGACATATTCTGCTTCAGCTATACTCAGTGCCACACAGGATTGCTTCCTGCTAAACCAAGAGATCACACCTGATCCCATTCTAAAACAACATCCTGAAGTACTCTTCCTGTCGATGGCACTGCCTACCCAATTTGAATCAACATAACCCTCTAGGTTAATCTTTTGATTCGCATCATACTTGAGCCCATAATGAACTGTACCCCTGCATGCTTTGCAACCATCAGGTGAACATGTCTCAATGTGTTCACAGCAAAGCAAATATCTGGTCTTAGGTACATCAAGGACCCAATCATCTGACGATACATCGTAGCATCAACCGTCTCTGATGAAGCATCACTCAATAGATTCAAGTTTTGATGCCATAGGTGTGGTCATAGCCTTGTAGTCCATTGTCCCAAACCTCTTCAGGATCTCTACTACATACTTCCCTTGTCCAAGGAAGATTCCATCTGTACTCTGCCACACCTCCATACTTAGAAAGTAGTGCATCAACACATAATAGGAGCATCACTGGCCTTCCGCATTCAACCTTGAAGCAAAGGTTGAAATCCACTTTACTCTCAGTAAAGCCTAGAGTCATCAGTAATCTGCCCATCCTGTCGTACCATGTCGAACCTCAAGACATTCTGTAGTCACTCCCTCTAAAGCGAAGAATCATACTCCCTCTGTCTTCTGTGCTCTATGCACTGAAAACATTCTGTGTTGGAGTGACAAGTAGTATCCATCTAGGATCACTGGATACTAAGATCATCTATCTTGAACTTCTTCAAAAGTTCATCTCGCACCCATCTGTGAGCTTGTCATCCTTTATCAACCTTGTAGCAAAGGTTCAGATCTTCATCAGGCTCATCATGTATGTGTTATCCCATGGGTGTCTTCTGAACTCGTACAATGCCTTCTTTCATTTGCACATATGATTATGCATGTCATGTGACTTCACTTCTAGTGGCTGTAAATGTTTCTTCATAGTCTATGCCTTCTTTTCGTGAGAAGCCTCGTGCTACGAATCTTTCTTTGTATCCCACGATGTTTCCATCTACTGCATGATGGAACTATGAACTTTTCTTCACGTATTGATACTGCCTCCTAGACATCATTCTTCTTGAATTGATCTTCCCTTTCTTCTTGGTGGTTGGAAGGTTCTGCATCAATGATGTCACTGCATTCTTCATTTTGAAATGTCGTCACTTGTTCTTCAGAACAAGTCTTCATTCTTCTTTGCTTGTAGGCGATTCTGTATGAGGTCTTTCCTACAAGTCAAATGCATTTGTATGGTTAGAAACATTTCATAAGGAATATTTATACTGGCAATTTCTTATGCATAAATATATGATCATGCAACTACTTTAGCCAATACAACATTCATCCATATCTCACTGAAACTTTCTAGATGTCTTCCATCTCTACCAAGACAATATTGCGATTGTGCACTAATCCAATATGTCAGCAAAGAGGTTTCATTCTAGATAAGTAGCAATGGAGAGTTGTATAGCACCATGAGCTACTTACCCATCACATGCATATTAGTAGTATACTGTCATTAATGCAACCATTATATCATGCATAATACATTAACTAAATATAAACAAATGCATAACAAAACAATATCATGAAATGACAATTGAATACTTATCTTTATTTGTTTCGTGGGTAGACTCCTTCTTTAGCCTTCAGCTTCTTCGTCTTCTTCATTCATGATAGCATCGTTTCTTATCCAAATGCTAAGGTGGATAAGAAGTTCTTCAAGAGTTGAGATCTACATATTCCTCATCGCTTGAGGGATCTTCTTTGGATGGCGAGAGCTTGATCTTCAATTGCTTCCATCTTCTCTTCTCTTCTTATGAGTCGAGATTCTTCTTCTTCCCAGAGTCTGCTGAAAGTAATCACTTCCTTCTAGAACACATTCCTTGAATGAATGAATTCCACGATATTGGGAGGCCATTCAAGGTGGCTATCATCACTTCTACATTCTTCACTTCATCTTTTACCGCTTCAATTTGTTCTTTGATTTGAGATACCCTTATGACTGCATGGTCTTTGCATTCTGGATCTTCACTTCCTTCAACTGGTTTCTTAAGGTCATATTCCAATCTGTGTTCTTTCCTTCAAATATCTTGGTCAAGGAATCAACCATCATCGATGTCTTTATGGAATACACTTGTAGTACAAGTTGATTCGTGATTGAATCAACCATGATCTTCTTTGGCCTTGACCAAGTTCTTCTTGTGAAAGGCTTCTAGCCTCATCTCCCTCTGAAACGGGAACCTCTATCCTCATGTAGGTGTCCAATCCATTTTCTTCAGAGAGATCAAATACTTCTATGCTTGGAATTTGTCAACTTCACCAAGCTTATCATCAAGCTGATGTGATAGATCACTTTGAAATGAGAACCTCAAATGAAAATAACAAAGGATTATATCTTACCAATTTGAGGTGTCCGTCTTGGTTCTGGAGCTGGCTGATTTAGGGTTTGTCACAGAAACCCTAATTTTCAAAACTTGAAATATTTTAGATCTGATTGGATAAATAGATATATCTCTTCAAATGGAGCTATCCATTGTACTCCTTTTCTAAAAACAGTGGAGGGAAGCTCCCGGAACAGGAAGCCCTAATTTTCCAATTTCTTTTGCAAAAATTCCCGTTACTGTTTCTGTGATATCTCCGAAATTACTAATCCTCTGCATCTGAAATTTTTCACTGAGGTAACCTCGCATGTCCCTGATCCAACACCATAGGTTTCATCAGAATTGGTTTCACCATTTGGGATTTATGATCATTTTCCCAAGGTGACCTGTTACAGGACTGTTCAGAACATCGAAGTTGTACGGCATTCCACGTGTCACTGGTTGATCTTCTGAGTCTGATATTCAGACCACTAAAATTAAAGTCTGTGCCCTTTCTATAACATCTTTAGGAATTTCATTTGGACCTCTGTAGCCCAAGGTATTGCAGATCTACCCAGATGTCCTGTTTAAGGATGAATTCTAGAAGAGGCCGGAACCTTAACTTGGAGAGATCATATCTCCTGGAATACAGCAAACGGGAGTCTAATTTTTGGACACAGGATTCATCAGGATTTTATCGTTGGACCATAAAATTTTCAACTTCTGAGACCTCTTCAATCTAAGGATATAGCGAATTTACCAAAACTTAGCAGTTTTAGCATTTAGGGTTTTTCTAGCTCAGGGTCAAACTAGAGTTTGACTTTCACAGAGTTTCACCCAACCAAATTTCCTGATCCAGGTCTCTAAAATTCGGTTTTGATGAGGAGAAAAATCCTATGCTAGTCTCACTCGAAAATTCCTCTTCTGTACAAAGCCCTAATTTCCGCATCGAAAACTGAAAATGCTCAGAATCGAATTCCGCTTCGACAGAAAGATGCACCCTTCAATGGAGAGTCATCCTAGCATACTTTTGCTGATAGACTGTGGAGAGAGAACCAAAAAGTAAGAATCCCTAGCTTCTGTATCTGCACAATGTCTTCTTCTCAGGTTATCTCTAATACCATGTTAGTTTTTCATCATATAAGCAAGCATTATGATCTTAGGATCTTTTCACTGAGAGAATAACAAGCACATCAATAAAACATAAGCACATCACAAGAGACAAGAGACACAAAGAGTTTTGATCAGGGAAACCATAAATGGAGAAAACCCCACAACTTCCTTAAAGATATAATCAGCACAAGATGTAAGACCCCAAAACAGTAAGATGCACTCCCGACAGCAGTAGTCTTCTTCTTTTGTCTAGTCCCAATATTTCCTTCCTTACTAATGCACCACACTTGAGTGAGTGAGTGATGTGTTACTCAAGTGATAAATAGAGAGGCTCTCACTCTCTATTGATATTCTTCCATTCACTTGAAGTACACTCAATCATGTCGGCCCAACTTAACAATTACTTACTAGAGCCTACACCTTAATGAGTGTATAATAACCCTAGTGCCCCGAAACTGTGGGGACTTTAACAATGACTTGACATGACTTGTTTACATTATTAATCCTCCCGATCGGAACATCGGGGCACGACAACATGAATCAAATACATAATAGAAACATCCTGGAATAAAAATCGGGTTACAATATATAAGATACATAGAAGAATACATTCCGAAGTTACATATACATCAACAGCCTATACAGGGTGTTGTTTACCAATGGAGTTGACTGCGCTTCTTCAAGTTTAACTCCTGAAAGGGAAGGAGTCTTTCTTGGCTTGCAATCCTTCATGTTGAATTTGATTAACAAGTCTAAATCATACTTGGATTGATGTACCTTTATTCCAATATCTGATTGAGAAATTTCAAGCCCAAAAATTGGCTTAACAATCCCAAATCAATTAGGGAGAAGGCATGGTTCATTGCACTATTCAAATAGGAAATTCCTTTCTTGGAACTACATTTGATCAGAAGGTCATCCACATTCAATACAATAATTATTAAAGAAAAATGAATCAAATTCAAATAGACATTTGGATCAGACTTGCATCTACAATAGTTCAGTGATAGCAAAAAACCATCAATCTTCATATACCAAGCTCTGGGAGCTTGTTTTATCCCATACAAGGATTCCTTCAACCTGCACACAAGAGATGGATTAGTGAAAAAACCTTCTAGGTGCTGCATATATATCTCTTCTTTCATATATCCATGTAGAAATACACTCTTCACATCCATGTGATGTGCACCTAGCTCTCTGTGTTCTAAACCATAGTCATACATCATATTCCCTCCATTATTTCATCCATTTTGACCTTCAAAACTATATTTCCACTAAATATGGTACAAAACATGATTATTCCTTCCCCATAAATGAAGGGAAGTTGATCATTTATTGTGATCTATCCCCACTCTCTCCACAAAGGGCCAAAAAACACTAAAAATGAGAAAGGGTAGAAAACCATAAATAAATACCATGGACAATAAAATACCACAGGTCATTACCATGGGTTAAAAAATCTTGGACCATCCTATAAATACATTATGAAGGACTCCCCCAAAACACTTTTTGCCATTTTCTCTCAGTCACACTATACACTTTTCTGCCATTATTCCCATATTTTCCACGTCATTGCCCACAATGTACGTTGAGTTCACTCTGTACCCATTTGGATCCATTCTCCATTTGACAACTATTTGTGGAAGAGATTGGAGACCCAAACCATGGAGTTGCGGGACCATTTCCTAGGACAGTTACGCTGGCCCACATTTTAGAAGAAAAAAAAGGTATCTTTTGTTCTTATTTTGCACGAGCTAGTATTATATATCTGAAAAAACCTTAAAATATTGTTATAATTGTTTTGCTTTCTATTATTATTATTGAACTCTACCCTATGATCTTCATTATCTAGGGTTGGTGCTTTTTCACTTAGCTAGGGAGAAATATCCACTACAATTTTGGAGACTTCACTTGGTCGATCCATACAGATCTTTGTTTTTGCAGGTCTTTCTATTGGTTTGTTCTCCATTTATGCCTTCAACCGTCACATATATGACCCTCTCGTGGAAGATCCGAACCAATGTTACCTCAGTTCCTTCTCGCTGAGTCCTAGCCAACAGCCATTTAAAAAAATCCATTTTCAGCCGAGTCTCACTTGTTTGACCAAAAATTGCGACACAGTCGCACCTTTTTTCCCGATAAGTGTGAAACAGGTTGCGCGTTTGCCCTGATAAGTACGACCTAGCACAGAAAGATAGATCGCACCTATCTCGGCTTCTGGAGTGACCTCATTCGCTACTATGACTCGGTTTTGTGCGACCTGTCACGCTTAATCCTTTGTTTTGTGCGACCTGAGTCTTCTGACTATTTTTCTTCCCCGATCGTGATTGTTTCCCAGTTTAGTACGAACCTGATTGCACCTGTTCTGCCGACAGGTGTCACCTGTCATTTTTTTGTCCTTTTCAGTACTTAAGATCTTGGTTCCAGACTCTTTGTCTTTGTTTTACCCCTTCCCATATGTTTCTGTCCAGATCTGATCCATTACATCCACTAGGTTTGTTTTGAGCTTCTCTTTTCCTTGTATGTGGGCCTCTTGAGTCATGCTTCGTAGTCGAGACCCCCTGTGTGTTTCCTACACCTTGGGAAGTTCCTTAGACGTTTATTTACTTGTGTTTATTTTATGTTTTGGAAGAATTAGTTGTGATTTTACATGATATTTACTGCTATTTATTTGCATTTTATTTGCATCCTGACAGTGAGATCGTTGCATCTTCGTAGTAGGATTGTTGGGGCTTATACACTATTTGCACACATCTCACACCCTAAATATAAAAGCTCTTGGTTCATGACCCCAAGATAGCCTTAAAATTAACTTAATATAGCCAAAATTATAACCTCACTTGAGGGCCAAAAACAATCTTGTAGCTAAGTTAGGACTTTGGGGATAAGCATCCAAACAACACCTGTTTGTCACTCACATCTTGAGACATAGTTGTTGTCAATTAGGGTACCAAAATCCACTTGTAATTGTTGACAAGGTCACGACTAGTATGTGGGGGGGGGGAGCTGCTCTGCAAGAGTAAGACACAACGAAGGGGTTCCAGAAGTCGGGGTGGAATACTTCACTCCACTTTGCACCAAAGGCTAACCCTTCATAGTCCTCCTTGTGCACAACAATTGGGTGTCGAGGGCCAAAGGGATGAAGCACCAAGAAACCATACTAGATATGTCATGAGAGGGTATCCTAGTTTCCATTCTTTGTAGTTCTCTTTTACCCAAAGGTCCTTCTCGGTAGTGGGATTCTCTTAGCTTATTGTTCTTCCATTTAGTATTGTCTAACTGGTATTTCATCACCCTGCTGAGGATACAATTTGTGAGGGGATTCCATCTTGTAGCTAGGATTTTTCTTGCACTTGTACCCCATAAGTTAGTGAGTCATTTTTATTTCTAAGTAGTGTTTCTTGTTGGATTTCTGGCCACTTTGTTGTAGACTCACCTTACTATAACCTGTTGTTGCAATTCGGTTTTAGAGATTGTTGTTGGCATGTGAACCACCATTTGTATGCTCTCCTTCTGCACACTCGATTGTAGTTGTATTTTTCAGCCTGCGGTTGATACTCTTGAGTTTCCATCCATTACACAACACTCTATCATCATAGCTCCACTAAGTTACTCACATAGGATTAGGGGGCACACCTCTTAGTTTGGTTCCTTGAACTTTCACTATCGGATCCATATTTGACATTGTTCACCACCTTCGGATCCACACACATTGTCTGTGTTTGATTCAGATTCCTATCAATCCGAACCTACCTTGTTCAGTGCCCCATCTAGTCCCATGGATGGTGCACATCCTGATCCCTTCCAAGGGAGTACAATTGGTAGTGGGCGTGTGTCCATTCCGCCTATCATTATAGGTATCCCTTCCACTGGACAGATAGGTCCTTGTCCTAGTGGGCCCTTTTCCATCACACACACTGTTGCTGGTCTGATACCCACTAGTGGTGGCCCTATTCCATCCATCGTGGTTCCTACCATTCCACCATTTATACCTAGGGGCAGTGGCCCTTCCATGTCTATTCTGGATATTCCTACCATACCAATGACTATTCCTAATGTCAAAAGTCAACCTTACCCACCCCTAGTTAACCATGGGAACTACATTCCCAATAGTGTCAGAAACATTGTTAGCCCTTCCCGATCCACTTTTAGTTATATCCTACCTTTTATGGCTAGTCTAAAGCTAGCTGAATTGGAACGGTTGATCAATGAACCCATTCTTCATAACCTACTCTGGCCTCCTATGCCTAACAAACTCCCCTTAGGCATCCCTAAGTTTGAAGGGAAAGCGGAAGAAGACCCCCAAAACCATATTATGTCATTCCACTTATGGTGTTCATCTAACAGGATAGTGGATGACTCTATCCAATTGCAGTTATTCCAGTACATACTCACTAGTGTTGCAGCCAAGTGGTATATCGAGCTTCCTTATGCCACCTACCCAGACTTTCCCTATTAGCCTTGATATTCCTTTAATACTTACAGTTACTCATTCGTTATGATGAAGGGGTGGAAATATTATTATCCTGTAGACAAAACATAACTACCCATGTCACAGATCATATCCATGAATGGAGTCATCACCATAGCTTGTGTAAGATCCAGTTAAATGATAGGATTTTCCTCGATTGGTTCCTCAAAACCTTACTCCCCCCATAGCCAAGAGTGTTTCATATGAGTGCCCACAAATTGAAGAGGAATCCATCCTTAAGGCTCTACAGTTCGATATTATATATGCCCAATTTTGTTACTTGTATACCATTATACTTGATGCTCCCCATGTTGGCTCCTCACGTCGAGATACTCTGGGGCATCCCATGCTGCTGATGGAGTCATCGGATCTATTATACAACACCCTCAATTTTAACCAGACTCTCCTTTGATGCCACCCCATTCCGGTAACACCCCAAGTGTTTCCCAACTAGGTTATGCCATTGATTATTCACGCATAATGGCTTAGTCCGAAGCCACACCCTCATATGCGCCTCCCACACCAACCCCTCACGTTCATGGATGGACTTTTTTGGGACACTCATGCAATGGAAAAATGGTCGGAACCTCTCTAACCAACCCACCCCCAATAACCAAAAAGGGCAGGGAAGGAATACGAGAGGTAGGAATTGTGGTAACAACCAGACTCAAGGAGGTGGCCAACAATCCAACCCTCGGAACATTAATGACCTTGACCCCCTTGCACAAAACCCCTAGCATCCAGCTCGACTTGGGAATAACCCATAGTTGTGGACTAACGATTTGTGCACCATTTGTAACACTTATGACCATTACGCCCATCAGTGTCCTCACTTGAATTATTCCCACCACTTACTCCAAAACAAAAACCAACATGACCCCAACGTGGTTGCTTCGGCTCAACAAAACCTAGCACCACCGCGTCCTCCACCTATGGTGTTCTGAGTTAGAGGCAGGATAGAGTTGGCTTGTATGTGAAGAGATGCTCATAGTTGTGAAGGATTGTAGATTTCTTGTAGAGTTTGAAGCCATCAACATCAAGGCTTGGTTGTAACTTTAATCTCTCATTATTAATAGAAAAGTGTTCTCCTTTCCTATATTTGATGTGTTGTTAATTTCAGTTGAATATTATCATATTCCTTGATCACTGATATAAGTAATTGATTTATCACGATTCTCTCACTTTGTGTGTTTGTCTTTTGATCTAGTTTGCAGGTATTGAACATTGCAAGGGCTTTTGGAACAAAGACAAAGATACTTAGGTCTGACAAAGTCTCCAGTACAATTGTGGGGAGCTAGGGTTATTAGACTCTCCTAGAGATGTTGGCCTTGGTAAGTAATTGTCAAGTCAAAAATTAGTATAAATAGAGAGTGAACCTCTCTATTTTGCACACACACTCACTCAACTGGGGCACATGAGTGAGAGAGGAAGTGCTCACACAAGTGATAAAGAGAACAATTGTTGGAGATCATATTTTGTCTTTGGGTTTTACTTCTACCACTGGTTCTCATTATATCTCTGAGGAAGTTGTGGGGTTTTCTCCTCTATGGTTTCCCCGAGGAAAATATTTGTGTCTATTGTCTCTTGTGATTGATTGATGTGTATGTTATTCTCTCAGATAAGATCCTAAGATCATATTGATTAAATGATAAAAATCTAACATGGTATCAGAGCTAACCCGAGAAGAAGACACTGTGCAGCTGCTGAAGCTAGGGATTCTTACTTTTTGGGTGTCTCTCTACAATCCATTAGCAAAATGAGGCTAGGCTATCTCTCCATTGAAGGGCACATCTTTTTGTCGAAGAAGAATTTGATTCCGGGAATTTTTAGTTTTTGCTATGGGAAAATAGGGCTTCTTATAGAAGAGGAATTTTTGAGTGAGCCAAGCATAGGATTTGTTAGAATAATCAACCCATATTTTACCCATTTAGACATTAATTTAATTATTTCTTCCTTATTAGCCTAGTTCATGTGTCCCACCTTGTGCAAGTTGTCTATTACCTATCCATAGTGGTCAAACTTGCCTTATTTGACTCATGTAGCGCATGGGAAATCCCAAGGAATCAAATCTGCTTTATTCCTGGCCTCCTAGGCACCCTTCTGCTTTTTTTTCTTTATTCCCTGCTTTTTCAGTGTTTTAAGGCAAATAGAAAAGCTAGACTAGGTGAGGTGAACTAGTTTTTTGACCTCTTCATCCTCCACTCTTTTCTCCATGCAAAAGCATGTATGAGCTGCCATTACACCACTCTTTAGCTTGCCTAAGCAATTTTTCCAATTCATGAGCTCCATGACAAATTTGGAATCAGCTTTTTACACCTATGGGGGATTTGCTTATTTTTAGTAAGCCTGCTTTATGCTAGATTCGAATTGCTCCTCATGCATTCGAATCCCTGATGTATGCTATTTATTTAGCAACCTATTATGTTACAGGGTTGGCTATTGTACACTGATTTAATACAGTTTAGTGTTCAGCTCCAATTTCAGTCTCTTTTGTGAGTGATTTTGCATGATCAATTGTTAATTGTTGTGAGTAAAATTAATCTATCACTGGGTTGAATTTCCACATGGTATCAGAGTGCTTGTAGATTGTTTTCTCTCCTCCAAAATTGTTTTGCAGGTTTGAAATCAGTGACTGGGATCCTTCTACTGATAGCCGGGACATATTTTCTAAGCTATGGATCAATCACAGAAAACTATCTTGAATCCCTTCAATTTATTTGAATGGAAAGGAGAGATGGAGATACTGTTAAGAGTGAAAGGCCTCTACAGGGTGACTATGGCAACAGAAGCAGAGCCCAATGCAGCTGTAGAGAAGATAAAATGGCACAACAGGAGGGATGAGGCTTATGGCCTCCTGTGTCTGAGTATTTCCAGAGACCTCTTTTTCCATCTTGATGGATTGACATCACCGAATGAATCATGGGAGAAGCTTGCTTATCTTTTTGGAAAGACAGATGAGACGAGGGGACATCAAATCGAAAATGAGCTGATTTCTCTGATTCCAAATAGATTTGAATCCCTGTAGCTATATTTCTCAAATTTCAAAG
>LPNX010001483.1:98950-164381 GCA_001517045.1 Pseudotsuga menziesii | reverse complement strand
GTGAGCTCCATGAAAGATTTGGGATCAACTTTTTACACCTATGGGGGATTTGCTTATTTTTAGTAAGCCTGCTTTATGCTAGATTTGAATTCTTCCTCATGCATTCGAATCCTTGATGTATGTTATTTATTTAGAAACCTATTATGTTACAGGGTTGGCTATTGTACATTGATTTAATACACTTTAGTGTTCAGCTCCAATTTCAGTCTCTTTTGTGAGTGATTTTGCATGATCAATTGTTAATTGTTGTGAGTAAAATTAATATATCACTGGGTTCAATTTCCATAGGATTGTTGTACTCATCAAAATAAAAGTTTAGATACCAATTTCAAAGTTTTTGGTTGAGTAAAAATTCGGTATAGTCAAACCCTAGTTTCACCTTAGGCCTGAAAAACCCTAAAATACTAAAGCTGGTAGTTTTGATACATTCTCTATATCTAGATATTTAAGAAGTCTCAGGAGCCAAATTTTCACAGGATGAAGATAAAATCCTGATATACCCTATGTAAACATTTTATCCTTAGATTCGCTATATTCTGAGAGATATGATTCCTCCAAAGAAGGGTTCTAGCCTCTTCCTGGATTCATCCCTAAACATGACTCCTAGGAGAATTTCTATATCTCGGGATACGAAGGTACAAATTAAATTTCATGAGGTTTTCCAGAGAGGGAACAGACTCTACTTTCTGTGGTAAAATTTTCAGACCCTGAAGGTGAACCAATGACACGTGGTAGGCTAAACAAATTCGCTATACGGAACAGTCTTGAAACAAGTCACCTTGGGAAAACTCTCATAAGTCCCAATTGGAGAAACCAATTCTGGTCAAACCTATGGTGTTGGAAAACGGAAAAGCGAGGCTACCTCAGTGTGAAGTTTTAGGCATATAGGAGCCACAATTTCAGAGATAATGTAGAAACAATATTAGGCATTTCTGCAGAAGAAATTTGTAAACTAGGGCTTCCTATTCTGGGAGCTTCCCTCTACTATTTTCAGAAAAGGAGTACATTGGATAACTCACATTGAAGAGGCCCATATTTTAATCCAGTCATATCTAAAATATTCCAATTTTTGAAAATTAGGGTTTCTATGACAAACCCTAGATCAGCCATCTCTAGAACCAGGACGGACACCTCAAATTGGTAAGATCTAATCTTTTGCTTTTTACATTTGAGGTTCTTATTTCAAAATGACTAATCACACCAGCTTGATGACAAGCTTGGTGAAGCTAACCAATTCCAAGCATGGAAGTATAGTATCTTACTAGTTCTTGAAGGAAATGAACTGGACACCTACATAAGTGGAGAGGTTCTAGTTCAAGAGGAAGATAAGGCTAAAGCCTTACACAAGAATAACTTGGTCAAGGCCAAGAAGGTCACCTTATACCACAAGTTTCTTGTCTAAAGGAACCTAAAGGGATGTTTGATTCCTATTGGAATATAAATTTGAGAAACCAGTTGAAGAATGTAAAGATCCAAAATGCAGAGAGCACACAGTCATACTTTACAAGGGTCTCTCAAATCAAAGAACATCTTGAAGCAGTGGATGAAGAAGTAGAGAATACATAAATTGTGATAACCACCTTGAATGGCATCCTAGGATCATGGGATTCATTCATTCGAGGAATATGTGACAGGAGGAAGTGATTACCCTCAATAGACTCTAGGAAGAGCACACACAAGAAGAAGCTCAACCCATAATGAGAGAAAGAGAAGATGGGAGAAACTAAAGATCACGTTTTCATGATTCAAAGAAGATCCCTCAAGCGATGAGGAATATGAAGAACTCAATTTTTGAAGAACCTCTTATCCATATTAGCATTTGGATAAGAAATGATGTTGTTATGATTGAAGAAGATGATTAAGCTGAAGGCTAAAAAAGGAGTCTACCCATGAAACGAATAAAGATAAGTATTCATTTGTCATTTCATGATATTATTTTTTTATGCATTTGTTTATATTCAGTTTATGTGTTATGCATGATAGAATTTTTTCATTAACGACATTATACTAATAATATGCATGTGATGGGTAAGTAGCTCATACAACTCTCCATTGCTACTTATCTAGAATGAAACCTCTTTGCTGACATATTGGATTAGTGCACAATCTCAATGGTCTTGGTAGAGATGGAAAGCATCTAGAAATTTTTTGTGAGATATGGATGAATGTTGTATTAGCTAAAATATTTGCATGATTATATCTTTATGCATAAGAATTTACCATTATGAATATGCCTTATGAAATGTTTCTAACCATACAACTAATACATTTGAATTGTAGGAAAGATCGTGTACAATTGCCTACAAGAAAAGAAGTACGAGACTTGTTCTGAAGAACAAGTGATGACAGTTCAAGAAATAATCCAAGAATGAAGAATAATATGACGTATTTAGTTATGTGACATTGTTGAGTGAAATCACTGATGCAGAACCTTCTAGCTATGAAGAAGTAGGCAAGAATAAAAGGAAGGAGAGTACCAGTTCAAGAAGAATGATGTCTAGGATGCGGTATTGAGACTTGAAGGGAAGTCCACAGTGGATCTGCAAGATCCAACATGTAGTAGATGGAAACATCATGGGATACAAGGAAAGATTCGTAGCACGAGGCTTCTCACATAAAGAAGGCATAGACTATGAAGAGACATTTGCATCCAGTGGGAGTTGAGGCACATGACAGGCACACTCATGCGTGCAAATTAAAGAAGGCCTTGTACGAGCTCATAAGGCACCCATGGGATAACACATACATGAGGATCTTGAAGATCACCTAGAGTGATGAAGATATTAACCTTTGATACAAGGTTGAAGACGAAAACCTATATAGGATGACAAGCTCATAGATGGGTGCAAGAAAAACTTTTGAAAAGGTTCAAGATAGAGGATCTTGGTATCTAGTGACCCTAGATGGATACATAATATACCAGTAGCTAAGGAAGCTACTTGTCACTCTAGTACAAAGTGTTTCAATACATAGAGTACAAAAGACAAAGGGAGTATGATGCTCCGCTTCAGAGGGAGTGACTGCGGAATATCCTAAGGTTTGACATGATACGACAGGATGGACAGATTACTGATGGCTCTAGGATTTACTGCGAGTAAAGTGGACTCTAACCTTTGCTTCAAGGTTGAAGGCGGAAGACCAGTGATGCTTTTGTTATATGTCAATGACCTGTTCCTAACATGAAAAGAGGAACTCATTAATTTGCAAGAAGGAGACTTGTTGCTGAGTTCGAGATGAAAGAATTGGGTATGGGAATTACTTTCTAGGCATGAAAGTGTGGAAGACTGTGGATCAAATATTCCCTGGACAAGGGAAGTATGCAGTGGAGATCCTGAAGATGCTTAGGATGATGGAATGCAAGGCCATGGTGACACCTATGGCATCGAATATGAAGCTATTGAGTGATGCTTCATAAAAGACGATTGATGCCATGATGTATCGTCAGATGATTTGTTCCTTGATGTACCTAACGAATACGAGACTAGATATTTTATTTGTTGTGAACACATCGAGACATGTTCACCTGATTGTTGCAAAGAATATTCTGAGGTACTTGAAGGGTACAGTTAACTATGGGATCAAGTATGAATTGAATCAAAAGACTAACCTGGAGGGTTATGTGGATTTGGATTGGGCAGGCAGTGCCATTGATAGGAAGAGCACTTCGAGGTGCTGTTTCAGTATGAGATCAGGTGTGATCTCTTGGTTTAGCAGGAAGGAGTCCTACATGGTGATGAGAACATCTGAGAGAGGAGAAGTGAAGCTTCAGTATGTGATCCATATAGAGATCTGTCGAAAGAGGGAGCTCGAGCATAGCCGATGAGATAGGTTGTCTGAGCATAAATCCTGGCGAAGCTCGTAGGTTTCTCAGACGTAATTAGTCATGTAGGTTTTCCTCGGATGTAATCGGTCCTAGTGAAGCTAGCAGGTTATCCTTGGACGTAATCAACCTTGATGTCATTTTATGCTAGAAATGGCCAAAGAGAAGTTTGAGTACTTCAGGGAGAAGCTTGGTGTTCTCCAGATCAATATTCCTTCCAAGAGGAAGTGATGAGTCTGTGAGCCCTTCTGACATGGTGGTAGGATTGGTTCCTCCCATGGTCAGATATAAATTTTGTGCCCTTCTGACATGGTGGTAGGATTGGTTCCTCACATGGTCAGATATAAGTGTTGTTCCCTTCTGAAAATGTGGCAGGATTAGTTCCTCCCATGGTCAGATGTAAGTGATGTGCCCTTCTGACATGGTGGAAGGATTGGTTCCTCCCATGGTCAGATGTAAGTGTTGTTCCCTTCTGACATGGTGGCAATATTGGTTCCTCCCATGGTCAGATGTAAGTGCTATGCCCTTCTGACATGATAGCAGGATTGGTTCCTCCCATGATCGGATGTTAGTGCAGAGCCTTTCCCTAGATGATAATAGGCGTGTCCTATCATTCTAGTGGATTTAAGTGCAGAGCCTTTCCCTGGATGATAGTAGGTGTGTCCTATGATTCTAGCGGATGTAAGTGCAAAGCCTTTCCACAGATGATAGTAGGTGTGTCCTACCATGTTGGTGGATGTAAGTGTAGATCCTTTCCACAAATGGTAGTAGGTGTGTCCTACCATGATGGTAGATGTAAGTGCAGAGCCTTTCCACAGATGGTAGTAGGTGTGTCCTACCATGCTTGTGGATGTAAGTGTAGGGCCTTTCTCTAGGTGGTAGTAGGTGTGTCCTACCATGCCAGTAGATGTAAGTGTCGGGGCCTTTCTGTGGATGGTAGTAGGTGTGTACTACCATGCCAGTAGATGTAAGTGTTGGGGCCTTTCAATGGATACACTAATACATATGAGCAAATTTTCAATGGTTTTTCATTTCTATTTCCATGTTTAGTCGTCTCAATTGTGACAATAACGATCGTGATGTTTCGTGGCACTTATTTTGTCACTATAACGACGCACTTTATAAGCTGTCGATATCGAGATGAAAATTGGCCACCACGTGTCTTCTATATGGTGGCCTTGAAATTGATGTTTTTAAATTCATTTTCTACATTTCGTCCCTCTATCGACAAACTTATCGTCCCTATAACGATGAAAATATGGCAAAAAAACTGTCAGCAAAATTTTGGTTCCACAAAAAAATGTGGAACACTTTCGATGAATGTTTGTCTCTCTATTGATGAATTCTATAATTTGAACAGAAATTTCTTCCACGCAAAACCGTGGAAAACCAATCTCTATCGACGAAATATGCAAGTTGAACGGTAATTTTTCCACAAAAATGCGTCACTATAGAGACAGTATTCGTGGAAATCCACCCAGGCTTTCAACGGTTTTGTAATACCCGCGATGAAATTTCGACGATATTGTGACGAAACCTGGAGGTTTAAAAAAAATAAAAAACCGTGGAAAGGCACATTCCTTTCCACGGTTTTGGATCTTCAATAAGTGCTTGTGATTGATGTGTAGTCTCGTGGACCTTTTAATTCTATTTTAGATCAGATTTAATCAGCACTACAGAGCATATTTCCAGAAGGTAATTTCGAGCCATAAACTGGGGCAAACCTACCATGCGATTCGATGTTTTAGGGATGAGTTTAATACATGTAAAACAGAAAATGAAAGATGAATTAAGATTTAAAATGGCATAAAATTTGTGATTAGTGCCTAACAAATCCAAGTTAGGCAAATGGGGTCAATTGAGGATCTCATGGAGGCTTTAGTGATTAAAGAGTAGATAGGGTTGAATGGTTCAAACCCAATCTGCTCTGTAATTGTTAGAATAATCAACCCATAGTTAGCTACCTTAGACATTAATTAATCCAATTTTTGTCTTATTTGCCTAGTTTCCATATTCCACCTTATGCAAGTTGTCCTCCACACATCCATAGTGGTCAAAATTGCTAAATTTGAGTCATGGAGTGCTTGAGAAACCTCTTGGAATCAAATCTACTTTATTCCTAGCCTCCCTAGCGCATGTATGCTTTTTCTGCTTTATTGCCTGCTTTTTCTGAGTTTTAAGGCAATTGGGAAAGTTTGACTAGGTGAAGTTAACTTGTTTTTTGTCCTCAACATCCTCCACTCTTTTCTCATATGAAAAGCATGTATGAGTTGTCCTTCCACCACCTATTAGCTTGCCTAATTTATTTTTCCAATTCGCGAGCTCATAGACAGTTTTGGAAACTGCTTTATGCACCTATGGGGGATTTGCTTAGATTTAGTAAGCCTGCTTTTGACTATATTCGAATGGCATCTTCATGCATTCGAATCTCTCATGTAATTATTTATTGTGGCAGCCTATGACTTCACAGGGTTGGCTATTGTACATTTCCACATGGTATTAGAGCCTTTGTAGATCGATTTCTCTCCTTCCAATTTGTTTTGCAGGTTCGACATCATTGACTGGGAGCATTCTGCTGACTGACAGGACAATTTCTAAGCTATGGATCAATCTCCAAAGATCATCTTGACTCCATTTAACTTCTTTGAATGGAAAGCAGAGATGGAGATACTATTGAGAGCGAAAGGCCTCTACAGAGTGACTATGGAAACAGAAGCAGAACCCAATGCAGCTGTAGAGAAGATTAAATGGCACAACAGGAGGGATGAGGCCTATGGTCTCATGTGTCTGAGTATATCCAGAGACCTCCTTTTCCATCTTGATGGATTGACATCACCGAATGAAGTATGGGAGAAGCTTGTTGATCTTTTTGTAAAGACAGATGAGATGAGGGGACATCAAATTGAAAATGAATTGATCTCCCTGAGTCCCAATAGATTTGAATCCCTGTAACTCTATTTTTACAAGTTCAAAGCACTTTTTTTGCAGCTAAAACAATGTGGGATCGAAAAGAAGGATGATCAACTGGTCTTGGCCATACTCTCGAAGCTTGGCCTTGACTATTCAGTGTTTGTTTCGACCTTCTATGCCACAAAGTTAACAGCTCGGGCCTGGAAAATGCCTAGCCTTGAAGATTTCATGGAATCTCTCACACAAGAACAAGATAAATTGGTGATGATGGGCACCATCAAACCATCCAAAGACCAAGCTCTGGTTGCTGGAGATTCAAGGGTGGATTCAAAAAGCAAGAAGAAAGCTAAAAATCCACCTAAGCAAAAGAGAGACAAGAACAAGTCTCCAGAGGAGCCTCAAGGTTCCAAGAAGAACCCCCAGAAGAAGAAGAACAAAGGAGAAATGAGCAAGTACGCATATTGCAGTAAGGGAAATCATTCTGAGAGCTCTTGCATGAAGAAGCAAATAGACATGCTGACCCAACTCCTGGAGAAGAATGGCATCTCCCTTCCAGACAGCTCAAAGAAGAGGGAAGGAGGATCAAATTTAGAAGACAGAGAGAGAGTTCACGCATTGGTTGCTGGCACATCAAGCTTACCTAGTTTCATCATTGATTCTGGAGCTTCAAGACATATGGTTTTGACCAAGGAGGCATTCACCTCACTTGACATGTCGAAGGTCCACCAATAGTACTGGGAGATGACTCTCTCACTGAAAGTTTGGGCAAAGGGAGGATTGATCTTGACCATGTTAAGTTCAGCCATGTGTTGTATGTTCCAGGTCTTGCCTCTAACCTCTTATCAGTGTATTAGATGACCCACACAGGGTCTCCAAAGAAGGTCATATTCTCCCCTAATGAAGTTGAGATCACAGAGATATCAAGTGGTAAAGTCATTGCAAAAGGAGTTGCAAATCACACTTAAAGGTATAAATGTTGTCACACTTCATAACCTACTCAAAACCATCTGCTCTTCTGATTCATGCTAATGAGGCAAGCAAGCTTTGGCATGAAAGATTTGGCCACCTAAATTACAAGTATCTTTCTGATCTTAGTGAAAAAGAAATGGTCATAGGGTTACCAAAGATTAAGTTTTCCAAAGGAGTCTGTCAAGGTTGCATCCTAGGAAAACACCCAGAGCATAAATTTAAGAGAGATAGTCATGAGAGAACCTCTGCACCTCTTGAGTTGATCCACAGTGATGTTGCTAGCCCATTTCCTCACATGTTAATGAGTCAAGCCAAATATGCATTGACATTCATAGATGACTTTTCCAGGTATAAGGTTTTGGTTGAAAACCAGTCTGGGAGGAAACTCAAGGTCCTCAGATCTGACAATGGTGGTGAGTATGTCAAGTTTGATTTTATTCAATATTGTGCAGATGCAAGTATTCAGATGCAACATTATATCCCTTACACACCACAACAGAATGGTGTTGCTGAGAGGAAGAACAGATCACTGAAAGAGATGGCAACATGCATGATGGAGGCTAAGACTTTGCCACCAAAGTACTGGGCCGAAGCTATAAACTGTGTAGCCTATATCCAGAATAGGGTGCCTCATAAACATCTTGATGGAATGACTCCTTTCGGAGCATGGAGTGGGCACAAGGCAGATGTGACCCATTTCAGGACTTTTGGCTCAAGGGCTTGGGCTAGAATTCCAACAGAAAAGAGGAAGGCTTTGCAGCCCCAAAGCCAAGAATGTCTATTTGTTGGGTACTCTGAAGATTCAAAAGGGTACAAGCTGATCAATTTGAGCACAAACAAATCCTTCATTGAAAGGTGTGTTCAGTTTGAAGAAGAGCCCCTAGCAGTAGTGGAAGTTGGAGAATCCTCTTCACCACCAGAACCTCTGAATGTAAGTGAAGAGATAGTTGAACATGCTGATTCTGATATGTATGATAATGATGATTTGATTGCAGATCCTAATATTCCTACAAGACCAAAATGGGCATCCAAGACCATTCATGCAGCTGTAGAACTAGTTGGAAATCCTAATGATCCTAGGAGGACTAGATCTCAGTTTGAGAGTGCTCTGTGCATGAAAGATCCTATGTTTGCAGAGAAATGTTATCTGATGATTGAATCAGATCCACAGACATATGAAGATGCAGAAAATGATCCAAGATGTCAAGCGGCCATGAAGGAAGAGTTCATCTCACTCCAGAAGAGCAACACTTGGGAGTTGGTTGATCTTCCCCCAGGGAGGAAGCTAGTTCAGTGTAAGTGGGTGTACAAACCAAATTTTCTGCTGATGGTTCACCTTTGAAGTACAAGGATAGATTGGTAGCCAAGGGCTACTCACAAGTTCATGGCATAGACTACAATGAGACCTTTGCACCAGTGGCAAAGATGGACTCCATCGGGATAGCCTTAGCCATTGCCGCTTCAAAGCAATGGGAAGTACATCACATGGATGTGAAGTGTGCTTTCCTAAATGGAGATCTCATTGAAGAGATATACATGCAGCAACCTCAAGGATTTGCTACTAACCCATCTCTTGTGTGAAGGCTAAAGAAGTCATTGTATGGGCTTAAGCAAGCCCCCAAGGCTTGGTATGCCAAGATTGATAGCTTTCTTCTATCACTAAATTTTGTTCGATGCAAATCAGATCCAAATGTCTATTTGAAGCTGATTCATGGTTCATTAATGATCATTGTTTTATATGGGAGGAAACTCAAGGTCCTCAGATCTGACAATGGTGGTGAGTATGTCAAGTCTGATTTTATTCAATATTGTGCAAATGCAGGTATTTATATGCATCATTCTATCCCTTACACACCACAGCAGAATGGTGTTGCTGAGAGGAAGAACAGATAATTTAAAGAGATGGCAACATGCATGATGGAGCTGGTTAAGACTTTGCCACCAAAGTACTGGGACGAAGCTATAAATTGTGCAGCCTATATCTAGAATAGGGTGCCTCATAAACAACTTGATGGTATGACTCCTTTCGAAGCATGGAGTGGGCACAAGGAATATGTGACCCATTTTAGGATTTTTGGCTCAAGGGCTTGGGCTAGAATTCCAATAGAAAAAAGGAAGGCTTTGCAGCCCCAAAGCCAAGAATGTCTATTTGTTGGGTACTCTAAATATTCAAAAGGGTACAAGCTGATCAATTTGAGCACAAACAAATCCTTCATTGAAAGGTGTGTTCAGTTTCAAGAAGAGCCCCTAGCAGCAGTGGAAGTTGGAGAATCCTCTTCACCACCAGAACCTCTGAATGTAAGTGAAGAGATAGTTGAACATGCTGATTCTGATATGTCTGATAATGATGATTTGATTGCATATCCTAACAGTCCTACAAGACCAAAATGGGCATCCAAGACCATTCATGCAGCTGGAGAACTAGCTGGAAATCCTAATGATCCTAGGAGGACTAGATCTCAGTTTGAGAGTGCTCTGTGCATGAAAGATCCTATGTTTGCAGAGAAATGTTATCTGATGATTGAATTAGATCCACAGACATATGAAGATGCAACAAATGATCCAAGATGGCAAGCAGCAATGAAGGAAGAGTTCAGCTCACTCCAGAAGAGCAACACTTGGGAGCTGGTTGATCTTCCCCCAGGGAGGAAGCTAGTTCAGTGTAAGTGGGTGTACAAAACCAAATTTTCTACTGATGGTTCACCTCTGAAGTAAAAGGATAGATTGGTAGCCAAGGGATACTCACAGGTTCATGGCATAGACTACAATGAGACCTTTGCACCAGTGGCAAAGATGGACTCCATCAGGATAGCCTTAGCCATTGCCGCTTCAAAGCAATGGGAAGTACATCACATGGATGTGAAGTGTGCTTTCCTAAATGGAGATCTCATTGAATAGATATACATGCAGCAACATCAAGGATTTGCTACTAACCCATCTCTTGTGTGCAGGCTAAATAAGTCATTGTATGGGCTTAAGCAAGCCCCCAAGGCTTGGTATACCAAGATTGATAGCTTTCTTCTATCACTGAATTTTGTTCGATGCAAATCAGATCCAAATGTCTATTTGAAGCTGATTCATGGTTCATTAATGATCATTGTTTTATATGGGAGGAAACTCAAGGTCCTCAGATCTGACAATGGTGGTGAGTATGTCAAGTCTGATTTTATTCATTATTGTGCAGATACAGGTATTCAGATGCAGCATTCTATCCCTTATTCAGATGCAGCATTCTATCCTTTACACACCACAGCAGAATGGTGTTGCTGAGAGGAAGAGCAGATCACTGAAAGAGATGGCACCATACATGATGGAGGCTAAGACTTTTCCACCAAAGTACTGGGCTGAAGCTATAAAATGTGCAGCCTATATCTAGAATAGGGTGCCTCATAAACAACTTGATGGTATGAGTCCTTTCAAAGCATGGAGTGGGCACAAGGCAGATGTGACCCATTTCAGGATTTTTGGCTCAAGGGCTTGGGCTAGAATTCCAACAGAAAAGAGGAAGGCTTTGCAGCCCCAGAGCCAAGAATGTCTATTTGTTGGGTACTTTAAAGATTCAAAAGGGTACAAGCTAATCAATTTGAGCACAAACAAAGCCTTCATTGAAAGGTGTGTTTAGTTTCAAGAAGAGCCCCTAGCAGCAGTGGAAGTTGGAGAATTCTCTTCACCACCAGAACCTCTGAATGTAAGTGAAGAGATAGTTGAACATGATGATTCTGATATGTTTGATAATGATGATTTGATTGTAGATCCTAACAGTCCTACAAGACCAAAATGGGCAGCCAAGACCATTCATGCAGCTGGAGAACTAGCTGGAAATCCTAATGATCCTAGGAGGACTAGATCTCAGTTTGAGAGTGATTTGTGCATGAAAGATCCTATGTTTGTAGATAAATTTTATATTATGATTGAATCAGATCCACATACATATGAATATGTATCAAATTATCCAATATGGCAAGCAGCCATGAAGGAAGAGTTCAACTCACTCCAGAAGAGCAACACTTGGGAGCTGGTTGATCTCCCCCCAGGGAGGAAGCTAGTTTAGTGTAAGTGGGTGTACAAAACCAAATTTGCTGCTGATGTTTCACCTCTAAAGTACAAGGCCAGATTGGTATCCAAGGGCTACTCACAGGTTCATGGCATCGACTACAATGAGACCTTTGCACCAGTGGCAAAGATGGACTCCATCAGGCTAGCCTTAGCCATTGCAACTTCAAAGCAATGGGAAGTACATCACATGGATGTGAAGTGTGCTTTCCTGAATGGATATCTCACTGAAGAGATATACATGCAACAGCCTCAAGGATTTGCTACTAACCCATCTCTTGTGTGCAGGCTAAAGAAGTCATTGTATGGGCTTGGTATGCCAAGATTGATAGCTTTCTGCTATCATTGAATTTTGTTCGATGCAAATCAGATCCAAATGTCTATTTGAAGCTGATACATGGTTCATTAATGATCATTGTTTTATATGTTGATGACCTTCTCATTACAGGAACCTCAAAGGATGAGATTGCCTCCTTGAAGGATGCAATGAACCATGCCTTCTCAATGACAGATTTGGGCTTATTGAGCCAATTCTTGGGGCTCGAGATTGCTCAAACCAAAGAAGGAATCAAAGTACATCAGTCCAAGTATGCCTTGGATTTGCTGAACAAATTCAAGATGAAGGATTGCAAGCCAAGCAAGACTCCTTTCCTTTTAGGAGTGAAGCTTGAAGAAGCTGATTCTTCACCTACGGTAAACAATACACTGTATAGGAAATTGATTGGATGTTTGTTGTATCTTACACATGCTATACCTGATATTTATTATGCATTAAGTGTGGCTTCAAGATACATGGATCAGCCTCATGAGATCCATTGGAGAGCAGCCAAAAGGATCCTTAACTTTGTTCAGGGAACAAGGACACATGGGATCTTCTATAAAGCTAAATCTGATCTTCATTTGATTGGGTTTACTGACAGTGATTGGGCAGGTGACAGCACAGATCGAAAGTCAACATCAGGATATGTGTTCATTCTTGCAGAAGGGCCAATCAGCTAGTCAAGCAAGAAACAGAGTGCCATTGCACTCTCATCTACAGAAGCAGAGTATAGAGGAGTTGTAAATGCAGCAACTCAATGTTTATGGTTTCAAGGGTTAGTTGGAGAGTGTGGCTTCGAATCAGAATACTCAACTACTATCTACTATGATAATCAGAGTACCATTTGAATCTGCAATGATCCAGTTCAGAAGCAGAGAACCAAACAGATTGAGATCCATATGCACTACATCAGACAGCTTGTGCATGATGGCACCATTCACCTACTCTTCTGTTCATCTTCAGAACAAGTGGCAGATATCTTCACCAAAGTTTTTTGTGAGAAGACATTCAGCAATCTCAAATCACTGCTGGGGATTTCTGATCATGCTGTGAAGCATGAGTGATGACAAGATTTCCAAATTTTGTTTTACAGTCCATGTTTAAGGGAGGATTTTTCCCACTGGGTTTTTGCCTCTTTCCTTGGTTAAATGGACATGTAGTATGTAAAGGGTGACTAAGCCTTGTTGATAGGCCCTATAATTTTCTGATATTTTACTCATAAGTCAGGCTTAAGGGGGGGTGTTAGAATAATCAACCCATAGTTAGCTACCTTAGACATTAATTAATCCAATTTTTGTCTTATTTGCCTAGTTTCCATATTCCACCTTATGCAAGTTGTCCTCCACACATCCATAGTGGTAAAACTGCTAAATTTGAGTCATGGAGCACTTGGGAAACCTCTTGGAATCAAATCTACTTTATTTCTAGCCTCCCTAGCGCATGTCTGCTTTTTCTGCTTTATTGCCTGCTTTTTCTGAGTTTTAAGGCAATTGGGAAAGTTTGACTAGGTGAAGTTAACTTGTTTTTTGTCCTCATCATCCTCCAACCTTTTCTCCTAAGAAAAGAATGTATGAGTTGTCCTTCCATCACCTATTAGCTTGCCTAATTGATTTTGCCAATTTGTGAGCTCCTAGACAGTTTTGGAAACTGCTTTATGCACCTATGGGGGATTTGCTTAGATTTAGTAAGCCTGCTTTTGACTATATTCGAATGGCATCTTCATGCATTCAAATCTCTCATGTAATTATTTATTGTGGCAGCCTCTGACTTCACAGGGTTGGATATTGTACACTTATTCAATACATATTAGCGTTATGCTCCATATTCAGTCTCCTTTTGTGAGTAATTTGCATGTGTAATTGGCAATTGTTGTGAGTGTAATTGTTCTAACACCTGGGTTCAATTTCGAAAGTAATAACTAGATCCACTTCAGAAATATTCAATAGGAAAATCCTAAGCTAGACATTATATATTTGTCAAACAAGAGCCACAAGGTGGAAATGTCATCGCAATTCCTAAAAATTATTACTACAAGAAAAATTCTATAGAATGGCAATATACCTCTGTTTCAACCCAAACAAAGATTCCCATGCCAAACTAAGAAATCTATCATAATACAATTGTAATATAACTACAAATGGTAGCTTCAGAGATGGAGGATAAAGCCTTAATTGCTCTTACTAGGTTTTAAAACTTGAGACTCCTCTTCCCCATGAGAAGGTTGGAAGAAGCTTGGATGACAAGAAAAGGATTCTCATGCAATATTTTGGTTTGGTAGAAAATAAACAGGAACAAAAAATTCTAAGCTTTTCATAGAAAATGGAAAATAAATCACAATTTTGAATAGTAATTTAAAGAAACGATGAAGAAATGGAGCCAAAAGCTGAAAACAAACAGTTCTGATAGAGGGAAAGTGGTTAAAAAACAAAGGTGGGCAATGCACATAGAAAGCATAAGAGTGAAAAAAGCAGGTAATGGTACAACAAGAACACAACAAAGACAGTTAAGTCTGGTATTCTTATGTTTCTATACAAACATTGGATAGGAAGCATGATGAAGAGGCTAGAAATGAAAATAACAAAGTTAAATTATACGACAGGTACAAGAAAGTCATATAAAATATTAATGCCTAGGGAGAACGTAGGCAATGCAAGAACCCTTACCTTATAAATCGCCTTTCGCCAGGTCCATTGGCACATACTGCTTGCAAAGAGTTGTCTTAATAAGCATAAAACTACTGTGTTGGATGGAAATTAAATTTATAATTTAAATAAAGAATCCATTCCTAGACCTATACACAAGTGGTCATTTTGCTAGGCATGGAAAATATCAAAATACTCTATGAAATAAAAAATGGGCATACAATTAAATCAACTAATGTTGTCTGGAAAGTCTGTTCTTGGGGTAATTCCACTAGGAGATGTGTTTCTGGAGTCACATTCCACATGTCCTACGAAGGAAATCAACAATCAATCTATCCAACACACATTTTCCACCAGAATATCAACTCGCATTTAAATGCTATATTACAATACCGTTTCCTCACTGATATGGAAACTTGTGTTTGTATTCGACAAGATTTATTTAACCATTGTATTAAAATTAAAACAACACACAAATTTTAAAGTTTAAGACAGAAATATATTAAATACACATATAAATAGGTTTTTACTAGAAATGTGTGGACATTGTTAATACCACCATCCTGTCAAACAATATAAAACAAAAAACAAAGGAAAGAGCCATGTTGTCTTACTATATGAATAAAATGTCATTAAAGACTTCGGATAAATCTTTGTTATCTATGAAATGTTAAAACATTCCAGTAAATAATATCCCGCATGGGTGTGGCTCATTGGCAGTTCAGTTGTTATGAAGTCACTTGTTGTAAATTGGAGGTCATGAGATCAAATTCCACCCGGGTTTAAATGTGTCCCATGTCTTATGGTGGGTGTGGGGAACCTAGGGCTATAGTGGTAGTGGGAATGGATCCCTGGACCCCATGTCACGTGAGTACCAGCCCAGCTCCAGTTTCCTATTCCCCTAGTTACTAAAAAAAAAAAACTTTCCAGTAAATAATATTTAGATATGGAAATATTAGTTCTAACATAAATCACTTTGAGGAGCTCATGGAATGCTTTTGTAGCTCACATATAAATACATTTTTGTTGACTTATAAAAAAAACTAAAGAAACAGTTTAGGGGAGGAAGTTCAGGGATGAACCTGCAAAGCTACGAGCATGGGATTGTTGTGAGAATCATTGCATATGATGTTTCCATCGTTATTTGTTCTCCCATTGCATCTTCCACATAGACTTGGGGACCCAAGTGGATCTTTCTTGACCCCTTTTCTATTATTTATTTCTCATATTTTCTCCTAACAGTCCTTACAAACTTGGTGATCGACATCTTTTCAACGGCATCCTCCAACTGTAGAGTTAAATTCAAACCATTAAGAAGAAAAAACTTGAACATGAATTTGTTCTCCTCAGGTTTAGGCTTGGGTTTCTTCATAGGAAGCACTCCAAGGTAGCCCTCATTGGTACTTCTTTTCCTCCTGGTAGAATATTTTGCCATCTTGGACACAAGAAATGGAAAACCGCAGAGGGAATATTGTGTTCTTCTATCGCAACGCTTGTCTACACTTAGAATTTGCACGAATTGATGCATGAAACAGGATTTCATTAGTTTATACAAAGAATGTTGTGGATGGGGTCAATGTCTCACTAATTACTCAAAGCAATTATGCATGTACAACTCAAGACAAGATTTGGCGTTCCACAATTGCTACAAAGCTCCGCTTAGTAGCCTCAAAACCACTATGAGAAAACAAAAACAGTTTGCTATAAAACATTCGAGCTTCAAAATCCAAAAAGTTTCCATTATCAAAGAAAACCTAACAACCGTAATTAGGGTTTAATTGAATTGTAGTACATCCAGCTGACACCTATGACGTCTGATACGCCGCCAACGCTGGAGGAGCCGATATCAAAACCTACGTCACTGAAATATAGCCCAATCAATAATCAAATAAATAATATTAAAATAATTCTATTTAATATAAAATTTTAGGGGAGGAAGTTCAGGGATGAACTTGGAGAGCTACGAGCATGGGCTTGTTGTGAGAATCATTGCATATGATGTTTCCTACTTTATTCGTTCTCCCATTGCATCTTCCACATAGACTTGGGGACCATGGTGGATCTTTCTTAACCCCTTTTCTATTATTTATTTCTTATCTTTTCTCCTAACAGTCCTTACAAACTCGGCAACCGACATCTTTTCAACGACATCCTCCAACTGCAGAGTTAAATTCAAACCATTAAGAAGCAAAAACATGAACATCAATTTGTTCTCCTTAGGTTCAGGCTTGGGTTTCTTCTTAGGAAGCACTCAAAGGTAGCCCTCATTGCTGCTTATTTTCCTCCTAGTAGAAGATTCTGCTATCTTGGACACAAGAAACAACAAACCAAAGAGGGAATATTGTGTTCTTCTATCGCAATGCTTACCTGCACTTAGAATATGCAAGAATTGATGCATGCAATGGGATTTTGTTAGTTTATATAGAGAATTCTATGGCTGGGGTCGATGTCTCACTAATTACTCAAAGAAACTATGCATGTACAACTCAAGACAAGCTATGGCGTTCCACAATTGCTACAAAGGTCCGTTCAGTAGCCTCAAAACCACCATGAGCAAACAAAAGTAGTTTGCTATAGAAAATTCGGGCTTCAAACTCCAAAAATTTTCCATTATTAAATAAATACTAACAATCGTACTCAGGTTTTAATTGAATTGTGGTACATCCAGCTGACACCTATGACGTCTGATATGCCGCCAACGCTGGAGGAGCCGATATCAAAACCTACATCACTAAAATATAGCCCAATCAACAATCAAATAAATAATTGAAGATGATATCCATTGACCAAGCATCAAGTATCAAAGACATCCAATCAACCATCCAAAGCATCAAATAAGAGTACTAAAAAATAGTATAAGAATTCTCTCCACAACTTCTGCTTGTTTTTTACCACAATTAGATATTTCGGTTGGTTGTTATGAAGGAATTTATATTAGTAAGCCATTGCATTTGAGATGTATGAATTCGCAGGCATATATGTGTATGCTAACCTCTTATGGTTCAGTTGATTGAAGAGGAGGAGGTGGAGCTTATGGAAACTGAAAAAAATAAGGATGGTGGAAACACACACAGTCCTTCTGCAGATGTAGCTATCAATAATGTTGTAAATGGTCATGCTGCCCCTACTAGATCTACATCTACTGCAGCTGATCACTCACAAGCATAACTCACTAAGGTTGATTTATCTCTCAACATCTTTTTCGTTTGACTATAATATTCCTTGGTATGTCCTTTCTTGGTAATCTCTATCTTCTTCCTATTACTGCACATTTCCCTTTACAATGAGTATTCCCTTGCTTCCAGTTTGACATTTAATATTAGCTTTGAAAAATGGTTTATTGAATTCTAGTCAAATAATGGCTAAGGAATTTCACAGCAGTGCCACAAATTTAATTGCAATTAAGTTAAATCAATTCCATTTACGGTTGTGGACCTAAGTTACACGATACGAGGAAACATGTTTCCATTGGACTTGTCTTTATGGTTGGTACTGGTAACTGGTAACACATTTCTAGTCTCTACCAAACATTTTTGTACCAAAATGTTCATGGCACGACACCTATTATGGTCTTTCCGAGAACTTAGCCATGGACTCTACTGCCATGGAAAATGCATTTGGTTGCAGGGAACCTTCTTTCTATTTAATTACATGTACAAACAACTATATCTTCTACACAATTGTATTAGTGACCAGTGCCTTTTAATCAATCACTTCTATGAATGAAGAAGACATACTAAGTTGATTTAGTGCTTATAGATGCAAATGTAAATTATATCAAGTCAATGTATTCAATTCAAGATATATGGAATTAGTAGCAAGGTCATCCAGTAGCACTTTAGCATATAAGAGATCATTAGCTGTGTAACCATACACAATTCAATTGCAGTATTTAACCAACCAATAACCTTCCATTCAATTATGAGGACTCATATAAATATAGCAACAATAATACAGTATGACAGTTCTAATTATGACAATTTTATAGTAGCAGTGAAGGTTACCAATGTAAGGTGTATAAGAGTTTTAGTTTTGCATTCAATGTAAACCACGCCACTCCAAACCTTGAACACTATTCTTAGCAATATAGGACAGCCACCAAATGTATGTTCCAGACTTGTAGCTATGCAAATAATTTAAATTTTCATACTTTATTTACCTCTCTTAAAAAATATCACCATCCAACTAATAGTTAACCTTTGATTTAGTTCGGTGTTTACTGTGGTTGCAGGTAGGGAGGGCTGTCAAAGTTTGACAGTTTGCAATTTATTGCAAACTGTAGGAAGCAGGTGGAAGTGTGTTGATATAGGGTTGTTACAGCCTTGTTTTCAAAATGGTTTCTGAAATGGTAACAACCAACATAGATTCCTCTAAAATAGAATACATGGTGGCCCTTTAAAGAAAAAACATGGCATGGAGTTATCTTGGAACCTAAGAGAATTGGGTTTTTGAGTCCACAGAGAACTAGTTATTGTATTATAATTAACACAATATCCACTTACATATCCTATTAAAAACATTCACATTCTAGCTTTGAACTGTCAATTCATGGGAATTTCGACATGATTACCAAAAGGAATGAACAAAACTAGAAACAAACCCACATTTTGCAGACATTCTAACTAGATAAATACCCACAAAATTATATGAATCAAATCCATATTTTATGGTGAGGATATGAACTTGCTTACCTTGATCATAAGCCGTGATGTTTGCACAAATTAGAAGCACCGTCAAGAAAGTAAAATCATTCAGCCTCATCCCCATCATCAACGCTTTCCAACGCATCTTGAGAGCCTCTTCATCTTTCCCATTCAGAGCATACCCTGCAATCATATAGCTCATAGTGATCAATTACCCCCCAAAGGTGAAATAACAACAAGAAAACACATGCATGGCAGCATTAAAATATCACATTCCCTTCTTCCTTTTTCTCAATAACTGTTGGTTTTATTTCTCACATTGAATTTCCCAAGTTCACCTGGATAGCTCGTGTTTCATGCTTTCAAGGATATTTGAGCCATTTCATCTCCACCACATCCAAAACGACAAAAAAAACCATGAATAAAAAACAAAAATAGGTAATCAAGAAAAACATAGAAGGAAACAAACCTGAAGGTCTAAACATTGTTGTCATTCTGAAGGTGGGGCAGGTGGTTCTAGAAGCATGGGATCACATGCGAAAGGAGTGGATGATGCACTAATAGGAAAATTCCTTCGCCCGCCCTTCCTATAAAAAAACATCATAGCCTTTTCCAGATCCTTCAGTGAAAGTTCAAAATCGAAAACCCCCAAATGGGAGTCAGAGCAGATCCTCCGTGGGTGTTTTTTGATGCTAATGAGCTAGTGCACGTGTGTTTTTGAATTCTACATTTTGTTTGTTTGTTTATTTGCATATTTTATATTTTGTTGCATTTTAAATTAATTATAGTTAAACAACTCTATGTTTTTAATTTAGTGTAGTTTAATTTAATTTAACTAGGATTTTCTCATTATTTGTATTGGTTGCATTGCTTATAGTGCGATCCTATACATAAGTCCCTTCAAGGACGAACACGATGATGATGACGATGATCATGATAACGATGAAGACGATGAAGATGATGGTGATGATGACAACAATGATGATGATGATGATCATCATTATCCTCATCATCATCGTTGTCATCGTCATCACCATCGTCATCGTATTCTTCATCAATATCATCATCATCATCTTCATAACCATCATCATCTTCATAAGCATCATCGTCATCATCATCGTCATCATGGTCTTCTTCATCATCATCATTTTCCTTATCATCATCATCATCACCATAATCATCATCTTCATCATCAACGTCTTCATTATCACCATCATCATCTTGATCATCATCATCATATTCATCGTCATCGTCATCAACATCTTCATCTTCATCATCATATTCATCTTCAACATCATCATCATCCAATTCATCAGCATCTCCATCATCATGATCATCATCATCATCATCATCATCATCATCATCATCATCATCATCATTTTCGTCGTCGTCATCATCATCATCATCATCATTGTCGTCGTCGTTATCATCATCATCATCATTATCATCATAGTCATCATCATCATCATCATCACCGTCATCTCCTTCTTCCTAATAAACATCTTCATCATCGTCATCATCATCATTTTCATCATCGCCCTCTTCATCATGTTCATCACCACCACCACCACCATCATCATCTTCATCATGTTCATCATCTTCATCACCACCACCACCACCATCATCATCTTCATCATCATCAACATCATCCTTGTCTTCATCATCATCATCATCCTCGTCATGATGATGAAGATGAAGATGGTGATGATGAAGATGGTGATGTTGATGATGATGATGATGACGACGATGATGATGAATTTAAAGATGATGATGATGACGATGACGACGACGATGATGATGATGAAGATCATGATCTTGATGATGCTGATGATGATGATGCTGCTACTGTTGCTGCTGATGACGATGATGAAGATGATGATGATGACGATGATGATGAAGATGAAGATGATGATGATGATGAAGATGATGATCTTGATGATGCTGCTGCTGATGATGATGATGCTGCTGTTGATGATGATGATGATGAAGATGATGATGATGATGAAGATGATGATGATGTCGATGATGATGAAGATGTTGATCTTGATGATGATGATGGTGATGATGATGATGATGATGACGATGAATATGATGATGATTAATATGGTGATGTTGATGATGACGATGATGATGGTGATGATGATGACGATGAAGATGATGATAGGTAGCCATATTGGTAGCATAGGTTATAAAGGATATTCAACATAACTGAAAAATTCTAGGTAGCCAGAGTTTGTAGTGGAGGTTTTCTTTTCTGGTGCTTTATGATATATAATTTTCACTGGTACATGTGTTTTATAATATATGCAGTGATGCATATAATACAATAATATGTATTGGTGTGTATACATTATTTTCAATGCATTAGTGCGTATATTGTAATGTCAGTGCACCAATGAAGACATTGTTTGATATAGGCACTAGTAAGTCTAACATAAAAAATCAACGATGCATACTTTTTATTGTAAGTGCATCAGAGCATATTTTTTATTATACATGAATGGAGGCATATAAAATGCATAAAGTGAGATGGTGCGTAATTGATATTAGAAACAAATTGGTGCATATATCATGTAAAGAGAATCGATGTGCATATGTCCTAAAAAAGCATTTGTTCATACATTATGTAAAAGAGCACTAATGGGTGAAATAATTTGTTATCTTAGTTCAAGGAAATTTAAAAGATACACCAACTAGTTGAAATAATAGAATGTGTATGGTTCACTGATGAACTTTTCTACAAATCATATATTTTTAAAGTAATATTTATTTTTATTTCTTAATTATTGTGCTTGGATAAGCACGTTGATTACACCTTTGTTCATAGTCACAATGTACATCATTCATATATTTAATCAATAAAGTAAAATTTTGTGACATTAGAGAATACGATAGATGAAGAACCCATTTTATTATATAAGAATAAGAAACCAAAAATTGGTACATCATATAAGTCCTCAATAATCAAAATGTCATTTTTACATTATTACAATTATTGATAACTTACAATTATTTATATAATATATGATACAAGTTGAATGTGATTGTCATTGATGTCAAAGGAGTTCAATGAATGACAAAAGGATAACCAAAGACATGATGGCAAAGTAAACTCAGTGAGAGTTGTATCTTCTTCTTCAAGGATTTTTTCTGAGAATCAGGGCCATGGTCAGATAGATATTTCAACAAACTACGGGAAGGTAGGTCATGGCAGGCAGTTTATTCTTCTTATGAATTCTGGTGGTCATTTTCATAAAGCAGTTTATTTAGGGGAGTTTTTCAACACTTAGTCAAAATCCCCAAATTATCATACCGTTACCAACTACTACCAAGCCTCTGCAATCAGAGCAAGGGAAATAAAATTTTCCATCTCCACTTGCCTCTAATATTGCTCTAAACTGAGCAATATTCCTTGCATTTTCATTCATAGTGAAAAATCCTTGTAGTGACAAGTAATTGTCTTACCTACACCATACCAAACAATAACTTGTCAAATACATTAGATATAAGTATATTTCTAAATGCAGTATATTATATACCAATTTCTATAAATAAAAACATGAAGACTGTGATGAATAGGATTGTCATTGATGACAACATTAATGAAAATCATTTTGGAAAAATATGGTAATTTGGTGAAAAACAGGAAAATGACTAAGTATGGGGAAATTAGTAAAAGTTGCCTTAGGGAAATGCACGCCATAATTTATAGGAGAATATAAATGCCCTCACCACATGGGGGTCACGTATATTGTTGTTTTTCCTACCTAAACATGTCTTTAGTTTGTCCTCAAAGTTCCCGAGGGAAAAGTTATGGACCTTCCAAAACATGGGTTTGTGCCAGAGCAAGCAAAAATGGCTAAGTAGCCTTAGAGAGATACTTGCCCTAAATGATGGTTTAGAGTAAATTCACGCATCACATGGGGGTATTGTAGTGTGTTGGTTTGTCTACTTAACCATGGTATTATTTCTCCTTAAGCATGTCTGAAGAAAAAGTTGAATATGCCAAAATGAGGTTTCAGAATAAATTTTGGAGAAAGTCCTGAAAATGACTAAGTGTTGGAAAACTGGCTCAAGTAGCCTTAATAAAATGCCTGCCACAAATTGTGTGTTGAATAAAATGACCGCACCATATGGGGGTCTTGTAGATTGATATTTGGCTTACCTGACCATGTCTTTAGACTGTCTTGGAAGTAGCTGAGGAAGAAGTTATGAACCTGCCAAAAGAGTGTTTTAGGCAGATTGGACTAGACTAAGAAAATTGTCCAAGTGTTCGAAAAACTGGCTCATGTGGCCTTGGGAAAATGCCTGCTGTACCTTATAGGTGTATGATAAAAATGATCTGAAGCTATCATCCTATATCTTTCTAAAGAGGCTATCTCACCATGGTCTCGGTTCTCAAAGAAGATGTTTGATGATACAGATAATGGTCTGCCAAAACAGAGTTTCAAGCTATTTTGCACTATTCTAGTACTGGAAATACTGCCCGAGTGGACTCAGGGAAATTCCCGCCCTATCTCATAGGATGATGAGAAAAATAATATGAAAGTGTTAGTATATATGTTGTTGATGTGTGCATCTAACCATGGTCTCAGTTATCCTATGGAGTGTTTTATGGCAAAGATATAAATCTGCCAAAAGTAAGAAAAATATTATTTTGCATTTTAAGAACACAAGAAAATTGGTTGTGTTAGATTCAGGAAATTGAAAAGGCATTTTGAAATTCCCGCATGGAGGGGTTATTGTTATGATACAATTCATCAGGTAGCATAGTCATGTTCCTTGGTGAACTGACTATCTATCCATACCTTCAGGTTGTCGAGTTATGATGGTCTCATATGCAAAATATCAATCTGCCAAAAATAGGAAAAATAATATTTTGCATAGTGAGAACAAAAGAAAATTGACTAAGTGTTAAAAACAGGAGTTTGAGAGGCCAATCGGAAATTCCCACCAAGGGCTGTCTTTGTGCAAGTAAATTTATCAAATGACATGGATCCATTCTTTGGTAAGTTGTCCATCTGCTCCTGACTTCAGGTCTCCATAGAGTGTTCACATGTGTGAAATAGGAGTCTGCCAAAATGGGAAGAAATATGTTTTGGTGTTCAAAAGAGGTTGAGAAGCTATTTTGAAATGCTTGCTAGATGTTGTGTGTGGGTCAACAGATTTATCTTGTGATATGGTCTTGTTCATTGTTGAAATGGATATCTAGCCATGCTTGTAGGTTTCCTTATGGTGATCACATGAGGGAGAAATCAATCTACCAAAGTAGAAGAAATTTTGTCTATGTTAAATTAAACATTTTGGAAGCCTATTTTCAAATGATCTCCAGATAATGCGTGTGTATCAAAAAGTTCAAAAGGTGACAGGGATCTGATCCTTGTTGAGGTGGCTATCCAGTCATACTTTCAGTTTGCATTATGATGGTTATATATGCAAAAGATGGACCTGCAAAGTTAGTGAAATATAATAAACAAAGTTTATTAAATAAGAAGCTACATGAATGTATTTAGAAAAATAAATAGAAATTTAATAAAAAGAATTAAGATAGAGTTTTGAAGAGACACATCTTACTATTGGAGAGATGCAATGTTTAGAAGAAGTTTTAATTGATTATTTCATTAAAACAATAAATAACAAACAAAGATTTGACGAGGTGTCTAAGCATGATGACATGGCTAAGTAGCCTTAGAAAGATGCCCGTCCTAGAGTAAATGCCTGCATCACATGGGGGTCTTATAGTGTGTTGGTTTTTCTACCTAACCATGGTATTATTTCTCCTTAAGCATGTCTGAAGAAAAAATTGAATCTGCTAAAATGAGGTTTCAAAATAAATTTTGGAGAAAGTCCTGAAAATGACTAAGTGTTGGAAAATTGGCTCAGGTAGCCTTAAGAAAATGCTCGCCACAAATTGTGTGTTGAAGAAAATGCCTGCACCATATGGGGGTATTGTAAATTGATATTTGTCCTACCTGACCATGTCTTCAGACTGTCTTGGAAGTAGTTGAGGAAGAAGTTATGAACCTGCCAAAAGAGTGTTTTAGACAGATTGGAC
This sequence comes from Pseudotsuga menziesii, assembly GCA_001517045.1. Lineage (NCBI taxonomy): Eukaryota > Viridiplantae > Streptophyta > Pinopsida > Pinales > Pinaceae > Pseudotsuga > Pseudotsuga menziesii. The sequence continues at coordinate 138,970 of LPNX010001483.1, read as the reverse complement.
CAGATTGTCCAAGTGTTGGAAAAACTGGCTCATGTGGCCTTGGGAAAATTCCCACCGTACCTTATAGGTGTATGATAAAAATTATCTGAAGCTATCATTCTACCGTTTGTTGAAGAGGCTATCTCACCATGGTCTTAGTTCTCAAAGAAGATGTTTGATGACAAGAATAATGGTCTTCCAAAACAGAGTTTCAGGCTGTTTTGCACTATTCCAGTATTGGCCATATTACTGCCTCAATGGCCTCAGGGAAATGCCTTCCCTATCTCATAGGATGATGAGAAAAATTATATGAAAGTGTTAGGCTATAGCTTGTTGATGGGTGCATCTAACCATGGTCTCAGTTATCATGTGGAGTGTTTTATGACAAAGATATAAATATTTCAAAAGTAAGAAAAATATTATTTTGCATTTTAAGAACACAAGAAAATTGGTTGTGTTAGATTCAAAAAATTGAAAAGGAATTTTTAAATGCCCGCACGAAGGGGTTATTGTGATGATAAAATTCATCAGGTAGCATAGTCATGTTATTTGGTGAACTGAATATCCATCCATACCTTCAGGTTGTCTAGTTATGATGGTCTAATATGCAAAATATCAATCTGCCAAAAATAAGAAAAATAATATTTTGCATAGTGAGAAAAAAAGAAAATTGACCAAGTGTTAAAAATAGGAGTTTGAGAGGTCAGTTGGAAATGCCCGTCAAGGGCTGTCTTTGTGAAAGTAAATTTATCAAATTCCATGGATCCATTCATTGGTAAGTTGTCCATCTGCTCCTGACTTCAGGTCTCCATAGAGTGTTCACACGTGTGAAATAAGAGTCTGCCAAAATGGGAAGAATATGTTTTGACGTTCAAAAGAGGTTGAGAAGATATTTTGAATTGCTTTCTAGAGGTTGTGTGTGTCAACAGATTTATCTTGTGATATGGTCTTGTTCATTGTTGAAATGGATATCTAGCCATGCTTGTAGGTTTCCTTATGGTGATCACATGAGGGAGAAATCAATCTACCAATGTAGAAGAAAAACTGTTTTTACAAGTTAAAAACAATTTTGTCCAAGTGTTAAATTAAACCGTTTGGAAGCCTCTTTTCAAATGATCTCCAGATAATGCATGTGTATCAAAAATTTCAAAAGGTGACATGGATTTGATCCTTGTTGAGGTGGCTATCTAGCCATACTTTTAGTTTGCATTATGATGGTCATATATGCAAAAGATGGACCTGCAAAGTTAGTGAAAAATAATAAACAGAGTATATTAAATAAGAAGCTACATGAATGCATTTATAAAAGTAAAATGAAATTAAAAAAAAGAATTAAGACAGAGTTTTGAAGAGACACATCTTACTATTGGAGAGATGTAATGTTTAGAAGAAGTTTTAATTGATTATTTCATTAAAACAATAAATAACAAACGGATATTTGAAGAGGTGTCTAAGCATGATGACATGGCAAGATGTAATTGGAACAAGACATGAAGGACAGAGATGACTAAGGACATGCATAATGACATTGACAAGAAAGCATGACAAGCATGGAACATATAGAGAGTCAAATGACCCATTCTGTGGTCATTTGAAGATGATTTTGGCAAGACAAAGATGTTGGTACAAAGATGACAAGGAGATGGTGACATGACAATAGAAAAGCAAACTTGATGGCAAAGATGGTTGCGGGCATGATAAGATTGGTAGAAAAATACGTTGAAATTGAGTTGAAGCCTTAGATCAATGATTCACCCCCCCTCTCAGTGAGCATTGTGTTTAACAGACTGAATTTTTCATTGATTCCAACAAGTGTTGTGCAATGGCCTTTGATTTACTCACAAGGAGACCTTGATAGTTTGGGCATTGGAACACTAGGTGGCCCAAATGGTCCAAATGAAAGTTGTCCTTCTACTGTGGAAAGTAACTAACACTATGTCAACGACCAATATCTTAGTGGAGCATCAGGTCTATAAAAAAAATGAATTGGCTAGAGTCATTGTTGACTGGACCCTCTTGTTGTAATTAGTTTGGTTTAAATAAAAGGAGGGAGTTGCAAGGTTGTTAAATTCGTTTGTAAGGTACACGACCCGAAGAATAAAACTGTTATTTTGAGCCTCAATGTTAGTTTGTATCACCCAAAAAAGGATGCATGCTTACCTTTTATGAACTTACGGCTAGATGATTGTTGTAGAGTATGACTGATCTTTCTAGTTTTGCATATGGTTGATAAAGAAATCTGGGCTCAATCCATGCTCAATCAATCACCAAGAACCTTGTCGCAACTATAATAAATGTGCTAAGTGATACAGCTTGGCATGATCCTGCAAAGGAGTTGTAAAATAGCAATATAAAAGGTAAAATTATCTATGCTGACATCGTATATGTAACTAGGTTGCAGTAGTAGAGATAGCTGCAATGAGGTAGTCAGTTTTATGGAAATTACTATTTATCCATCACCACATCATATATGAACAAGTGTAAACGTCTCCATGCAAAATATAAGGGCACATGGATGGACTAAGGTGGGGGTATAGGTGGCTTCTATCATATACATAAAATATTATACCACACATAGGCAGTCAGACCCAGACCCAAGAAAAAATATGCAACGGCTGGGGCAAAAAAGCAAATCTATTTTATTATTATTGAGGGTTTCCATTTTAGGATTTCTCTTTATGAGCAAATAGAAGATAGAATCAATATTTTGCTTTGACGTTCAACACCAGCTTCATGCTTGTTGGCTTGAATATGAACCGAGAATATGAACCAAGGGAGGGATGGAATTCACTTCTCACCCAGAACAAGTTTACTCTGTTATGCAAATAGCAAGATCTTCTTGGTTAGATGTGGACGGAAATACATGAGTTGAACCACACGTAAACAACCAAGAGCCGTTGAAATCTGGCATTGGTTTGGAGGATGTGCAAATATAGCCATATATCATCGATATAGAGACGAAATTTCGTTGAAAATTAAAAAACGTCGATATTTCCACGGTTTTTCGGCCATGATAAAAAAAAATGAAGTATTAATCCATGAATGTTCAAAATGTGGAAATATTTTGTGGAAAAATCTGCCTAAATGTATTAGCGATGGTAGTAGGTGTGTCCTACCATGCCAATGGATGTAAGTGCTGCAGCCTTTTCACATATGGTAGTAGGTGTATCCTACCATGATGGTGAATATAAGTGTTGAGTCTTTCCTACATGGTTCTTGGATGTGTTCCTCCAATGGTCGGAGGTGAGTGCTGGGCCTTTCTAACATGGTGGTGGATGTGTTCCTCCCATGTTCAGATGTGAGTGTTAAACATTCCTTTCTGACATGGAGGTGGATGTGTTCCTCCCATGGTCAGATGTAAGTGCTGGGAGGGCCTTTCTAAATGGGTCAGATATAAGTGCTAAAGAAGATGAAGACCTACATGGAGGCTAGGCCTACAAACAACATGAAAAAGGGATGGATCTGTAGAACTTCCTATGATGAGAAGAATTGAGAGATAGCACCATTTGATCGATATAGCAGAAGCAGTGATGATCCAGCTTTGATCCAGCTATGATGATGATCCAGTGGTAATCCAATGATGATCAACGATGATCCAGATTTGATAATGATCCAGTCATCATCCAATTTTGATGATGATCCAATGATGATCCAGTGACGAAGACTTGTGCTGATGAATTGTGTCAAGAGAATACCTTCCTAGTTAAGAGGGAGTGTTGATGTATTTGTAACTTCAGAATGTATCCACTTATATATTGTTAACTTTTCATATGCTTAGCTAAGACATCAGTATTTCATTTCATTTTCATAACAAAAGAATCTACACAGGATCACTGAAAGAAACAGCATCACAAGAACAACATAGATTTATCTTGGGAAAACCCTAAAGGGAAAAACCCAGCAAAAGCTTCTTCAATATAGATTCCCCAAAAAGGAAAAAGATAAAACCAGCAAGGAGATCAAAAACATGATCCTCCTCCTTCTCCAGCTACTTCTCTCCTCCACAAGTGCGCTACTCAAGTGAGTGTGTGTGTCTCCAATGAGGAGAGCTACACCTCTATTTATATTCATTCGTTCACTTCAATTAACTCATCCGACATGTAGGCTTGAGTTAATCATGTAGGCTCTAGTTACACATGTAGGCTCAAGTAACCACACTGGGGTGCTAATGACCCACCTTTACAATTAGAGGGGACAACCTCATGACTCTTATTAGTTCTTCCGATTAGAAGCATCGGGGTACAAGATAATACAAGTGGTTCTCCTGGTAGGACCATCGGGGACCACAAAAGATACATATAGAATATTCTTCGAAGTTACAATATTTCAACACTCCCCCTTAATGAAAAGGGAATTCTACAACAACAACAAAAATAGTAGGAGAGGACATCATCAACATCATCAGGGTAACACATCTATAAATCATTGGAAGCTTTTCAACATCATATAGTCTTCGTCTTCAATTTTCAACGACAACAACTCTTTGATCAGCATCAGCATATTTTGACCTTTTGATCAGCAACACCTTCAGCAACATCTTCAGCACTTTCACCTTTTGAACAGAAACATCTTCAGCACTTAGGCCTTTCAATCAGCAGCAACATCTTCAGCACTTTGACCTTTCGATCAGTAACAATATCTTCAGTATTTTGATCAGCAACATCTTCAGCACTTTGATCTTTCGATCAGCAAAAACATCTTAAACATTTCGATCAGCAACATCTTCAGCACTTTGATCTTTCGATCAGGAACAACATCTTCAACATTTCAATCAACAACATCTTCAGTACTTTGATCTTTCGATCAGCAACAACTTCTTCAGCATTTTGTTCTTTCGATCAGCAACCTGAACGGTAACATTGTGATCAACACCATAATCATACTTCAATTCTCGAACAGCATCATCATCATGATATTCTAATATTTTGATCAGTACGTCGTCATCATCACATACTGATCATTTGATCAGTACGTTATCATCATCATACTCTGATCTTTCGATCAGTACATCATCATCGTCATACTCTGATCAGTACATCATCATCATCATACTCTGATCTTTCGATCAGTACATCATCATCGTCATACTCTGATCAGTACATCATCATCATCATACTCTGATCTTTCGATCAGTACATCATCATCATCATACTCTGATCTTTCGATCAGTACATCATCATCATGCTCTGATATTTTGATCAGTACATCATCATCATCACACTTTGATATTTCGATCAGTACATCGTAATCATCATCATACTCTGATCTTTCAATCAGTACATCATCATCATCATACACTGATCTTTCAATTAGTACGTCATCATCATCATAAAAACATCATCATCATGAAAACATCAAAATATCATCATCATCACACTTTGATCTTTCGATCAGTACATCATCATCATCATAAAAACATCAACATCATCAAAACATCAACATGATCCTTCCTTTCGAAATTACGGGATTTAGGTCTTTACGGAGTTACCAATGATCCTTCCTTTTGGAATTACGGGATTTAGGTCTTTACGGAGTTACTAATGATCCTTCCTTTCGGAATTACGGGATTTAGGTCTTACGGAGTTACTAACGATCCTTCCTTTCGGAATTACGGGATCAACACATTTGTGGAACTCAGACAATCCTTCCTATTGGAATTACGGGTTCAACACATCTGTGGAACTCAGACAATCCTTCCTATTGGAATTACAGGATCAATTCAATGATCCTTCCTTTCGGAATTACGAGATTTAGGTCTTTACGGAGTTACTAACGATCCTTCCTTTCGGAATTACTGGATCAACACAGATGTGGAACTCATACAATCCTTCCTATTGGAATTACGGGATCAACACATCTGTGGAACTCAGATAATTCTTCCTATTGGAATTACGGGATCAATTCAATGATCCTTCCTTTCAGAACTACGGGATTTAGGTCTTTATGGAGTTACTAACGATCCTTCTTTTTGGAATTATGGGATCAACATAGATGTGGAACTTAGACAATCCTTCCTCTAGGAATTACGGGATCAACACATGTTCTTGAGTACTGAAGTCACTGGATCCATTTTGAACCGAAGTTCAAGGATGATACAATCCTACCACATTCACGGGGACCGAGATCTCCGGATACATTTTGAACTGAGGTTCAGGGATGATGCAATCCTACCACTTTCACAGGGGCCAAGACCTCCAAATAAATTTTGAAATGAGGTTTAGGGATGATGCAATCCACCACTTTCATGGGGGCCGAGACCTCCGGATACATTTTTAACCGAGGTTCAAGGATGATGCAATCCACCACTTTCATGGGGGCCGAGACCTCCGGATACATTTTGAACCGAGGTTTAGGGATGATGCAATCCACCACTTTCATGGGGGCCGAGACCTCTGGATACATTTTGAACCGAGGTTCAGGGATGATGCAATTTTCCACTTTCATGGGGGCCGAGACCTCCGGATACATTTTGAACCGAGGTTCAGGGATGATGCAATACACCACTTTCACGGGGGCCGAGACCTCTGGATACATTTTGAACCGAAGTTCAGGGATGATACAATCCTACCACATTCACGGGGGCCGAGACCTCCAGATACATTTTGAACCGAAGTTCATGGATGATGCAATCCCACCACATTCACGGGGGCTGAGACCTCCGGATACATTTTGAACCGAAGTTCAAGGATGATGCAATCCCACCACATTCATGAAGACCGAAGTCACCAGATCTATTTTGGACAGATGTCCCAGGATGATACAATCCCTCTTCATTCTCGAGGACTGAGATCACCGGATCACTTTTGGACAGATGTCCCGGGATGATACAATCCCTCTTCATTCTCGAGGACTGAGGTCACCGGATCACTTTAGGGTAGATTCCCAGGGATGATACAATCCCACTACAACATCACTACTCCCGCTTTCGAGGAAGGTTATTCTGAACCTCACCAAGCTTGTCTCGAAAGTGTTCAAACTTTACTCGAGACAGAGGCTTCGTTAGCACATCAGCAACCAAACCATCATCATCTACATCTTCAGTATCTGAATACTGAACTATCACCATCTGTATCTCTAGTATGTGAATACTGAAAGCATCATCATCTATATCTTCAGTATAGAAATACTGAAAGCATCATCATCTGTATATTCAGTATAGAAATACAGAATCACCATCATCTGCATCTACAATATGTAAATACTGAAACATCATCTATATCTTCAGTATGGGAATACTTAAACATCATCATTTGCATCTTATCTCGTATGTAGAAATACCGAATTTCTATGTGTTATGACGGAACACAGGGTTCTCTGTCATCACAACTCTGGTTATCACATAGAATAATTGTAGTATCCATCTTCAGTTCAAAGAGACCTGATATTAGCTTCCGAAGCCATATGGCTTCACAACTTAGCAGAGCAATCTGCTATGTATCTTGCTTCAACCATGCTACGAGAAACATTGGACTGTTTCCTGCTAAACCATGAACTCATAACAGACCCCAAACAAAAACATCTACCTAATGTGCTTTTCCTATCTGAGATACTTCCAGCCCAATCTACATCTGTGTAGCCATACAATCTATACTCATGGCTACCATCATAATATAAACCAAGGTCTATAGTCCCTTTCAGATATCTCATCACATGTTTTGCAGTTACTAGGTGAACCCGTCTTGGTTGAACAAGATATTGACTTAAGGTGTTCAAAGCAAAACAAATGTCTGGTCTGGTATTTGTTAAGTACATCAATGACCCAATGATCTATCTGTAATGAGTCATATCCACTAACTCTGATGAGTCATCAGCTAACAGCTTCAGGTTGGAGTCCATGGGTGTGGCCATGACTTTGCATTCCAACATATTGAATCTCTTCAATATCTCTACCGCATAATTTCCCTGGTTGAGAAAGATTTCTTCTGAACTTTGCCATACTTCCAGACCTAGGAAATAATGCATTAACCCAAGGTCTTTCATCTCAAATTCATTTGCTAGTTTCTTCTTGCTTTCCATGACCTTTTTCTCATTTCCTGTCAAGGATAAGTCATCCACATATAATAACAGGATGACAAGTTCATTTTCTACAACCTTGAGATAAAGGTTAGTATCAGCTTTACTCTTGGTAAATCCCATGCTCGACAAGAAACTATCTATTCTTCCATACCAAGCTCTGGGAGCTTGCTTCAGGCCATAGAGGGCCTTCTTCAACTTGCATACGTGATTCCATCTGGCTTCAACTTCAAATCCTCATGACTATTCGATGAAAAAACTCTTTCTCAATCATACCATTAAGGAAGGCTTGTCTTTACTTCACCATGGAAGAAACTACCATGATAGTTCTGAAGGAAGTGTACCTTAATTCCTGGAGTAAGTGTCTCTTCAGAATTAATTCCCTCTTTCTGAAAGAAACCTCTAGCCACAAATCTTGCTTTATACTTCTCGATACTTCAGTCAGCTGCATGCTCTATTTTGTATATCCATTTGGAGGATACAATACTCCTTCCTTCTGGTTTGGGAACTATATCCCATACATCATTCTAGTATTCTTTCATCATGAGTTCGTCTTGTCAGATCATCAACATATCCTAGTCTTTTGCATTTAACTTTGAAGGTTGGAACCCACTTTACTCTTGGTAAAGTCTCGATCCATCAAGAAGCTGTCCATCATGTCGTACCGTGTTGAACTCAGATATCTTCTGTAGTCACTTCCCCTGAAGTGGAGTATTATCTTCCTTCTTCATTCTGTATAGGTGGTTCTATGCTTGATATATACTGGTCAATAGAGTATGTCATTTCATAGTCTATTCTTTCTGAGGCAAATCACGAACCTTTCTTTGTACACTTGTTCTTGTAGATCCATATGGAGGATACTATGTACTTCCCTTTATGTCTCAAAATCATATCGTATACATCATTCCCCATGATCAACTGTTATTCTTTGATCATAGTTTCTTTTATAGCATTCTTTTCTTCATCTTGAGTTATCTCTCATACCCATGGTGGTCTTCATCCTTTGAGGTGGATCTACCACTTTCTAAAGCTCTTTCTTCCGTCATGGTGTCTCTGACCCTGGGAGCTTCAGATTCATGTTTATTGAATTGTCATCACATGTTATTCGGAACAAGTCTCATCCTTCTTTTCTTGTAGGAGGTTGTACAGGACCTTTCCTACAATTCAAATGCACCAGTTGCATGGTTAGAACTATTTCATGAAACATATGCATAACAAAAAATTCTTATGCATCATGCAACTATTTAGCCAATACAACATTCATCCATATCTCATAGAAACTTTCTAGATTCCTTCCATCTCTACCATGACATCATTGAGATTGTGCACTAATCTAATATGTTAGCAAAGAGGTTTGATAAGTAGCACTGGAGAGTTGTATAGCGCCATGAGCTACTTACCCATCACATGCATATTAGTAGTATTAATGTAAAAAATCTATCATGCATAACACATCAACTGAATATAATCAAATGTATAACAAAACAATATGATGAAATGGCAACTAAATACTTATCTTTTATTTGTTTCGTGGTTAGACTCCATCTTGATCATTTTGCTGTATCATCTTCTTCATTCATGAAATCATCATTTCTTATCCAAATGATAAGATGAATAAGAGGTTCTTCAAGAATTGAGTTTTTCATATTCCTCATTACTTGAGGGATCTTCTTTGAATGGTGAGAGCTTGATCTTCAATTGCTCCCATCTTCTTCTTCTCTTCTTATTAGTCGAGCTGAAAGTAATCACTTACTTCTGGCATACATTCTTCTTCTACCGCTTCAATTTGTTCTGCATTCTAGATCTTCACATTCTTCAACTGTTTTCTCAAAGCCATCTTCTGATTTAAGTTCTTATCTTCAAATAGATTGATCAAGGAATCAAACATCTTCAGTGTCTTTAGGGAAGACACTTGTGGTATAAGTTGATCCGTGATTGAATCAACAATGATCTTCTTGGCCTTGATCAAGTTCTTCTTGTGTAAGGCTTTGAGCCTCATCTTCGTATGGAACTGGAACCTCTCTACTCATGTAGGTGTCCAACTCATTTTATTTAGAGAGATCAAATACTTCCATTCTTGGAAGTTGTCAACTGATGTGATATATCACTTTCAAATGAGAACCTCAAATGAAAATAGCAAAAAATTAGATCTTACCGATTTGAGGTGTCCGTCCTGCTTCTAGAATTGGATGATCAAGGGCTTGTCAGAGAAAACCTAATTTTTAAAACTTGGAATATTTTAGATCTGATTGGATAGAAAGATATATCTCTTCAAATGGATATGTCCAATGTACTCCTTTTCTGAAAACAGTGGAGGGAAGCTCCCGGAACAGGAAGCCCTAGTTTTCCAATTTCTTCTGCAGAAATGCCTATCGCTGTTTTTGTGATATCTCCAAAATTACTGCTTCTTTATGTCTAAAATTTATTACTGAGGTAACCTCACATGTTCCTGATCCAACACCATAGGTTTCATCAGAATTTGTTTCATAAATTGGGATTTATGAGTATTTTCCCAGGGTGACCTGTTACAGGACTGTTCAGAACAGCTAAGTTGTACGGCATGCCACGTGTCATTGGTTCATCTTCTGAGTCTAATATTCAGATCATAGAAATTAAAGTCCATGATTTTTTTGGAACATCTTCAGGAATTCCATTTGGACCTAGGTAGCCCAAGCTATAGCGATTTTCTCCAGGTGTCCTGTTTAGGGATGAATTCTGGAAGAGGCTGGAACCATAACTTGGAGGGATCATATCTCCTATAATATAGTGAATCTGAAGCTAAATTTTGGACACAATGTACATCAGGATTTTATCTTCAGAATTTGAAATTTTCAGCTCCTGAACATTCTCCAATATTGGGATATATCGAATGTACCAAAACTTAGCATTTTTAGTATTTAGGGTTTTTCTAGCTCGGGGTCAAACTAGGGTTTGACTTTCCTGGAGTTTCATCCAACCAAAAATATTGATCCAGGTCTCTAAACTTCAATTTTCATGAGGAGAGAAATCCTATGCTTGGCTCACTCAAATATTCTTCTTCTGCAAGAAGCCCTAATTTCTTCTGGGGAGAGAGAGAGGGCTATTTGTCCTTGTGAAAGTTGTCCTGTTTAGGTTAGCTCTGATACCATGTTAAATTTTCATATGCTTAGATAAGACATCAATATTTCATTTCATTTTCATAACAAAAGCATATACACAGGATCACTGAAAGAAACAACATCACAAGAACAACACAGATTTATCCTGGGAAAACCCTAAAGGGAAAAACCCAGCAAAAGCTTCCTCAATATAGATGCCCCAAAAAGGTAAAAGATAAAACCAGCAAGGAGATCAAAAACCTGATCCTCCTCCTTCTCCAGCTACTTCTCTCCTCCACAAGTGCGCTACTCAAGTGAGTGTGTGTGTCTCCAATGAGGAGAGCTACACCTCTATTTATATTCATCTGTTCACTTCAATTAACTCATCCGACATGTAGGCTCAAGTTAATCATGTAGGCTCGAGTTACACATGTAGGCTCAAGCAACCACACTGGGGTGCTAATGACCCACCTTTACAATTAGAGGGGACAACCTCATGACACTTATTAGTTCTTCCGATTAGAAGCATTGAGGTACAAGATAATACAAGTGGTTCTCCCGGTAGGAATATCGAGGACCACAAAAGATACATATAGAATATTCTTCAAAGTTACAATATTTCAACATATATCTTATATTGTACCCCAATGTTCCTACTGGGAGAATCATTTGTATTTCATTGTACCCCGATATTCCTATCAGGAGAGTCATTAATATAATAAAGTCATGTAAAGTCATTGAGGTTAACCCTCCGTTGTAAGTAGGGGAAATAGTCCCCACAATTGAGTTGAGGTTAACCCTCCTTATTTATTGGGGGGAAAAGTCCCCACATTTGTGGGGCACTAGGGTTATTAGAATCTCCTATAGATGTCGGCCCTAGTAAGTAATTGTCAAGCCAGAAATTAGTATAAATAGAGAGTGAGCCTCTCTATTTTACACACACACTCACTCAACTAGGGCGCATGAGTGAGATAGGAAGTGCTCACACAAGTGAGAGAGAGAACATATGCTGGAGATCATCTTTTGTCTTTGGGTTTTATTGCTGCCATTGGTGCTCATTCTATCTCTGAGGAAGTTGTGGGGTTTTCTCCTTTATGGTTTCCCTGAGGAAAATATTTGTGTCTATTGTCTCTTGTGATTGATTGATGTGCATGTTATTTTCTCAGATAAGATCCATATTTCTTAAATGATAAAAATCTAACAATATTTGACTGAAATTAACAACACATCAAATATAGGAAAGGGGAACACTTTTGTATTAATAATGAGAGAGTAAAGTTACAACGAAGCCTTGATGTTGATGGTTTCAACCTCTACAAAAATCTACAATCCTTCACAACTATGAGCATATCTTCACATACAATCCAACTCTATCCTGCCTCTAACTCAGAGTTCAATCCAACAACATAAGGGTACTTTATTTTGGCCTCCTTCACTCACATCATGAAGGCTTCATTTATAGGCCCAAAACACATGAGATTGACTTGGGGAATGGATAGTAGGTGATCCCAACAGAAGAGGGAGGCAAATGCCACCTCTCCCAAGCAAATAGGAACTAACTCCATGAAGGATTTTGTAAGGTAGCTTCCATAACCTTCTTTTTTCCTCTTTTTGGTCTATCAGCACATTGAGCAGAAGGGGCAAAGGCACCGACCTAACTTGTTGTCAAAGAAAATGTGGAGAAACGCTTATTTCTCCACTATAGACAACACCATCGGCGCTCTGTCAAAACAGGAGAAAGGCGCCGCCCTTCAAAAATATGGAAAAAAGATAACCAAGGCGTCTCGGGTCAAGCTCTCTGAAAGGAAAACAGGCTATGGTGGAATTTCCAAGTGCAACATACAATAGTATAACTTAGTCCAAAATTAAAAAAAGGATCTCTAGAAGAAAGACAACGCAAAAAAACAAAGAACAAAAGAATTTATCCTTGGAAACCCAATCGAGAAAAACCCAACAAACCTTCGGATAGAGATAATAGCTTTTGAGAACAGAAGAAGAAGAAAGAGAGAGAAAATATCTCTAAGATACAACCCCAGAAAACACTCCCCTTGACTGCAGTAGCACACCTTTTTATGCTGGAGCAACTTGTTGTGTGTGTGTTTGAAATAATGAGATGAACCTCTTATTTATATTGATTTTACAAGTGAAAAATTACTAGGGTCGAATTGGTAGTTTGACTGGGGCCGACCTACCTTGGGGAAATACAAAATAATTTAATTTGTATTATTTTTTTGTGTAATATTTACCCAGAGTTTACATTGATTCTTTCTAGGGTTTACATGATTAATGACATCATTATAATCTCCTGTAGGAGGTACAAGGAAATACAATAATAAGAATAGATTCTGAAGCCGCACAAATTCCAACAATCCCCCAAAGGGACCTCACACTAGAGTCAAGAATAAGCTCAAGCTTAATTCAAAATCCATTTTTAACCCTACTTTGAAATAAGACAAGTTCATTGACCTTGAAATTCTACCAGAGGAAACACCAGTGAAATCAAAGAAGCAAGAGGTTAAAGCCTCAGTTATGGTACCTATGCAGTCTAGAAGTAGTATTAGAATTGGTAAGGGAGAGGAGATCATTGAGCCTATACAAGATCCCGAACCTAAAAAATATGAAGTAAAGAGAGAATCTCAAAAAATTAAAAATTCCCAGATAATTATCAATGAAGACTCAGATTCGTCAATGGTATTAAAGTTACATAATTGTGAGTCATTCTCCAAGTCAATCTTGCGTCCAGATTAGGTCTCATGTGTTGAGGTAGGGAGCCTGAGTTGGACTTAGGAGATTGGAGTAAATTCTTGGGTTGGATTCAAGAATGACTAAGCCTTCAGTGCAAAAGGTTATTCCTTATGTGTTGAGGTGAATACCGTTGATATGTCAAAGTGAATATGTTGTACAGTCTTGTTGGACAAGGATAGGGACTTGTTTGTCAAGTTGAAAACTCATGTGTTGAGGTGGACCTCTAATGTAGAGGTGATGTTTTGAATGCCAAGGAATTAACGCTATAATGTAACTATGTTTATAAGATTGTAGCTAATATTATAGCATTACGGATAAGAAAATTGTTATCATAAACTATTTCAAAGAAACCATTTGTTTTCTTGTTAGGAAAATAAATACTTGAGGCTTAGGAGTTTCTCAAGAAGGGCTCCACTATATTAAGACCAAGAGAATGAAAGAAATGGTGGTAAAAAATCATTTATCCAAGGATTATGATCAAGCAAACAATCTATATTTAATATTATTGTTGATCCATTTAATCTTTTACCTACCCTTTATAAATTGGGTAATGAGTCATGTTTGTTTTATTTAATTTTTTATACTCGAATTAGAGGAATTTTGAGGTCTAAAATGGGCCTCCTAAGGAAAATAATAAAATAATAGTTAAAATAACAAACTAATATCTATTTTTTTTAGGAAGAAAGAAAGCAATATTCTTTTTGTTTGTATTTTTAACATATCTCCATGTGTTTTTACTCAAATTCTGCATCCAACGAGTGCTCCCGCTGGAAATCTGAGTAAAAACACATGGAGATATGTTGAAAATACGAACAAAAAAAGTAGTTTTTTATGACAAATATGTCAATTCAACCATTATGGTTGGCTAATTTTATTAAAATTCTATTGGTTCTTGATTCCAACGCATCAAGAAATTATGGTTGGCTTGTTTTCTTATAAGGCCCATTTTAGACCTCAAATTTACTCTAATGATTAATGTTTTTTCCTTTGTTTTTTTTAAGACTAGGAAGAGTCCTTAGAGAAGGTTGTCAATTATCTCCGCATTTTATTATTATTATTGTTATACAGGGTCTCAATAGGCCATTAAAGAAGCTAAAATAACAGGTTTAATGAAAGGGATCAATTTAGGTAGAAAATTATACATGACCCATTAATTATTTGTTGATGATATCCTCTTATTCTATCATGGTTCTAGAAGGGATGATGTGAAGCTAAAAGAGGTGGTATATTTGTACTATGCAACTACATAATTTTTCATTAATTTCAATAAATCAACTATTTTGTTTTCAGAAGAGAAGGAAGATGTTGGTTTTTTTGTTCAATTGTTTTCTTGTAATCAAATAGAGTTTAATAATGGGTTGAAATGTTTGGGGTTTTATTTGAAACATAATGATAATCAAATAAATTATTGGAATTGGTCATTGTCAAGATGAAAAAAATACTTATAGTATGGTGTAAAAGGTGGTTATTTGGGGGAGGAGGGGGGGGGGGGTTGAGAATGATCTTGGTCAAATCCATTTTAGAATCCATTCTAATTTATTGATTGTCCATGGCTTATGTCTCCAAGGGAGTGCTTAAAAATTATAGAATAATGTGTTTTAGATACTTATGGTATGGACAAAGGAGAAAAAGGGGGCATTCCATTGGTTAAGTAGAAAAATGTTGCTAAACCTAAGTAACTAGGTGGATGGTGGTTAAAGGATATATTTTAGTTTGGTAAATCTCTTACTACTAAATGCAAATGGAGGTTGATTTCTATCCAGATTTTTGAGTGTTAGGTTGTCTGGAATAAGTATATTGAGCTTGATTCTATAGATGATTGGATTCATAAGCCTTCAAAAAATTTACATGATGTTTCCAAATTTTGGAAGGATATAGTGCTTAATTTCCCTTGTATTGCTCAATGGTTGGTTTGGAATTAGGGATGGGTGGTGAATACACATTGGCATAAAACTATGGGTTGATCGTTGGGATGTTTTAATGCTATCTACAAATATGATAAAGTTAATACATTAGATGAGCATCTTCTTCTTAAAGCAAGTTTCCTCTCAAGAGCTTACTATAATTTGGAAAAAGAATGCAAGTTTGCTAAGATGTAATTAGGTCTTAGGAGTAGAGATGACGAGAAATTGTTCAGTTACATTTCATATATTAAAATATGCCATGTGAGAATTAAGGAGGTTGAGTATGAGCTAATTTGGTCCAAAAATCCAACAGGAGGAAGGTATACCCCAAAACATGTTATGGTTCTTTTTGAAGGTGATAGTGCTGCATAAATAATCCTACATGTTTATTTTTATATTTTATAAATATTAAAATAAAACTAAAGAGTCATTGAAAATTCCAAAAGACGTTTTAGGATATGAAGACAAAATGGTTATTTCTCCATGCATTTAATAAAGTTCACATTAATGAAAATGTATGGACCATTGGAGTTATCCCAATAATGCCATGTGTTATAAGAGCCCTAGTTCTTATCATAACTCCAGTTTTCTCCCTAGCATACTGCCTCTTTAGTTGGCCTTATGTCCTCCCTGTCATATTCTCTACATTTTTGCTGACTCCTAGACCTACTAGCTCTATTGACCTTCAAAACCGCCTTAAGTATTATTATCTGTGTTTTTTACATATGTGTGCCTCCTCTACAAACATTAATCTTAGCTTTATCTTTACTGCACCTATTACCTTCATTCCCTCTAATTTTGTCTCCTTTAGTTTCATTGTGACCTACGACCTCACCTATATGTGGCCATGCCTCACCTCTCCACAACATCACCTCTTTGAGACTTTTTTTCTCCACAACTCTACCACCTACAACATCACTATACTTATATGTGCATGTCATGTGTGACCTACAACCTCACTATACCATTGTAAGCACGACCTGTGACATCAATATAGCTGTGTGCATGACGTACAACCTCACCATACCATCGCATGTGTGACCTACGACCTCACTATACCACTGCTTGCATTATCTGCAACCTCAATCTTAGTGATCAATGTCTTCTATCACGTCAGTACCCTGATAGCTGGTAGAGACCAAAGGAAGGGGATTTAGAGAAGAAACTAACACTAAACATAATAGGAACTTTATAGCATGAGATTTTGAGTTTCTCAACTCGGATGGTGGTCCTCATAGATCTATTGAGGGATTACTCATTTTGGTAACTGAAGTACACAAGGAGGCACAAGAAGATAATGGTCCATTTTGATGCAAAATTGTTCATTGAAGGTCACTACATGGGGGTCATCACTCAAGGAGTATTGTCTACTCTTGAAAAGTGAATGGGGAAGACATTAGTTCATTTTTAACAGCATATACCATTTGTAAAAAGAGGTGGAAAGTGTTCATCCTAAATATTTTATTTTATCTAGAAAGCATTGCACCGAAGGAATTGTTTTTTAATACATTTTCCTCACTATAAAATTGCCTCATGTACATTTTTGTAGCTATTGTATTACTTAAGTAAGTAAATTGTTTCAGAGCTTGTATTGTAATCCAGTGTTGTAGAGATTGTAGATACTAGCGAGTATTTTATCTCACTATTTATTCTTATTATACCTCCCTATGGAAGGTTATTATGCAATCGATACACCCTTGACCCTATATTAGTCATGGGTTGACCAAAAATTTATCGATCTAGTATAATGTTCTAACCCTACCTACCTGTTGTGGAATTTATGAATGCTTGTCACCATTCAAGATTGGTAAATAAGCTTCATAACATTAAATTTTTATTAAACTCCTTCAGAACTACTATGTTTCTTTGCTCGTAATTAAATGCTTATTAAACTCCTTCGAGAACTACGGTGTTCCTCCGCTGATAATATTAAAGGCTTATTAAACTCCTTCAAGAACTACTGCACTCCTCGCTTGTAACTATGTGTAGGATTGAATGAACATTACACCAGCTTTCAGACAAAAGCATTTACATTATTGACCAAAGGAAGAGCACAATGCAGTTTAAATAACAAGGCATGGCGGCATACTAATTGCACATCATACTAGGACTGACAAGGCATGACTGCATACTAATTGCAAATCATACTGGACTACCTGTATTAAATAAAGTTTTGTTTCAATTTATAATTTATTTATCAATAAACAATACTAATGTAAAACTTTACTGTCAAAGAATAATTTATTAAATATATTTTAAAAACATTATATGTTATAATTCTGTGCTTTTCCTTACTTCCACCTTTCTCGCTACGTGCTACCGACAATGGGTCTAATGAATTCTTTGTTGTTGATTCCATTTTAACATCTTGGGTGCCCAGTCTGTCATCATATCTCGATCAGTTCCCATGCTTCTCTGATTGTGTTGAGATTTGTTCATTGATTGAAATCTCATGATAAAATAGACTCTGGCGCTTATCCGCTCTCCTCTTATCTTGTTATACGTTCCCTGCTCTGTGCTAAATATTACACTATCCCTTCCTCCTATGTTTCTCATTAATACGGTAGTTCTTGGAACTTAATTCATCCTGCTTGCAATAGGTCAGCCTATTGGAGATGTGGTTCCATGATTATTCCTTTCATGCATAAAAGTAATATGTTCCTCCTCCACATTCTCTGAGGTAATTCTTTTCGTGTCCCTCCTTTCTATCATTTGCAGGCCTTTAGACAATGCCACCTGTTAGTCTATGGGATTGGTTCCCATGTTGGCTCACCGTCGTTGATCTTTAGCCAAGCCTTTGGCAGTTATGGCTTGGTTAGCTTCTTCGTCTGCTTTTTAGTTGTGATATCTTAGCATATGTAAATATGTCACTGAAATTATGTTTGCTATATGTTGTTTGTCCCTCCCTAGTACCCTTTAGATGCTGAGGTTGTGCGAGACGTTGTTGTGGCTTAAATGCCTCATGATGAACGTCAAGTCTGCTAAGAAAATAATAAAGCGGATTCCTGGTTGCTTAGCTATATTGAATTTCTCGAGTTCGTGATGAGTTGGTGTTGTTGGTGAGAAGGTGGAAGATGCAGAGTTGGTGAGAGTTGCCTTGAATGGTTTCTCTCAACCTTGGCATGACTTTGTGCATTGTTGTTGTGTCTAGAGAAAATTTCCTTCATGGGATAGAATTTGGGATGACTTCACTCGGTAGGAGCTGAGATATAGCTTTGTTGATGTATTTGTAACTTCGGAATGTATTCACTTTTATATTTCATATATTGTATTTCATTGGTCCCCGATGTTCCTATTGGGAGAATAATTAATGTAATCAAGTCATGTAAAGTCATAGAGGTTAACCCTCCTTGTTGATTGAGGGGGAAAGTCCCCAAAGTTGTGGGGAACTAGGGTTATTAGACTCTCCTATAGAAGTCGACCCTAGTAATTAATTGTCAAGTTAGAAACTAGTATAAATAGAGAGTGATCCTCTCTATTTGAGACACACACACTCACCCAGATATAGCGCATAGGTGAGAGAAGAGGAGCTCACACAAGTGAGAGAGAGAAAAGCTATTGGAGATCATCTTTTTGTCTTTGGGTTTTAGTGCTTCCATTGGTGCTCATTCTATCTCCAAGGAAGTTGTGGGGTTTTCTCCTTTATGGTTTCCCCGTGGAAAATCTTTGTGTCTATTGTCTCTTGTGATTGATTGTTGTGCATGTTATTCTCTTAGATAAGATCCTAAGATCATATTGCTTAAATGATAAAAATATAACATGGTATCAAAGCTAACCTGAGAAGAAGACACTATGCAGCTGCAGAAGCCAGGGCTTCTTACTTTTTGGGTCTATCTCCACAATCCATCAACAAAAGGAGGCTAGGATGACTCTCCATTGAAGGGAGCATCTTTCTGTTGAAGCAGAATTTGATTCTGAGCATTTTTAGTTTTTGACCTACCACTACATCGGGAAATTAGGGATTTTCACAGAAGTGGAATTTTTGAGTGAGCCCAACATAGGTTTACTCTCCTCCTCAAAATCGAATTTTAGAGATCAAGATCGAAGTTTTGGTTGGGTAGAACTTCAAGAAATTCAAGCCCTAATTTTCCCTTGAATCCAAAAAACAACACTGCAAAAGATCAGCTCCAGATCCAGTTTCAACTTCTCAAATTGGTAAGGTCTAAATATTTTTGTATTCCCATTTGAGGTTCTCAGTTAAGATGTCTCATCACACCAATCTTGATGAAAATATTGAGGGAGATAATAACTTCCGAGCATGGAAGTATAGGATCTCACTAGTTCTTGAAGAAAATGAATTGGACTCTTACATTAGTGGAGAGGTTCCAGTTCCAAATGGAGATGAGGCTAAGGCCTTACACAAGAAGAACTTGGTCAAGGCCAAGAGGAGTATTGCTAATTCAATCAAGAATCACCTCATACCACAAATGTCCTCCCTAAAGACACCTAAAGAGATGTTTGACGCCCTGACCAAGATATTTGAAGGAGAGAACATGAATCAAAAGATCACTTTGAGAAATCAATTGAAGAATGTGAAGATCTAGAATGCGGAGACCATATAGTCATAATTTATAAGGGTATCCTAGATCAAAGGACAACTTGAAGCAGTAGATGAAGAAGTAGAGAATGCAGAAATTGTGACGACCACCTTTAATGGTCTCCCTAGTTCATGGGACTCTTTAATTCAACCGATTTGTGCTAGAATAAAGATAGTCACCTTCAATAGAATGTCGGAGGAATGCTCACAAGAAGAAGCTCGAATAGTATCCTGAGAAGAAAAGATGGTAAGTGAAGATCAAGCTCCCACAGTACACTCCAAGAAAATCAAAATGGACTATCATCATCACAAAGGTAAGCGCTCTCACCAAAAAGATAACCCTAGAAGATCAAGCAAAGATCTATCTAGATTCGGATGCTATACATGTGATGAGAAAGGACACTTTGCCAGAGATTGTCCAAAAAATAAGAATGACTCTCAAAAGAAGAAGAACGACAAAAGAAGACATCATGCTCACACTGCAGAGGATGATAACCCTTCCAGAAAGAGAATCAAACAAGAAAGTGATGATTCTTCAAGTGATAAAGATTATGTTCTTATTTCTTCCCTAACGGGAGCTGTCACACATGGAAGGAATGATTGGCTTATAGACAGTGGGGCTTCCAAACACATGACAGGATTCAAGGAATCTTTTGTGAAACTATCCAAATATGCATCACCCCACAAAGTAAAACTTGGGGATGACTACCAGTATCCAATAAAAGGTAGTGGTGAATCCTCCTATAAGCTAGACTTTGGAAATTCTATGAAGATCAAGGATCTCTTGTTTGTACCAAGACTAAAGAAGAATATCCTCTCCATATCTACATTGGATGCAAAAGGCATAAGGGTTGCATTTGTAGATGGCCAATTCTTTACGTGGTCAAATGGAAAGACTATATATGATGCAGTAGTGATTGGAGAGCAAGAGGGAGGCTTATACAAGCTAAAGGTCCAACCAGAACAAGCCTTGGTACATGAATCAATAGATTCAAATGAACTTTGGCATAGAAGGCTTGCACATGTGCACTATAGGGCACTACCACTTGTAAGCAAATTTGTTGAAGGTCTTCCAGAAATGCAGGAAAAACATGAAGGTGTTTGCAAAGGATGTGCAAAAGGAAAGAACACAAAGAAGACATTTCCAAGTAGTGAGAGCAAGGAAAAAGGAATCTTGGAAATCATCCACTCCGATGTATGCGGTCTGATGTCATCTAGTTCATTGAGTGGGTATGTATACTATGTTTGTTTCATTGATGATTTTTCTAGGAAGACATGGATACACTTCTTGAAAAACAAAGTTGAAGTATTTAGCAAGTTCAAAGAATTCAAAGCCTTGATCGAGAACCACACATAAAAGAAAATCAAGACCTTTAGATTAGACAATGGCGGAGAATTCACATCAAATTAATTCAAATAATTATGCAGAGATTCAGGGATTAATAGGGAGTTGAATACTCCATATAATCCATAACATAATTGGGTTGCAGAAAGGAAGAATATAACAATTATGGAATCCACAAGGGCAATGCTTCATGATTAAGATATTCCCATGCATCTATGGGCAGAACTTGCTAGGATAGTTGTGTATGTATAGAACCGTACTCCACATAGAGTACTTGAGAACAAGAAACCAAAATTCAATCATCTCAGAATATTTGGTTTTCCAGTGTACATACACATTCCAAAAGAAAAGAGGACAAATTTAGATCCTTCAGGAAACAAGGGTATATTTGTGTGATATAGTGAAATCTCGAAGGCTTACGGAATATACTTCCCAGGATTCAAGAAGACCGACATCAGCAAAGATGTAACATTTGACAAAGACTCAGCTTACAACAAATCCAGAAAGAGACCCATCGAAGACCCTGAAGAATAAAAAGCATCCAGGATTCTAGATACAACTATGAATGATAACTCAAGAAGAATATAGAGAAATATAAGAACCCCAGGAACCTGTAGATCCACCCCAAGAAAAGAATCCTCACAAGAGAAAACCTGCATGAGTATGAGAGGTTATCCAAGGTGCAGAAAGATATGGGGCTCCAAAATAAATGCACAAAGAAATAAATAGAACTAGGTCCTACTCCTGTTATGTAGCCCTATTATGTGACATCATTGATAAAGAACTTTACAACTATGAAGAAGCAACGAAAAAAAAAAAGAATGGAAGGATTCTATGATCGAGGAGTACCAGTTGATCATGAAGAATGATGTCTGGGATGTTGTCCCAATACCAGAGGGGAATTCTGTTGTGACTTCCAAGTGGATCTACAAGATCACGCATGCTGCAGATGGTAGAATAGAGAAATATAAAGCAACATTTGTGGCTCATGGCTTCTTCCAGAAAGAAGGAATAAATTATGAAGAAACTTTTGCACTTGTAGCCATATACACTTCCATCAGATTAATACTTGATCTGGCTGCAGTAATGAAATGGAAGATACTCTAGATGGATGTCAAGACTACCTTCTTGAATGGCGTAGTGAAAGATTAAGTGTATGTGAAGCAGCCACTTGGTTTTGAGACACATGACAGGGAAACTCATGTGTGTAAATTGAATAAATCCCTATACGGTTTGAAACAGACACCCAGGACATGGTACGACAGGATTGACAAATTCTTGACTAGTTTGGGCTTTACCAAGAGTAAAGCGGATTCCAACCTTTACTACAAGGTTGAAGAAGGGAACCCAGTGATACTCCTACTGCATGTAGATGACCTATTTGTAATAGGTGAGGATCGGTTGATTGTTGATACGAAGAGGATGCTTGATGTCGATTTTGAGATGAAGGACTTGGGTATGATGCACTACTTTCTAGGCATGGAGGTGTGGAAGAGAGCAGATGGAATCTCCCTGGGACAAGCGAAGTATGTAGTAGAGATCCTGAAGAGGTTTGGGATGATGGAATGCAAGGCCATGACCACACCTATGGCATCGAATCTGAAGCTATTGAGTGATGCTTCATCAGATTGGGTTGATGCTACGATGTATTGTTAGATGATTGGGTCCTTGATGTACCTGAAAAGTACAAGACCATATATTTTCTTTGTTGTGAACACATTGAGCCAATTTCTGATGGATCCGAGACATGTTCACCTGATTACTACAAAGCATATTTTGAGGTACCTGAAGGGTATAGTCGATTATGGGATCAAGTATGAGGTGAATCAAAATATTAACTTGGAAGGTTATGTGGATTCAGATTGGGCAGGAAGTTCCATTGATAGGAAGAGCACTTTGGGGTGCTGCTTGAGTATCGCATCAGGTGTTATCTCTTGGTTCAGAAGGAATCAATCCTACGTGGCACTAAGTACAGCCGAAGCAGAGTATGTCACAGCTTGTTAAGATAGTTGTGAGGTAGTGTGGCTGAGGAAGCTACTATCTGATTTGTTTGATCTCTAGTTGGATGCTACTTGTATATATTGTGATAACCAGAGTTGTGTGAATTTGTCGGATAACCCGGTGTTCCATGACAAGTTGAAGCATATTGAGATCAAATATCACTATATCAGGGATATATTGGTGTAGAGAGGAGCAGTGAAGCTCCAATATGTTGTGACGGAAAAGCAGATAGCTGATGTGTTGACCAAGCCATTAGCTAGAGTGAATTTTGAGTATTTCAGGGAGAAGCTTGGTGTTCTCTAGATCGAGGTTCCTTCCTAGGGGAATTGATGAGTCTGTGTGCCTTTCTAACATGGTGGTAAGATTGGTTCTTACCATGGTCAGATATAAGTGCAGATCCCTTTCTGACATGGTGGTAGGATTGGTTCCTCCCATGGTCAGATGTAAGTGCATAACCCTTTTGACATGGTGGTAGGATTGGTTCCTCCCATGGTTAGATGTAAGTGCAGAGCCCATCTTACATGGATGCTGGATGTGTCCCTCCCATGGTCAGATGTAAGTGCTAAGCCTTTCCAACATGGTGGAAGGCTAGGCCACCCATGGTCAGATGTAAGTGTTGAGCCTTTTCGACATGGTGGCAGTTCGGGCCTCCCATGGTTAGATGTAAGTGCTGAGCCTTTCTGACATGGTAGCAGGCTAGGCCTCCCATGGTTGGATGTAAGTGCTGAGCCTTTTCAACATGGTGGTAGGTCGGGCCTCCCATGGTCAGATGCAAGTGCTAAGCCTTTCTGACATGGTGGCAAGTTGGGCCTCCCATGGTCAGATGTAAGTGTTGAGCCTTTCTGACATGGTGGCAAGATGGGCCTCCCATGGTCAGATGTGAGTGTTGAGCCTTTCTGACATGGTGGCAGGCTAGGCCTCCCATGGTCAGATGTGAGTGCTGGGCCTTTCTGACATGGATGCTAGATGTGTTCCTCCCATGGTCAGATATTAGTGTGCCTTTCTGGCATGGATGCTGGATGTGTTCCTCCCATGGTCAGATATAAGTGTTGGGTATGCCTTTCTGACATGGATGTTGGATGTGTTCCTCCCATGGTTAGATATAAGTGCTAAAGAAGATGAAGACCTACATGGAGGCTAGGCCTACAACCAACATGAAAAAGGGATGGCTCTATAGAACTTCCTGTGACGAGTAGAATTGAGATATAGCACCATTTGATCAAGAGAGCGGGAGCAATGATGATGATCCAGTGATGGTCTAGATTCAATGATGATCCAATGATGATCTAGCTTTGATGATGATCCAGTGACGAATACTTGTCCTGATGAATTGTGTCAAGAGAATACTTTCCTAGTTAAGAGGGAGTGTTGATGTATTTGTAAATTTGGAATGTATTCACTTGTATATTTCATATATTGTATTTCATTGGTCCTCGATGTTCCTGTCGGGAGAATCATTAATGTAATTATGTCATGTAAAGTCATAGAGGCTAAACCTCCTTGTTTATCGGGGGGCAAAGTCCCCACAGTTGTGTGGAACTAGGGTTGTTAGACTCTCCTAGAGAATTAAACCCTAGTAAGTAATTATCAAATCGGAAACTAGTATAAATAGAGAGTGAGCCTCTCTATTTGAGACACACACACTCACCTAGCGATAGCGCATAGGTGAGAGAAGAGGAGCTCACAAAAGTGAGAGAGAGAAAAGATGTTGGAGATCATCTTTTTGTCTTTGGGTTTTACTGCTGCCATTGGTGCTCATTTTATCTATGAGGAAGTTGCGGGGTTTTATCTTTTATGGTTTCCCTGAGGAAAATATTTGTGTCTATTGTCTCTTGTGATTGATTGGTGTGCATGCTATTCTCTCAGATAAGATCCTAATATCATATTTCTTAAATGATAAAAATCTAACAAGCTCCACTTCTACATGCCAACAAAATGCAGTTGATGAAGAGAATGTTGCTCTTTCTGCTAAGAGAAAGAAAAAGTCCAAGAAATATTTGAGCAAAGTTTAGTGTTTTGCTTGTAGCCAGTATGGTCATTTTTCTTCTCAGTGTCTTAAGAAGAAGAAGGAGGAGGAGGAGGAGGATGATATAATTGTTGCAGCTACAATAGAAGTAGAGGACTTTGTAAGAAGGTTTGATAAGGAGTTCTCGTTGTTCTTCCTTATTTCTAGTGTCAGTAGCAATGGAGTTGTTCAAAATGGTACTTGATATGTTGACAGTTGATCCTTTCATCGTATGACTAGAATATGGCATATATTCAGTATCATTTTTGATACTGGTCCTGATGGGTTTGTTCAGTGCAAAGGGGGACATGCACGTGCAGTGCAAGGAGTTGGAAATGCCAGATTCCAACTTAGTCATGGAGGATACATCGATCAGGATGGGTTTCTTTTTGTTCCAAGGATGAGGGTTAAATTGCTCCCAGTATCAGCCTTGGAAGATGCATGGTATTCAACATTGTTCCAGAGAGGACATGTGTACATGTTTCCAGATAGAGATGATTTGGGACATGTTTATATCTACTCTGAGAGAGAAGGATTGATTGATCCAAAATTGATTGATGATCATTTTGGTGAGTTTTACAAGTTTAGTGCACATCCCACAGTTGATTAGTTGGATGAGGAGAAGGAGGCTCCTAAGGCTGTAGTGGCACCAAGGTTTCAATATCGAGTTCCGATGGAAGAGAGGGAGTCTCTTTTGAGTACTGGAAGGAGGATCAACTAGTATGAGTGGACCAATGCTCAATATGGGAGAGTGGATTCTCCTAGGAGATCAGGGTTCTAGGTGAATTACAGGTGGTTATCTTCATATTCAATTTCAGTGTAGGTAGTAGTGTTGGTTCTAGGTTCAAAGGGAGATCCTACAACGAACAATGTGATGGATTTGAGGACAGAACATGATGATGATGGAAGTTAGTACCTCCCTCGCTAAAAGGGAGTGTTAGTGATTTATCTTTGGAGGAACTCTGCATCTTTTTGTCTTGTATGTGGAAGTGATCATGCACTAGCTAGGCTACTTTAATTTTTAATGGTGTTTTATAAAGTTTTAAAGTGACTCTTATGTAATGGGACTTTTTATAAATTATTCCCTTATTTTAATTTTATAAAGTGACTTCATGAGATAAAGTGCACTTATTTCATAAAGTAAATGCTGACTTTATTAAAATTAAAAGTGGTCACTTTTGGAGGGAAAGTTTCTTAACCATTGATCTTGAAAAGACAAGATTTAATCTTGGCCTTTGTATTTAGGGATCGGGGAAGGTGAAAAGTCCCTCTCAATTTATAAGAGATATCCTAGGGTAGTGTGCAAGACAAGGAAACTATTTCCAAGAGTGAGCATTTTGGATGGGTTAATTTTCGGAGAGAGAGGGAGTTGTATTTTTCTCAAGTGGGCACAAATCCCAAGGAGATTTTTTTCTCAAATGGGCACAAATCGCAAGGAGAATTTTTTTCTCATGTGGGCACACATCCCAAGACATTTTTCTTTCAATAGGGTCATACTGTATCGTATAGTCCGCACTGTACTTGTTGGGAATGATCTTCGAGGAGGTCATACAATATATGGATTGTTGGGCACAAATTTTGCGAGGTCGTATAGTGACATATTGACTTGGCACATTTTTCGAGGATTTGGAAACAAGTTTCAAGGTGGATTTCTAATGTGAATGTCATACATGTCGTACAGTCAGTTGGGCATGAAAATCGAGGTGCTGCACAAAAATCGAGGCACTGGTATAGTCATTAAATGATAATTTCAATTGTGTTGTAAATTGACATTTTTCCCTAAAAATGCTGCAATAAAATTCTCTTGGACTGGTTTTCCCCAAGGGGAGTTTTTCCATGGTCATCTTGACCAAAATTTATGTTGTTTTATGGGTTTATCATTCTGCTATTTTTAGGTGTTTTTTCCATTGCTACAGACTTAGTTTTAGTGTTTCAGCTTGTTGGGTTGTTGATTTAATTGCATGAGAACTATTTTTATTAATGACAAGTTTTAAGTCTGAAATATGGGTTTAACTAAGTGCTGAAAAAAGTCTGATTTTTTGTCAATTTTCTACATAGGTATGCCTCTCACATAGTATCCTCCATCTCCTACATTACTTCATTAAAGATATAATGTGTCAACTGGACCTTTTACTGCCCAGTGGCCCTTTTCTAGAGCAATGTGAATTTTCTGTCTAGGATATGCATTGGTAGCACCGATACATGTCCTTCCAAATCCACCTGAATCAAGGAGAAATCAATAATGTGGTGAGGATTAGACCCATACTTTTTCAATAAAGACACATGAAACACATTATGCACTTTTATGCAGGCATAAAATGCAACCTCATATGCAACATTCCCTATCCTAGTTAATATTTCAAATGGCCCACAATATATAAGCACTAGCTTAGGACATATCCCAAGCTTCAAGGAACTTTTCTTGGAATTACTTTTAGATACACATGATCACCAATTCTAAATTATCTTATGGTTCTACCTTTTTCTACATCACTTTTTTGTGTGTCCTGTGTTTTTTTCAAATTCTACCTCATCTTAATAATATGCTCTTCCATTTCTTTAAGTAATTCTGGCCCAATAACCACTATGTATGTTGGATTTTTCCAATTGATTGGAGTTTCATTTCTTCTTTACAAGGATTCAAATGGACTCATATTTAAAGATACATTATATCCATTATTATAATCAAATTCTACCAAATTTAAATAATCTAATTCCCAATTTGATGGCTAATCCATCACATTCTTTCTGAGCATATCTTCAGTAACCCGATGAAACTTATCAGTATCTCCATCTATCTATGGGTGATATGTTGTACTCATAGTTTGGTTTTTCCCAAATCCTTTAAGAATTCATTTCCAAAAATTTGAAGTAAACTTTGAATTCCTATATGAAACAATTGCCCTGGGTATTCCATGTAATCTTGCAATCTCCTTCATATAAATTTATGTTATGTTAGATACCTTACGAGTTGACTTAACTGGAATGAAGTGTGCATCCTTTGTCAAGTACTTATACACCACTACCATGATTGAATCATGTTGTTTTTTTTGTCTTGGACAATTTGATGATGAAATCAATTGTTACCACATCCCATTACCATTATGGAATTGGCAATAGATGAAGCAATCATGTTGGATGTACATGCTCAACCTTTAATTTCTGACATTCCATACATATTTCTATTTAATCAACTACATTTTTATTCATTCTGGGCCAAAATTATTGTCTTCTTATCATTGTAAGTATTTTGATATCTAGGATGTCCTGCATATGGAACCTTGTGTATTTTATCCATTACCAACTTTCTTAATTCAACAGAGTTAGGAGTAATTTCTATTATTATTCATAATAATTCCATAATTTTCCAATATGTATCCTTTAAATTCTTGTTGTAAATCTTCACCTTGTAGCCCTTATTTTACATAAATATAATGCTGATATAAAATAACAACTTCAATAATTATGGATTTTAAATCTGATTTGCACATGATAATGGTTGTAGCATGCATTGTATGTGTTCTACTATTGAGTGCATATGCAACCTTATTCTCCTTGCCCTAATGTGTTTGATTTCAAAATAAAAATCACATAGAAGATTCAACCATCTTGTTTGTTGCTCAAATATATATTTAATCCCACTATGATATGTTTTTAATTCAAATTTTCTACCCATGAGATAATTTCTCCACATTTGTAAAGCTTGCACTATAGCAACCAATTCTAAATCATGTGTGGCATAATTTTTCTTATGTTCCTTCAACTTCCTAAATTCATAACAAACCACATGCTCTTCGTGCACAAGTACACCTCTTACTTATTTACAAGCATTTGTACATACCACAAAATCTTTACTTGGATAAAAAATTTTGAGAATTGGCGCACTCGTAAGAAGCCTCTTGATCAAATGCTGGAAATTTTATTCACACTTGGGTGTTCATTCAAATTTGAATTTATTCTTATCTAAGGATGTAATTGAATGTGCTACTTTTGAGAATCCTTTTACAAATATTCTGTAATATCCATCTAATCCCACAAATTATAGGACCTATGATACATTCTTGGGTGTATGCCAACCCATAATAGCTTCAATATTTCTTGGGTTTACTGCTGCCCCTTGCTCAAATATGATGTGTCCCAAGTATTGAATTTGTTTATGATTGAAGGGGAGCTTACTTAGCTTGGAATATAATTGATTCTCCCTTAACACTTGTAGAATTGATCCTCATGGTCCTCCATTGATTTTGAATAAATAAGAATGTCATCTATAAATACAATGACAAACTTATCCAAATAATGTATAAATATACCATTAATTAAGCACACAAAAGTAGTTTGTGCATTGGATAATACAAATCGAAATACCACAAACTCCTAATGACCATATTGGGTCTTGAAAGTTGTTTTGCTTATATTTCCATCCTTTATTCTCACCTAATGATAACCCCTTCTTAAATCTATCTTGGATTAAATCCTTTCCCCTTTCAGTTGATCAAACAATTCATCAATTATGGGTAGAGGATATTTATTCTTGATTGTGACTTTATTTAATTTCCTAAATTCAATACATAATCTCAATGTCCCATATTCCTTCCTTGTAAAGAGAACTAGTGCTTTCCAAGGATACATAGTTGGTCATATGTACCCCTTCTTCAATAATTCATCAATCCGCATTTGTATCTCTTTCAACTCAAGTGTACTCATTCGATATGGTATTTTAGAAATCAGGGTAGCTCTAGGAACCATGTTAATAGAAAAGTTGGTATCTCTTTTGGTGGTACCTAGGTATTTTTTCAAACACATTTGAATATTACTGTGATACTGGAAAATATTTCAGTTTAGGGCCCTTATCCTTTTTTTGTTCCTCCACATGAGTTTCATAAAAGTGACACCCTTTTTTGAAACATCTTGTTAACTGCACAACTGAAACCTGCCATAGATAAATAGGCCTTGGAATGCTTTTACTATCTTATTATTTCCTTCTTCATCAAGACAAGTGAGAGTCTTGTTATGGCAATCTAAAATGACATGGTGTGCATCCAACTAGTCCATTCCAATAAGTACATCATAAGAACCAATATGTACAATGTTAAAATTTACAAATGTATAGAGTCTATTCATATCCAAGGGACAACCCTTTACTATCTCACTAATATTTATTTCGGTTCCAGTAACCAATTGTACTAACCATGATTCACCATGCTTAGGCTTTTCTTTAACCTAAATATTTCAACCAAATTGGGAGCAATATAACTATGACTTGCCCGTGAATCAATTAAAATGACAATGGGTTGATCAGTAATCTTACCTTCAATCAATCATATTGGATTGGTGCTTTTCCTGTATTGTATCCAAGGCTGTATAAATTCTCAGAATGTCTCTAGCCGCATCCTCCACTATGCTTGCTTCATGTATGTTATGCATAGTTCTCATCCGTTCTCCTCTATGAGGACAATTTCTAAATCTATGATTATGTTCACATACCCAACATTTAAATTGTTGATTTGTTCATTTTCCTTGAGACTATGCCATCTTTGGTCCATTTCGGATTGGATTTCTCTACTGAAATGAATTCTCTTGATTTCTTAAAAAGGGTAGGTTGGAATCATTTCTTCCTTTGATCCTGCTTATTTCTTTTGTGCCTCTTTCAAGGGATTTAAATTTGCCATATTGGATTCTATATTTATAAAAGGTAGGAAATCCACTTAGAAACCTCTAAATTTTTATCTTCTCTCTTCCTTAATAAACCCAATGTACCTCAACAAATTCAAAAATTTTCTCTCATGCTCTTCCATGCTCATAACTCCCGACTTGAACTCAAAGAACTCCTCCATATTCTTCTTATAATAATATTAATATAAATACTTTTGTCGAAAATACTTTTGAATTGTTTCCACAAAAATTTCTTCTCATTGATATGATTCACTTCGACTAGTTGATCCCACCATGTGGAAACCTTTCCCTGGAGGTTATAAATGGAAAATTTGGCCTCCATTTTTGAAGAATATTTATGCAATCGCAGGTATTTCCTTATCCCTAACAACTAGGGTTCAACATCTTCTCCTTTCCTATTCTCACCATAAAAAGCAGGTGGATTAATATTTCTAATCTCCCCTCGCAATACTTTTTACACATGTATTATTTTATGTTGCCTCCTTGGAGACATTTTTGGGAGGCTACTAGAATCCTCTGTTGTATATGATCTTGTGTATGCATGAGGTGGTGAATAATGAGGTCTAAAACCCCTAGTAGCAATCTTAGATTTCCTAGATTTTTCATGAGATATCATATTTGAATTGTCCATGTCTTTTTTCTCAGAGAAAGAAAGTGATCCAACCTGCATTTTCCTTCATAGAAAGTTCAAGATTTGCATAAATTGAGTGTTTAATTGATTATATTTTTCTCTTGAGCTATCAACATTCTTTCATTATCAATTCTACAACTCTATACTTAGATCCTCAAGCTTCTCATATTTTCCTCTAGCTCTACTAATTCTGTATTATTACTATGATTGGGAGGGCCAGCTGTAAATCCAGGTTGGACACCTAGTTATGTAGATATTACCAAGCGTAAATATTCATAGAGCCACTCATAAAAAAATTGAATTTTGAAATTTTTTGAAAATTCTTATATGGGCCCACAAATGAAACATGGAGAATTTGGCATGGAGGTTCCATGTGGATCTAGGATGATGCGAACCTGCCACTTGGAGGAAGTGTGTAACATGGAAAAACAACAATAGATGGGTGCTAGCTTATAATCTAAGAATTAAAAATAATCACCTGAGTGTGACAATCCAATATAGGGGATTATAAGAGCTTAGAACCTTAGTGCTAGATCTGACATACCATTCAAACAGAGGCCATGAACCAAGGGCTAGGTGGAAGGGGGAAAAATCATTCGCCATTGTGATCAGTCGAAGGTGTCACAATAAAAAAATATGGTTCATGGATACTCCACAACTTACACATTGGTTAACGTTGAAGGCGATCCATTGGGAGGATGTTTCATGTCCACGTGTCAACTTTTCATTTGCAATGGATCCAATAACTGTTTTTTGGAAAATGATTCCTCGTTTAGTTGTTACCACTTATGGTAAAGGAATACCACTCATTCATTTCCTCTCCAAGGAAAAGTGATGTGGTGACACATATGACCTATCTAACTCCTCGACAGACACGTGTCATGCCACATCAACACCCTGCCACGTCAGCAAAAAAATTATATATATAAAACAATATTGGAGAGAAATTTTTGTTTTGACCATAACAGGAGCATCACTAAGAATTTGATGAGACTTGTGACATTTTCAAAGGGTACA
Organism: Pseudotsuga menziesii; assembly: GCA_001517045.1. Lineage (NCBI taxonomy): Eukaryota > Viridiplantae > Streptophyta > Pinopsida > Pinales > Pinaceae > Pseudotsuga > Pseudotsuga menziesii. The sequence goes on along the minus strand of LPNX010001483.1, from coordinate 106,043 downwards.
AGATTGCTAAGGAGGGGCATGGACCCATTCTACTTCAATTTTGCAGAAATTTGATTTAATGGATTTTAAAGGTGTTTTGAGGATGTATGAGGGCCCAATTGAGGCACAAATTGTTATGATGCATTCATGATCCAGGAACAAAAATTAATATAGAGCCTTGTGGAAAAAATCTTAAAGCAATGAAGTCAGGAGGTAAAAGAAGGTAAAAATATACTATTTGGGCGCGTGAAAAGTTAAATTTTGAAAACTTGGAGGAGGCAAAAGTGGCCCAAGAATTCAAAACCAGAAAATTCCATGATTTCAACATTGTCTACTTGTCAATCTGAACAACTTATCTTAGAGGAAAATTTTCAGAAATGTTTGGTTTATGAGATAATACTTTTAAGTGAAAATTCTAAGTCTAGAAGAACTGCAAACAATAATAAAGTTCGTGATTCCATAATTTTATAAAATTTGATGGGAACATCAGATTTAAACAATGAAAATGACTGGATACTCACCATCATATGGAATATCAATGCTTGATATAAATCTTTCCATTTCTTTACCGATTTTTTCTATAGGTTTCAGAAATAAGTACTTCAAAATAAGTGCAGCTACAGAAATCAGGTAAAATTGGACAAAAACTTTGATTTCAAAGAGATATAACTTTTAGCGGTGAAATAAAAATTGAATAGATATAGTCATTGGAAAGAGAATAAATATAATATTAAGAACAATTAACCTAATTATGAATCAATGCTTACTATTTTTCCAGAAATCCAACAAAAAGGGGGCCTATAACTTAGTTTGACAAAATTTATCAAAAGGACATTTTCCATCATTTTTCTTATGCATAACTTTTACGAATTTTTAAAGAGATTTATCTAATAGATTTTGATTATTTGAACACATTGTAGATATTGGTATAGTATATTGCTATAGGTTACAAGTTCACAACTAAGTGTAACACATAACATAATTAAAAAGTAAAGATGGAAGGAATGGGAATTTCATGCAGCTTAAGAGAAGAAGCAAAAGGGAAGAATATCAGTGTGGGTAATGAAGAGAGAAAATATAATGTGATTGGAAATATTTTTGTCAACCAAATGAATTAGCACTCTTGTATTTTTTCCCTTTTATTGATTTTCCTGCCAACTAACAGAATTGACTAATTTTCAACATAATTGATTAATTTCACCTAGAATCGACCAAAATTCATAATTTTTCCTATGTATTCTTCTTGAATTAAACTACAGAAGGATTAAACATTATTTTCCCCAATATTTTCTTTGGTGCATTTCATCAAATACTTCCTTTGCAACCTATAATTATGCATGTGGAATTCAAATTCGACCCATGCAGTCCCAGTGCTGCAACCTTGGGATTTCATACCATTCTGTCATGTACCCAGTAACCGCATGGTACCTTTGGGGCCACATGATACTCAAAATACTATCTTGAATCCCCTCTTATACTCATTTTTTTTCTATTGGTTCAATAAAATTTTACAATGGAATTATGTATCTAAATAAACATGCACGAGGTTGTTACAATTATTGTATACATGACTGCATTTACTCAATGCCATTATTATGTGAATTTTAACCATATTACAATAGAAATTAATTAAAATGCATGACACAAATAAATACCAATAATTCATACAAAAATGGTGACTACTATGAAAAATATAACCAACTTACTGCAGACCAATGAAATTCCTCCCAATCCTAGGCTTTTCCAAGCCATATCTTCCTTTTACAGGCCACACCTGAGTTGGGACTATTAAACCACTATTCCAATGTGCTAGCATTCCTTCCCCATTATCCCACACAACCCAGGTAATGGGGCTCTTTTCACTGAGTTAAAAATCCCTTGGGATTCCTTCTATGGGTTAATAGTCCTTCAATTTTTTTACCCCAATTACCTTCTAGGGCTCCAACACAGGGAAACTAGGAACTCTCCATGTTGGGACTCCAAGGAATTTAATTGTTTTCAGTATGGGTCAAAACTACAGTATTGGTGGTGGTACGGGTGATGGTGGTATGGGTGAAGGTGATTCATAGATGAAAATAATTGATAGCTCAATCATGGAGGAATCATGGTGGAATGGACTAGTTTTCAATAATTATATGCATGTTGAGAACTAGCTAAGTGGCATACCAAGATTGTAGGATCTAAACAAATTGCATACACGAGATTTGACATTTTTCCCTTCTAATCCCAAGATTAGAATAATTAATCCAATGTTATGTATAATGAACTTTTATAAAGAGGGAGTAATAAAAACTAGGATAAAAATGAATATAAAGGATAATGACTTAACTCATGAGTCACTAGGGCCATCTCCATTTTAACCCCTTATCACTCCCCCTCTTTTGGAATTTCAGTCCCACATATCTTCTTTGTCCTTTATTGTACAGTAGTCATGGATTTTATATCAAAAAGTGAAATGAACATAATTACATAATTTGGTCATGTTGGATCATTCATATCCGGCTTCTAGCCATTTCATCAATATTTACATACTTGGGCCAAAATGGGATGTTAAATTATGTTGCATAATGTTCTATATCTTCTAAAGTTGCATAGAAACTTGTCACCTCTTGTTCATATTCAATAGAAAGGTAATTCCATCCACATATTTGGTGAGAAAGTTTTGATAAGGATATACTTTGACAACCAAGTCATCATGACTAGATGAGAAGCTGCTAGATTGTTGAAGCTAAAATGGATGTCCACAAGAGTTCAAAATTTTGCATACCACTCTTAACATGAAGAAGGCACATTTTTCATCTAGTCTCTTGTGGCATGCTAGATATGGACATATCAATTATTATAGTATTATAATGTTGAAGAAGAATGGTGTTCTTTGTTTTCTCGCCATTCCAAAGAAGTCGAAACAATGTGATGCTTATATTCTTGGAAAACATTGTAAGCAACCTTTCCATGATTCAAGTTCTAGAGCATGTAGAAAATTAGAGTTGATACATTTTGATTTGTGTGGCCCCATGCTTGCTATTTCTGCAAATGGTAATAAATATCTCGTGAATTTTATTAATGATTACACTAGTATGTGCTAGGTTTATTTATTGAAGAAAAAATATGAGGTATTTGAAACATTTAAAAAGTTTCGTGTATGGATTGAAACATTAGAAAAATCTCACATTGACACTCTTCATAGCAATAACGAAAAATAATATATCTCTAATCAATTTGAAAACTATCTTCAACAACATGGTATTATGCGTCCAACCATTGTTCCATATAATCCTTAGCAGAATGGTGTAGAAAAAATAATGAACACGACACTCCTGAATATGGTACACTACATGTTATTTTTAAAGAATGTGAAATTGATGTTTTGGGGTGATGCGGTTTTGTGTGAAGTATATTGTGAAACAAAACTCCATCTCACGATCTTTCCAACAAGAGTCCATTTGAAATGTGGTATGGACGCATTCCTCCAGTAAAGCATCTCACGATATTTTCCCCACATTTTATTCCTTCATTCCTAAGGAACAAAGAAACAAACTTGGCGTAAGGAGTAAAAAATGCATCATCTTGGGTACTCAAATACCACCAAGTCATATCAGCTTTATAATGAGGTAAATAATTTTGTATTATTTCTAGGGATGTGATTTTTCTTGAAATGAATAAATATGACAAGTCAATGGAGAGGAAACTTGATCATCTGGATATATTTACCCATGTAAACACATATGATGGATTTGACAACGATATTCCATAGCTTGAAGGGGGGGTCCATATCTTGGATCAATATTTAAGATATGTTTTTGTAGCACAATCTACCCATCATGAAGAAGTTCAGGCCACTTCACCAGAACACGAGGTTCAATTAGATGATGTGATAGAGAGTATTTGAATATTTAATCTTGAGAAGAATGAAGCACCACTAGTTGAGCAACCTGTAACCTCATATAAACTTCCAAAGTGGGACATGAAAACACTTGAAAGTGTTCATCCCTTTGAGATTGAAAATATAGGGACCATAAGTTCGATAAGAAAATAAGATTGAGGTGATGTAGATGCTTCAAATTCAGGTGTTGTGGATTTTATGGATGTTTCATATTATTGTGAATTGAATTTATTTTCTAAGCATGACAAAAATTACTTTGAATATGTTGCTTCTTATGATGAGTGGAAAGAAGCTATGCAGAAGGAATACGATGCTCTCGTCAAGAAAGGGATGTGGAAATTGGTGGACCCTCCATTTGGAACTAAACCAAATGGCAGCAAATGGGTCTACAATAACAATTACAAATCGGATGTCAGTATAATATCAGTCCTATGAAAAAATGTTTTGCACAAAAGGCATTGACTATGAGGATTCCCCCAAACAAAAAATGGGCTACCATTTGTACTCTATTGGATTTGGATGCATATAATGGAAGGAAAGTTTGTCAAATGGATGTGAAGATTGCTTTCTTGAACGAAGACTCGAAAGAGAATCTCTTTATGGCTCAATTGAAAGGTTTTGTTTTGAAGCGATAAGAACAATAGGTTTGTGATATTAACAAGTCTTTGTATGGTTTGAAACAAGAACCTCACGCATGGTATGAAAATATAATTGAGCATATTTTGAAATTAAATTTAAAACACTTTAATCTTGATGATGTAATTCTGTTTGTAAAGGAAGTTGTAAGATCCAATGTATATCTTCTAGTGTATGTATATGATTTGTTGATGATAGGAAATAATGGAAGTTACATTGCATCTATTAATAAAGAATTGAATAAAGGATTTGAGATGAAATATTTGGGGCATATTCCCTACTATTTATGCATTGAAGTGACTCAAAATCCAAAGTAAATATTCATCTCCAAGAATAAGTACAATGGAGAGTCGTTGAATAGGTTTGGAATGACAAAGTGTAAATCTCTCTCTACTCCAATGGAACATAATTTAAAGCTCACATAAAAACAAGGAAATGAATTTGAGGATGCAACCAAGTTCAAACAACTTATGGGGAGTCTTGTCTAATTGACCACCACAATACGAGATATTGCATGTGTTGTTGGGAACCTTTCCGAGTTCATGCAAAAACCCTGTGAAGGAAATTAGTTTGATGCGAAGATAGTTTTAATATACTTAAAGGGGACTCAAGACCTTAGACTCAAATATTCTAAGGTGGATGGCTTCAAACTGTTTGGATGTTTTGATTCAATATTTAATGACGACAAAGATAATGGAGTGTATACTTTAGGCTAGATCATGAGTCTTGGATCAACAACTGTATCCTGGAGATAAAAAAAAAACTTATTTTAGAAGATTCCACAATAGAGGAAAAATATGTGGTTGCAGCAGAAAAAGCAAATCAAATTATAAGGATTAGGAATATACTTGAATATTTGTAAGAGAAACATGTGAATTGTATTCCTCTTCTATTTGATAATACTTTTGCAATCAATTTGGCCAATAACCCTATATTATGTGATTGAACTAAACAAAGTACCACATGATTTTATATCATGTAGAGGCCAAGACTATTCATTTGATACATTGTTCCACAAGTGAGAAAATTGCAAACATCTTCAGCTAAGCGCTTGTAAGAGAAAAGCTTGAAAAGTTCATAAATATACTTAGACTTACAAACACCCATAAGGATTGAAGGTAGGAATGTTGGATATTTAATACTAAGTGATTATTTGTATAATTTTTAAATATTAGAATAAATATGAAGAGTCGTTGAGAAATTCAAAGAACTGAGTGGGAGATGAAGACCAAAGGTCATTTCTCCATGTATTAATAAGATTCACATTAATGAAGATGTATCCACCATTGGAGTTAGTTCAGGCCTATCAGATAGGATGGTTGAATTTCAATGGTGGTAGAAAGAGGCATGGAAATTTAAATACCCTTTAAATGCATACATTTTAATGTGGATAACAATAAAGAAAACAAGGTCATTACTTGGGATAATTTTGTGAAATGTGCATTTGAACAAGTAAATGAATGTTCTTTGCGCAAGGACCAGAAGGATTCTATTGGCCATGTTCTAATTTCATGTTCCTATACTATTTAGGTTTGGAAATACTTAATATACATTATTAACATAAGAAAATTTTGGAATGGGGATTCTATTGTTGTATGCTTAAAATCTTGATGCACAAACCTTGCCTTGAAATTTTTTAAATATCTTCCTATTATTTTGGCTTGAAGGAGCCTATTTTATGATGAAATTATTCCATCCATTAAATGTGTTGTTATATGTAAATATGTCCTAGATAATTTTACTCAAACTATAAAGGATAGAGCTGAGAGGCAGGTAGCAGTTGAGGTAATTGATAAATATGATTCTTGGGTTTATTCTGAAGGGGGGAAATAATGAAACTTTTCAATTGATGTATTTGGTGGGGTAATTTATCTTAATGAATCCCATATATTCAAGTTCAATATAGGTATCAATAGAGCTACCAATAACTTTTCTAAGTTGTTGATCCTCAAACTATTATTGTTTATGGATACAAAAAAGGGATCTCTAATATTCAATTTTTTGGTAACACAATGGGTGTGATAAATTGGATGTGTGGTACTTATAATTTATGAAAATACATGTTAAGGACCATTATTTATGAGATCTACCTTTACAAGTCAAACATTAACTTTCTATTTGTTCATCATGTATTTAGGGAAATGAATGAAGATGCATATGTTCTTTCCAAGGCTAGTCTTCAGTTGGATTTTCATCTATGGAATGTACACAAGATACAACATGGAAAAGTTGTGGAATAATTTCATATACCTTTTGGATGACTCTTTTATGTTGGATGTCTGGTTTTTTAGCTTTGATGACAATTTTTGAAATTGTGATATCTAGAGCCAAATTGATGTAAATTTTGAACAATGGTATTTTATATGAGCTTAAGGAAAATATGTGAGGTCTTATTTCCAATGCTTTGGTAGTTGTTTAAATTTAAAATATTTATGGAATAATGTATCATATGAGTTTGTAAGAGGGGGTTATTCTATATGCCCCCTTCTTTTTAATTTGATGATTGACAAAATGGTTTAATGCATATACAAAATGTGATTTTACATTTTTTGAATAAACTTGTAGAGATACACACTCACACATATCAATCTCTAA
>LPNX010001483.1:53912-86842 GCA_001517045.1 Pseudotsuga menziesii | reverse complement strand
TAATCAAGACTATCTACCACTAAAAACATATTTACGCCAATCAAACACACGCCACTCTTGCATAAAATAAAACACTCTTGAAATTAAATTGCAGAAAGTAAACACGCCCAAACTTGCAAAAAGAAAAACACACATGCATGAAATTAAATTGCAAGAAAGTAAACACGCCTTACAGGAAAGGTAAACACACTTTTGCAGCAAAATAAATCAAACATGTGAAAAAGCAAACACACTTACGAGAAGGAAACAACAAGGATTTGGGGCAACCCACTAAAGTGGATGCGTCAGGCTGTTATCCCATGGGAATCCCATAGTGAATTCGTCNACACTAGTAACCCATAAGTTTATAAATAAAAGCCCTTTTGAAGCTTAAATCACTCATGGGGGCAATGCCAGGTGGATAAGCACTTGTATGAATAAAGAGGACAAGCCTGAAAAACCTAACAGCACACATTTATTTACTTGATACAGACATTCCAATTAGCCATTGAAACTCAGAAATTTAATACAGATTAACAGTCCTTAAAAATGCTTTGTAAAAATAATCAAAGGCTGAAATAGGGGTAGTAACAGAAAGACTTCCCTTATGCCTTCAAAAAATCCTGAGCCTCACTACAGAAAATATCTGCATCCTTCAAAAAGAAACCTATTGGTAAAAAAAAAAAAACTCATGTACATATATACAAAAAAAACAATTTCATTGAATGTTACTGGGAGAGAGTAGGAGATGAAGAAATCCTTTCTTCCCCTACCAGCTCTAGTTCCGATTGCTGACTCATGTTATGAAGGAACTCTTGCTTAGAAATAGGTTTGTGATATACCTTTTACCGATGTCCATTACCACAAATGTAACCTGTCCATCACCAATTGGTCTTATGTTTACAGAACCATTATTAAAAACAATAGTCAGAATTTTATATTACCTNATCTACCCCTATCTACCTGAACTTCACAGCCAACAAATTCGTAGAAAATGAGCAAAATACCAGCTTACCTTGGAGCAACTCCCCGGCAACGACGCCAAAATGTGTGGTTAAATTATCATTGATTAATTTACCTTCAATTAATTGTCAACCAGGGTACGTATACTTTGAGCTGCTACACTATATGTGTGGGCAAAGTAGTCTCAATGCTCATACTTCAAGAAATTCTAGTCTATTCACAAACAAAAATGAAATTGATGAAGCTATTACTGTATTGAATGATCAATGCTACGAGTTCCTAGGTCTGTCATAAAGAAAAGGATATCAATTTGCTGACCCCTGTCTTACTGTCAAACTCAATATAACCTACAATAACCTACAACAATCTTCCAAAGCAATACTAATCTTCCAAAGAAATACTAACTACAACAATCTTCCAAAACAATACTAAACTACAACAATCTTAAGCTACAACAATTATGGTTTACTCTTCAAAACAAACAGCCTGCTAAGAAAATATCTTACCTACCAAATGAGCATGCTCAATCAATCTTAATGACCTTGTGTTATATCTAAAACTCCAACCATTAACCCTACAAAGTTTGATGCTGAAATCTATACAAACATTTCTCAAATAATTACTGAGATGAAATTTATTTCCTCTTAACCTTAAATTGTCCACAAACAGTTTGACAAAAGGAAATTTGACTTGCTGCTACAGTCATAATATACCCTGTCTTGTAAACTCAAAAGTCAAAAGGATTAAACCACTATTGGAGCTATTCACTAGTCATTATAACGCTGACAACAAAAGAAATATGAAATTTCAATCTATTCTCAACCTTCATTAAATCGATTCTACAACAAACCAAATCAAGTTCATCACACAGTTTGTAAATGCCATAACCCTGAACAGAGTCTTTAAACAAGAATCATAATCATCAATGAGGAATGTCTCCCTGAAAACCAAAGAGGGTTAAAATACAAATCCACTCCTGAATCTATTCTACAGGCTAGATTGAATGCAAATGATATTAATTAATATTCTGCAGACATACATTCCATTTCAACTCACAAATGAACAAAACCATTAACATTCCATAAAAACAGTGTCAAAGGATAAAACATCACTCTACTTACTGCAAAACAAACAATACTTAAGTACAAAGGTTTGGTGTTGAAGGTGGGCCCTGCCCTCAATGCCTGCCAGTCTTAAATCGAAGCTTTAAAGAAGATAAACACTGGATCTATTGATAAAAATAGAGTTTTACAGTCTTCTCCCCTGTGTATCTCCTTCTCAGGCTTTATTTATACATGAACAAATGGACAAGACCCATCCCAAATATCTGAAATTCATGCAACTACCCAGAAAACGGCCAACACCAAATCTAGCAAAACCACGTCTGTTCCGGAAAGGATTTCTCCACATTCATTTAGAAATTATGAAAACTACCCACGACTAGGGGTAAATGGGGCCATTTGTGAAGTTGGTTTCGAACCGTTTTGAACAATTCCCAACGAATTGTTCAGAAATTGAACCCGAAATCAGGTTCCTGATCAAGGACGGGAATGCTACTTTGAGCAAATGACATGGACAGAACAGCACTGGATAATCTTCATAAGCATCTGGAAGGTGATGTGAATCCAAGAGAAACATCTCCACTGTGGAAAGAATCCCCCAAATTGCTGGTTCAACATATCTTCTGAGCGCCGATACCACTACATGGAAGAAACAAAGACTCATTAGTTGACCAAGTAATTAAATGGAAACTTAAAGGTTGCATTATACACATAAAAACAAAGCAAAGTAATGAATAAGCAATTAAAAAGTCACTTACCAAAACCTAGCAATGTTGATCTTCAAAAAGGCATAATCATGTACAAAACAACACTAAATAAGGCTGACTAGCACTTAATATCATGTGACTTGAAACTAGAAATATGATGCTAAATAGTCAAAATAAGAAGCCAACAATTAATGATGATTGAAATCTACGATGGAGGATGACTCCATTGTGGAAAAGTGCACATTGTATGTAAGGTCGGATCTTAGCGGAATGTTAAAAAGAGAAATTCATCAACGGTGGGGATTTGCAAAGGATAAGATAAATGGTCAAGTGCCAGCCCGCTAAAATAAGGTGCATTTTAGTTATGATATTAATATTAAATGTTAAAAGAGGGAAAATATCTATGGTGGAAAGTGAATGAGGAGTATATATATGGTAGAGATGAATTTTCTCTACTAGAAGTTACAGGATGGATAAGGATGGCCAATATAGCGGGAATGGGGATCCAGGGTTAACAGTGATCAATATCAACGGTTTAAAATGAAAGACACAAAATCTACGGACAAAGAAATATTTAACGGAATAAGATGCATGACCAATAGTGGAATAAAATAATATAAAAGCAAAAGCACGTGGATATGGACCATTTGTCTGTTCGCGCATTTGAATTCGAGATCTTAGCACTATGTGGAAGAAGCCAACTTGGACAAATTTATTTTCCACTTGTCAAGTGACCAGGTAGGACATTTTTCTCCCACCAAGGACTATTTAAAATGGACATGGTAGAGGGAGTATAAGCTCAGGACTTGGAATACCAGAAGATAGAAGAGGTTCTTGAGGACAAAGATTATGAGGTTTTTGACACAATACTGTCAGTTGGTTCAATAGACCCATTGAAAACTAAATTAAAAATCCTTAAATACCAAGGAACAGAGGTCAATGGATTCTTCAAGGATTATTTTCAATTTTTATGTACTGAACAAACCGTAAACTTTCCCGAATTTATTGACTGGTGTGCCTATAATTATTTCTCTTCCGAGAGGGTAATTATGGACGCACCAAAGTCCAAAATCCTTTGTCCTATAATTCCACGCATTTTTTGAGACATATTTGTTGTTCATGTTGCATTCAGGCTAGTTATCTGAAGAGTATAATGAAGAGAGTCTAGTTGAATTATTCAGGGAATCTACCGTTGAACAAAAAAAAAGCCTTTTTTAACACCTGTTTCAAGCCTGATATATCCTTACAGAACTAATATTTCCTTGTAGATTCAAGTCTGTTCAATAATGAAACTCAGTCTGTTATTTGCCTTATGATTCAGTTTCTATGTCTAGACACTAACATGTATGTCACAAATGAGTCTGTTATTCATAGTCAATATTGGTCAAGTTGAGTCAAGTCAGTCTTCTTGTCTTAAATTTGATGATTTCCTAGCTGAGATCATCCACTCATATCTATTGAAATTCCACAACACCATATTTTTTAGGTTCTAGTCTTATTGGGTTAAGATGTTCCTATTTTTCAATGAAGAGAACCTACAGTTTCCAGAGATGGTTCCATTGATGAGATGAGTAGGAATTTCGGTAAATATATGAATTTTCTTATGTCTAAGGTGTACCAAGTATTTTTCCAACAAAAGTCGCTTAGAGTGTTACCTCTCATGAAAGAACTGTTACAATTTTCACTTGAGAAAAGAATTGGAGATTGGTTCCTGATGGAAGAATGTATTGTTATCAGTGTATGGAAGTTATCAATCATCCCTATATTTTACTTGCTTTTTTAACCCCCGAGATATATTTCCTAGAGATGATTAGGAAGAAGCTCATTGTTGAAAATGAGCACTTTATCAATTTCAAAAAGTCATCTAAAATCAAGTTTCAATGGGTAGTTGTCCCATTCATTATAAAAATTAAAGTTGTTTTTCCTGTAGTGGAGAGTTTACTTAAAGAGATGAGGTTTCAGACTATTGCATCTATCAACTATGATCCTCACCATGTCATTTCAATAAGGAGACATGTAAATAAAAACAAACCATTCGAGCATCAATAATTTGAAGGCCTGGCTAAGAGTGTCAATTGGTTAGATTATCCTCAAGTGACACATAATGATGAGGATATGCAACATGGATCCACTTATCCAATGAAATATGCAAGTGTCACACAGCCTGATCCTTTGGCTGTTGTTCTAGCAGTAGAAAGGATATCTCCTATTGCTAGTCACTCTGAGACAACTAACAAAAGGGATTTTTCTGATTCCATGGAGACAGAAGAAGAAGACACTGCTCAATCTCCAAAGAAAAAGAAAGTTAAAAAGGAAGGACAAATGATGTAGGTAAAAAAGACAAAAGGAAAGAAAAATCAAATGAAATTCAAAGGACCAGCCTTTGAAATTAAAGAATATGCCTTCTCAGAAACAACCAAGGATTCTACTACTCAACTTAAAACCAAGGATGAATTATTTGATAAATATAGGGAGGATAAGGAGGTGTCAATAGATGAGTCTTTTAAATTGTATGTTGACGTCAGAAAAAGTTCCAGCAAAGATGCGGCTTTGGTTACTGTTAGAGATCATGTTCAAAGCATTTTGAACTTAGCAATAGCAACCAAGAACAAGCTAGCTGATATGAGGATGAATTTGGAGAATATTCCTATGCCTGATATGATTCATCTCCATAAAGAAACTGGAGAGGTGATATATAGTAACCTACTCAAGGATACTATCAAAGTGTCTATACTGCATTATGCTAAAAGTAAAGTTGAAAACTATCTGACACGAGAAAGGGTGGAGAACAAGACTCATCAACAACAAATTAAAAAAGGTGATTTGTTGATTGTTGATAATGAAGCTTATAAAGGAGAAACAAAACATAAGTTTCTAAATGAAAAAGAGAACACCATTCAGGTTGTTGAAAAAGAAATTGAAGATTCCAGCTACCCATCTCATACAAACTGCAGAGCTTACAGAGCTGGAGAAAGAAAAAAAACTTTAAGTGATGAATTGAACGACTGTAAGGCCAAGCTATTGAAATATGATGAAGAAAATAAGAAATTGGAAAAGGACTGAGTTATTTTGATTGAAAATGAGAAGGATCTAAAGTAAAAGAAAGTGGAATTGGAGAAAGAATTAAATGAAAATGAAAAAGATCTTGAGGTACAGATTTTTCTACCTCCTACACAAGCCAGTGCAGACTTTGTTGTACAGGCTATGTCTCAAGTTATCCTGAGAGATTTGGAAATTATTGGGATAAAAATCCAAAACAAGAACCTAGAAAATTTATCCTTGAAGAGAGAAGAAGAGAGAGAACCTTGGGAGAATAATTGTAGGTACCTTTCAAATAAAAATGACAAGCTAATGAAACAAGTGATAGGACAGCTACCTGTGCAGGGAGAAAAACACATCATTTGGGATGTGATCATAGCTGAAGCAACCAAACTTATACCTTATTTGGACTACATTATTGACAAAGAGATTGTTATGCAGGTTGCCAAACAAAGTGTTACAACAGTAAAATAAGTATTAAATAAAAATCCAATAGATACTACAAATAACACAATCAGTTTTTTGAATGGTTTAACTAAGGATGATCTAAAACTAGAAAATATCAAGGACAAGATTTCAGTTATTACATGGGCCAAGAAGGTGGTCAGCAAACATCAACACCTTGATACTGTTCAAGAAAATATTGACATTATGAATCATAAATTTAAATTGTTCATTGAAATGTTCACCATATTATTTAAAAAAGGACTACCTTTCTTCTGGGAAGAAAAAGGTAGTATGTTTTCTTAAAATGAATACCATGATCGACTGGTCAATTATAGATTGGACTGTAGAAAATTTGAATATATGCAACAGTATTTATCTGGAAAGACAATAATTGATAAGTTATCAGAGGAATTTGAAATGATGTTTTCCTTCAGAGCCACATGTGCACAACTACCAGATTTTTCTTACGTGGAACATGTGGAGCTAAGAGTGTTGGCCAAGGAGATGTCCAACTTGGAGCTGTCAACTATCGACCATTGGAAGATAGTTGAGAAGTATGGAAAGACAAAATATAGGTTGCGTTTATGAAGAAATATTGAAGACCTGTTGAAGAAACATTTTTTAAGACTAATTATTTAGCAAATTTTAGTTTATTTTCAAGATAGTTATTAATTAGAAGATCTGAGTGACAAATGTAAAAAGGAAGTGACAAATGTAAAAAGGAAGTTATGGCCTATTTTTAGCATAGTTAGTTATCATCTCATGGAGCACTATTTTGTATTTAAACAAGTTTTTGTAATGGAACAAGGGCTGGAACCCGTGAGATTTTGCATTGTAATTGATACCTTAGAGATTAAAAAATTATAGAGCCGAAGTTGGCCTTTTTAGATATTCCTGTATTGTCTTTATTGCAGTTTGTATTTCCTTTCCTTTATGTGCATGTGTTTCTTGTTTATTACTTCCATTATGTTTTCCCTTTCATGTTTGAATGAGTTTACAATAGTTAATAATTCATATTCATATGATATTTTCTATTACTTTCAAACATTCACAAAACTTGTTAATATAAAGTTAATGTTGGATTTATCCCAGTTTGATGCCCACATTAATGGATTGCTTCTAAATTCCTCTATATCACCAGACAAAAGCATTTTGACTGTAATGAGATTGCTACCTTGCCTCTATTCAAGTTTCCCATGCAGCAACAATATTAATATTATTGTTCCATTATGACTCCATGCCCAATGTACATTTGTTTCAACCACCAACAATCTTAAAACTTATCTTTTGTTTATATATATCAGGCCTGTGAGAAAAAGTATTGAGAGATCCCTCTCGAGAGAGAAATAAGCCATATTTCTTCCCTAAACCTTGGTTTTGTGGTTACCTTGGGGTTTATCCTTTTACAGTTGGGGGTAAACTCTAAGTACTAACAGTGGTAGACATCGTCGGACATTTTACGATACCCTCCATCGAGCAATTTTGTTTTTTAGTGCTTGGAACCATGTGTCCAACCATTTTTTTTGTTGTTACTCCTAGTCCATAACCAGCCAAGGAAAAATATTTAAAATTACACATTGGGATTCGACTTGGTTCATTGAATTTATTATCTCTGGCTGGTCAAAGATGGTACATAGCGATCCAAATTATCAGTGACGGGTACCGTATTTAGGCGCCTTCTTCTTGGCACTTTACACATATGTGCTTGATTATTTTGGCTAAATGTTTATCCCATCAATAGAGTTTCCCTTTTGTCGACACATTTTGAGTTGCTTCCAGCATGTTGAGATTTAAGTCAGAGCCTCTTCCAGTGCTTCTTAGATCCATAGAAATAATTTCGGTAGTTGTCTTTGGCATGCCATAGATTATTCGACTAATTATTAGCCCTCTTGATTTTTTTCATGCTTTTGTACCTGTTAATTCTTCCACAAATATCGATTTTAGTCGAAGAGGCACCATCTCTCCTCTGTTTGATAATCCAGTGAGCCTATAGATTAGGTCACTGGAGATTTCTACATGTGTATCGAAATAGAATTTTCCATTGTGGTACTTGATAACAATGAATTGTGCAATTATCTCTTTTGTGTCGGCAAAGCTATCCATAAGTGGTGCATTCATATAACTGAGGATCGTACTAGCACTTAATATTTGGGCCTCCTCTATGCATTTACCATCTCTATCACATCCCTAGTCCTTACTTTCCTTCCAGCTCCTTTTCCATGATGGCTCAACTACTTTAGAATTTCGAATGTTATGTAGTCGGGTTTGCATTGGTGTGTTAGATTTTACTAGCTATTTGAGCTTGATTGATGCAGATATGGTAGTTACAGTAAGCTTTTTGGGGGACATTGTGTCGATTATATGCTCTAGTTCACAAGGGATTAAATTGGGCTCAGGATTTTGGTTGCTCTGTTGTTCTAGTTCTTCGCAGAACGAAGTTCAAGTTTCTTATAGTGTGGTATTTATAGCAGGATTATTTGGAGTGGGTGGGGGTGTAGTGGATGGTAGTTTTAATTATTGTATTAATAGTAGACTTGACTATGAAGGAAGGATTGTTAGTGTTTCTTTCGTGACATGCTGACTTTGTGCTCCATATGTCCATGTTCATCATGACTTGAGTGGATTGTTGGCCCTTCTTTATGTCAGTGGGTGTCGAGATCGTGATAATGTCAGTGATGTTGAAGTGGTTGGTTTTATTCATGTTGGTTATATCTCCAAACGGTATTCAACTGCTTCATTCTTGAGAGTTGGTACAAGGTCCTGTCATACTGATTGTTTTTCTATAGTATAATTTTTCTTGTGTTTTTAGGTTTTTATAGTTTTTATTTTTTTTTCAATTTTTATAGTTATATAACCATTTTTTTCCATTCTTTGTAATGTTTTAGTTGAGCACCATTAAATAATTTCTGAAATACACTACCTTGTAGTGTTTTTTGTCGGACTGATCCTTTAGAATTGATTTCTTCGACAACATATGGACCCATCCATTCGGTATGTAATTTCTTAGGATTTTTCTTTACTCGACTATTGTATAGTAATGCAAGGTCTCCAACTGACAAGGTTTTACTTTTGATATTTCGATCATGCCAATATTTTTGCTGTTCATTTTGGATTTCTTGGTGTTGCATTGCAATTAGTCATTGTTCTTCCAGTTTAGATAGTTGTGCATTATCGACATTGATGTGCAATATGTCAGCAATTATAGGATTATGTTGTCGAAAGTGTAAAGGTACGACTACTTCCTGTCCATAGACAAGTCGGAATGGTGTCTAATTTGTAGACCGTTTGTATGCCATGATCTATGCCCATAAGACGATGGGAATTTTTCCGTTCCAATCATCTTTGTTAGTGTTACATATTTTTATTAATCCTATGGTTAGTGTTTTATTAAAGGATTCAATTACGCCATTAGATTGGGTATGATATGCTTCCCTCTTCCGATGGTCGATCGTAAGTAGTTTTGTTAAAGCCATGATTGTTTTGTTGAAAAAATGTGACCCCTGGTCACTGATCAAGGTCAATGGACATCCAAATCTAGTGACGATATTCTCGTATATGAATTTTGTGGCTATCTCACTTGAAAAGGCTTTGAATGGTTTTGCTTCTACCCACTTAGTATCATGCTCATGTTCATCTAGTTGGTATTGGAAAAGGTCCTATGAAGTCAATCACCCATATTTCAAATGTTAGGCTTGGGTTTACTGATATTAGAGGCATTTCAGTGTTTGATAGAGGCCGAACTAGTCATTGACATAGGTCACATTTGCTCACAAATATTTGACAATACCGGTATATTGTCGGCCACCATAATCCCGAATGTTGGATTTTCTTGGATGTCATGTCTGCATGAAAATGTACTCCAGCTAGACCATAGTGTGTTTCATGCATTATATTTTATTTTTCATGATCGAGAACACATCGTTGTAGTACATCATCTAATCCTAGTTTATAAAGGAATCGATTTACTATTGTGTAGGGTGCAGCTTTCATTGCTAGAATATTTTTTCTTTTTACCACTCATCCTTTTTGGTGCTCGTCCTTCCTCTAAGAATTAATATTTTTTTGCTAAGTTAGAATATGCAGCTTCAATTCAAAATAGAAGTGCATCTGGTAAGTCATCTTCGATTCTAGTAAGTTCTTCTCTTGTGTCGATTCTCAATAGGTGGTTGGGTCCAACATTTGTTTTTCCTCGTCAGACTACAACTTCAAACTTAAATTCCTGAAATAATAATAATCATCAACATATTATTCCATTATGTAATTCTTTATTGACTAAATATTTTAATGCCTGATGGTCTGTATAAAACACAAATGGGTTAGCGAGTAAGTAATGTCGGTATTCTTGAAGTGTGGATACCATTCTGAGTGCTTCTCTTTTTGTTGTCAAATAATTTTGTTTGGCTTTATTTAATTTTCTACTACTATATGTGTTTGGAAGTTCTATCCCATCATCACGTGGTTGTGTTAATATTGCTCTTATTACTATTCCATATGCATCGATATGTACATGAAAATTGATCGACCAATTTGGGAATCATAATATGGGTGCTTCAACTAATTTTTTCTTTAAAATGTCGAATGATGTGGTGCATTCGTTGATCCATTCATATTCTTTATTTTCTTTTAGTCGTTATTCTAATGGATATGTCATATCAAAATAATTTTGGATGAACTTTCTATAATACCATGTATGTCCAAGTAAGACTCTTACTTGCTTAGGATTTACTGGTGGTTTAAGGTCGAGAATAATTTTAATTTTTGTGAAGTAGACTTTAATGCCTTCCTTACATATGATAGGTCCTAGAAGGATTCCTATTGGAGTTCCAAATATACACTTTTTGATATTGAGGGATAATTGTATTTGTCAAAATCTCTCTAGCACTATTCTTATCCATTTACAGTGGTTTTTCAGCATAGAATAAATCATCCAATATTCAAAATATACAACCATTGTTTTATATATATTCTAGAAATCCTTTAAGGACTATTCTTGAGAAAAAAGCTAGTGCATTTTTACGTCCAAATGGCATGAATTTATATGCAAATGATCCAAATTCACATACAAATGCTGTCTTTTTTTGGTCTTCTTTAGCGATAGGTACTTGATTATACCCTAAAAATTCGTTTGTGAACAAATAACAAATGGCCTGCAACTTTGTTAAGAATTTCATCTGCAAAGGGAGTCGAAAATCAGTCTGTGAGGGTTACTTTATTTAGTTATCAAAAGTCTACAAAAATTCTCAGTCGTGTCAGGTCATGTTTCTTCGTTTGAATTACCATTGGGATTTCCCATTCTGAATGATCGATACGATAGATGATTCCAGTTGCTAACATACTGTTGATTTCCTCCTTTACTATTTCCTTATATTTATGCGCAATTTTATATGGTATTTTATTTACATGTTTTTCCTCAGTTTTTATGTCGATTTTCATTTCACCTGTCTCTTGAACTAGTCCTTTGAGATCCTTATAGTCTCAAGAAAAAACATCCTGTAATTATTTTAAAAAATTGACGATTTCTATTGTTTTCTCTTCCTTGCAATAGTCGCCAATATTTGCAGGTTTAGGCCTATCATCATTAGATATATCAACTTATTTTGTCTTAAATTTTGCATCCATTCATTCTGGTGCTTTGCTTTCATTGATTTATCGATTGCCTTCTTTAAAATTTGAAAATGTTGGTGAGAAATATTTCGATGTCATTCGTTTGGGGTCTTCTTTTTCTGTTGTTTCGATTTTGAATATTGTTTTGACTTGTTTTGAAGTTTTAGGGTGTTCGGTTTTCCAATGGAAACTTTTCCCAATTGTATTTTTTGTCTGTAGTCAAAGTCTTGTCGAATGCAGTATTTTGGTCAGCCGAATATTATGACATGGGGCGTTCTATTGGTTATGTCGAGTTTCTGTCGATGTATTGTTACCGGTCAACTGTAAGAATGTTTTTATTTGTTTCGATGCTTAGACCAATAGTTCATCTTCATATATGAATTTGAATTCTTTAAGGAAATTTTCTTTTAGTTCATTCCATGTGAATGTTTCGCCTCCTTCTTCTTCCATTTTATACCATTTATTTGGTAAATCATCTAATGTAATTGGGAATAGGTGAGGTCATGCTCACTTGTATTTATAACCTAGTATTATCCATCCTTTTTCACATATAGTGATATGTTTCTCAGGGTCTTGCCCTTGTGTGAATACTGGTATATTTGACCACATTATTAGCTTCTTTCCTCCAAATATTTTGATAAAGTAAGTTGAATTTCTTGTCCATGTTTGCAATATCAACTAGTGGGTATCCCACCATTGATCAACTTTCCCAATAAATGTCTCGACTAAAGTTTGTATTTGGCCTTGTTCACCTATATTTTTAGAAACTTGGTCCACATGAAGTATTCATGATTCACGTTCTTTATATCAAAGTGGTGGTCAGCTTGATGCTTCCTTCTTTACTGGTTCCAAGGATGGATACTCTGTAATTTTCTGTTAAAATATTTTAGGAATTACAGTAACAGAAAAACATTGTCGGGTTTTATTTTTAGGAATGGCTTGGATGGTCCAACATTCCCTTGCTTATAATTCGTAATTTTCTATCTCCCAATATTATAATTCTGCATCTAATTTATAACTGATAGAATTAGAATTTCCAAGGTGAATTTCTCCATATGCGTTAGGTTCAGTATAATATTCATTGTTCTGTATTTGGTATAACTATCGAATGTTGAAATATTCATCTATGGGTTTCATCCAAGGTTCTTCATGGGATGGATGAATTGGGACAATGATTTTTTTCCCATTACCCTTAAGTTTGATTCTTTCTTTATTTAATGAAATATATTCCTTCATTTTTCGTCCCCATGGTTAACCTACCAAATTTGGGAAGGAACTGGATCCTTCTTTGGGGTTGATTATTTCAAAGTCAAATTTAGTTGTGATGCCTTTAATGGTTGTGTTGACATTTTTCCAGACACCAATGGGTTCGATTAATTCTTGATCTACTAATTTTAAATATATGTCAGATTCATTTAGTCGGGGTTTACCAAGTTGTTCCCATGTGTCTCTGGTCATTATGTTTACTTGCGATCCAAAGTTGAGAACGACTTGTCAGACGTGGTCTCCTTAAATTTCGAGATCGACTAATGGGTCGACGTCATTTTTATCTTTTTTATTAAGGATACATATATTTTTATCTTTCTTAAATTCACAAGAATTATTTTTATGATTATACATTAAATCAATTATCTTTGCAACAGAATCATCATTGTTTATTAGTTTAATTAGTTCGTTAGTAATTTTCTATCGACAGTCATCATTTTGTTCATGCATTGCCAGTTCTTGGAATATATTTAATGCATCACTATATAGTCATTTTTGTTCTGTAGGGTTAGGATAATCTTCTTTACTTTTTATTTTTCTTATTTTTGGATTGTCCGTGCCAGTTTACATTCCTTGTTGAGAAACAATTTGTAATTTTTTAGTTTGAACAATATCACACTTTCGAACATTAGACAAGAAAATAACGTTCTTCTTATTATTTATTTTCTCAAGCATGGTGGGGAAATCCTTGAAAGAGTGATCACCGACACCACAACTTGTACAAAATTACAGGTCAGTGTGGTCCTTGTATAGACACTCTGCATGTCGATGTCCTTCATTTAAGCATGTGTAGCATTGGATGGACCAACGTGGTCTATTTTCCCGATTTTCAAAGTATCGGCCTTGAACTTGAAATCCCCCATGTTAGTTGCCATTTCAGCGCTCATATCTACGTCCATCGTACCTTTGATAATTATTTCTATCATTATGGTCACTATTATTATTTCTTTCACTATTGTCAGCATTTTTATTTTGCGTGACAACATTTGACTGATATATTGCTTGATAGTTTTGTCGATTTTTCAAGTTTAACTAACACTCTGTTGTCGAGTGAATTTTGACTTCGTAGATTCCACACCAGCGAGCTTTTTCATTTTTCATGTTATATGGGCAATCCTTTGTTGCATCTAAATCATGTTCCTAGCATATGTCATGAAAGCACTTTGTTTGTACGAACCGGATGTCTTGTCGACGGTCATCTTGTCGACACTAGTCTTTTATATGACCAGTCATCGAGCATTTATTACACCAGACATCTTTTCCTCTTACGCTCATTTCACATATTGATTTTTTCATGCTTTACAGTTGTTCTTCAATACTTCTATCAACAGGATTTATAGGGTAATCCTTGTCCATTTTGATGTGTAATGCCTTGGTTAGTGATCTTCATATGTGTTGAAGTTATCCAACTGAATATGCATTCGAATTTGAAGTAGTCCAGAAATAAACTACTGAATTAGTAATTCTTCATCTATATTGTATTCCAATTGGCTCAATAGATATTTCAATATTTTGTCATATTCCTGAACTATTTCAATCAGTTTCTCAGCTATGGTCTTCATCTTCTTAGCTGCAAGATTCTTTTCATTGGGCGTTTTAAAGAATGACATAAATTTTTTATTTATTTGATCTTTTCTTGCATTCAACATTTTATCCATATATTTCATATACCAAGTTAGTGCTCGCTTACACAAAGCACCGGCAAGTTGTGCCATTTGACGGTCTTCGTTGTTAACGGTGTTTTCCTCCTATATTGACTCGCATTTGAACTAGTGTTGTTTAGGGTATTCATCTCCCTCATAGAGGGGAATGTGGGAAGACATGTGTGCCATATATTCAACATCTTTGTCTCCTTCAATTAGTGGTGGTGGTGGTGGTTCACTTCCTATGACTGAACTCTTTTCACATCTATTCTCCACAAATGATTTGGTTCTACGAAAATGTTTTCTGTATCAGTTGGTTCACTTTAGACAAGAATTCAATTTATGTCGACTGTTTCTGATGATACCCAAGCAAAATTTGGTTGAAACTGGGGTGCCCTTACTGGTGATAGCGGCTGGTCTGGTGAGTTATCTGAAAATGGAATTGGATGGGGGGGGTGCTCCTTCATGCTCTGAGTAAAGTAAGTGAAAACTACGATTGGACGAATAGGGTTGAAAAGTATCCCAATTCCCTTCTCATGGTCGATTAATTAGAACATGGTCGACATTATTTCCTTCATCGTTTAGTCGACTCCATACACCTACTTGGACAGATCGTAGTCCTAAATCTTCTTGAATAATATCCTGCACTTGGGCACTCTACATAAGATTTGATGGGGAATGCAGCATTATATTCATAGGTATGTCTACTTTGAGAGCTCTGCCTTGCTCTATCCACAAGTCTTCATCCATGGGTGACACATATTCATTAGCGCCCCCTTCATGTCGGTCATGACCCGACTCTGGCGGATTTCCTTCTAATTCTGTCACTCTATTCATCATTATTTCTTATTGGAGCACAATAGCTTTCTCTCTGATTTTGTCCCTCCTCTTTCCCCTCTTTTCCTGTTCTATTTTATGTATATCTTGAGTTATTTTGTGTGGTTGTTCTATTTTTTTCCTTTTTGGTTTGAATTTTCATTATTCTCCCTAGTGGTTTCTTCACCGTTCGACTATGAATTTCTATACTATACTCAAAACATGACCAGCTACCCTCCCATTGCCAACCCGAAAGATTTTTAGAAATCTAGGGTGGAACTGGTTATTTGTTTAGGAAGTACTCCCACTCTCTTTCTTGGATGAATTTCTCCTGCTCCTTTTGCTTGGCCTCCCATTTTGTGTTACTTGGTGGTGTTATTAACAGTGGATTAGGCTCGACAATGTGTCTTGCACCTCTGTTGATCAAGAATATAAACAAAAATGTCAGTAGCAAAACAAGGAACTTTTTAGTGAGGTATTTATAGAATCTCTCTTTGTTTCTATCGACAGAGACCCTTTATTCACCAGATCGCTCCTCACAGAATTAGTCAGCAATTCCTTCGAACCACTCTGATAAATTTGTGTGGCCTCCTCTTGTTAGTTTTTGGCGTAACTGACGTTCTTTTTCACCTGCCGAATTTTTCATCCAGTAGCTTCTTTAGTGAATGAGGGATGGACTCGACAAACTTTTCATGTGTTTCAGAGAAGAATTTATCCTTTTCTTGGTCAATAGTTAGCTCGTTTCTTCTACCGTAATTCTATAGGTAGTTCATTATTTTACACTCCCACCAATCCTTAATCTCTTGCGTTGATATCATCGGGTCATAGTCATTTTCATCTGATATATGTACCACTAACAACAGAACCAATATTGTAATCAATCAAATTGCAAGGTTACCAATGATACACATATAGATTCACATAACAATAACAGAACAAGAGACCAAGAATGGTAGACAGAATAACAACTTATATTACTCAAGAACACATGTGGGTTCATACAATAAACCAAACCAAGTATCTATCGAGATCTACAACCTATATATATGATTTAAAAAATAGTTACAAGAACTACCTGTCGGTTCAACAAAGCGACACGATCTGTGAAGTCGACATAATCTACAATTAGTCGATTAGAGGATCTAGTAAGCTTGGTCAACTAGGCTCCTCCAACAAGTTCTTAGGGGAATCTTCTTATTGATGTTATTTCCTTCATACAAATTGGTCAATGCATCAAACATATCCTTGGGTTTTTTCAAGGAGGAAACACGTGGGATCAAGTGATCCTTGATGGAGTCAACAATCATCATGTTGGCCTTGACCATATTCTTCCTGTGTCTAGCATTGTATTAATCTCCCTCTGGCTTTGCAGCTTCTTCCTTGCATAGTTTTCCATTTCATTCTCTTATAATATGAGAAGCACTCTATAATTGCATGCTCGGAAGTTCTCACCTCCTTCAATATTTTCATCAAGATTGGTCTTGTTTGTTATCTTGATAAAATGAGCAACTCAAACAGAAATAAATATAACTGAAAGGAACAAAGTTCCTCAATAATAGAATAACCACTATAAGTAACGTATAAATGCCATAAAGGGCAAGTAATGTAAAATAAGATGTATGATATATTACAATTTGTATCCACCCTTATATATTGTGTGGACAGCCATGAATGAAGGTCCACGTCCCTTAACCTAGTCTTACATATCACTAGTTAATATTTAATGTATTTATTATTATTGTTACATTGCCTTCCCCTTAAGGGAAGCTTTTTCCTCAGAGTTGTATTGATAGCAATGTCTGATTTCCTTTGAATGATCGTCTAGGGATCCTTTCCTTTTTGTATTTGTGACATTTGAGGAAATGAGCCAATACGAGTTATGGATTCCCCAAGTGAATTGTCACATCCCAAATCTATTTTTATCGGAGCTCTAAGATCATTTTGTGGGACGATTCGTCTCAATTGTTGCTTAGTATGTCGATATTTTTGCAAGTCCACATAAGTCTTCTGTGAATATTCATTTTGACCCTGTCATTGGTCAAAATGACAATTATAATTAGGATGTCTATAAGGTGTAGGTGTTGTTTGTTTTGAATCTTTCTTTTGGTTTGCGGCGAGGACTGTCTTCACTTCCTCGATTTAATTTTTAGGTGCATTTTCCTAGATTTTTGCTTCTTGGTTTTCCAGTAGTTTATTATGATTCTGAATCTTTTCGATTCTTTCATCCTGCGACATTTTTTCAATTTCTAACTCCTTGATTTGATTCTATAGTTCTTGATTACGATTATTTAGAAACTGGTTTTATTCTTGCTTTTCCAGTATTTTTCCTTCGAGGTCTTCACCTGAGTGTTCCCTCTTGCTACTATTTCTCAATTTTTTGATCTTTGTAATCAGTATTTTGTTATGATTTTGTAGTCGAAAAATCTCTTCGGTATTGCTTGATAATACCTTGTTGACTTTTGTCAATTCCAACTTATGTCTCTTCTTACTATCGTCATGTTGTTGTTGGAGTCTTTCTTTTTGTTGTTGATGATGACATAATTCTATTTCCTGATTTCCTAACTTTTCATGTACTTGCACCAATTCATCTTCTTTGCCGATGACAACTTTGTTAAGACGACTAATTTCTTCTTCCAATTCGATAATATTCTGATACGAATGTTCTTCGACTTTTTTTTACTTTATTATCTGGTTGTCAAGTTTTTGAATGATGCCTTCCAAACGTGATATTTTCTCATCTTTATCTGCTAGCCTTTCTTTGAGTTTTCTTTTACTATATTCCAAAAATCCAATATTCATTTTCGAGGTAGTAATCCTTAGTTTATGTTTGTTGATTTCGAATAGTAGACTATTATTGGCGATTTCGCACTCTTTTAGCTCATTCGAAATTGCCCGTAACTGTGATTGTAATTTTGGTATCATAGTCGCCATGACATCTTGAATTCCAATTTTTTGAATGGGTCTTCTTGTTTGATAGAGGATTTCAGTTGATTATCTAGCCTTCTTTTCTTTCACTTTTTCAATGATAGAAGATCTTCTTTGATTAGGTTAAATAACCCCTTTTTTTTCTTTTTCTTTACCTCTTTTTTTTAATAATTAATTATTATATTAATTTTTTTTTCCAAGAGAAAAAAACGTAATTTCATTCATCT
Source organism: Pseudotsuga menziesii (assembly GCA_001517045.1). Classification (NCBI taxonomy): domain Eukaryota; kingdom Viridiplantae; phylum Streptophyta; class Pinopsida; order Pinales; family Pinaceae; genus Pseudotsuga; species Pseudotsuga menziesii. The sequence goes on along the minus strand of LPNX010001483.1, from coordinate 68,165 downwards.
TTTGAGATCAAAATTACATTATGTAGATTCACTGTGACCGCGAATTGTCCAAGTCCTATTAATATAGGTTCCATTGATGAGACTTTTATGTCTGCTTTCAAAATGCAAAAATTATGAAAGTTCTGTTTTCCACAAAATATTTCTGTCCCATCGGACATACCTTGCTGTTACATCTTCATATAATATTGCATGAAAAAGAAATATTATAATCAGGCAAAAAATAATGTTCTGTATACAATCAGTAATGTATAAATGCCATATCTCAATCTATGAAAGGTCTGTGGTAGTATTCATAGCTCTGCCCGTCCCTTTCTTCTCGAACTTTCCAAGTGCCAAATTCCATGCGCAACCCTTCTTTGGATGCCTAGTCCGCTTTTTTGTTATTTTCCCTATATACATGCCGGCAAGAGCAAGTATCAAATGATTGAATGACAGTCTGTATAGATGAGAGAATATTAGCAAGTCTGACATTTTGGCACTCTTGAGTTTGCTTGGTCCAGTTGATAACATTCATGGAATCACCAAGAACAGTCAGCCTGTTTATACCCTTCTCGATGGCAAAGATAAGAAGTAGTTTTAAGCTCATAAGTTCTGCAAAATTATTCGAGCCCGCACCTAAGCCCATGGTAAGGGAGAAGAAATGTGATTCAAACAAAAACAGTATTGCCCCCCCTCCACATAAATCGTTTTGTGTTGCTCCGTCGAAGAAACCCCAAGGGTGGGTTTTATCCAAGTCAATATCCAAATTCCTTCTCTGTTCAGCATCCCTAATATATTCAGGAAGAGCTTTGTATAATCCCACTGATTGAACGCTGATTATTTCAAGGACACTTACTTTGTCCTGGAAAATAGACCCATTCCTTGCCAGCCAGATCCCCCAAATAACTATCAACGGTAAGGTTTTTAATTTGGAATGTGAGAAGGATATCCACCAGTTTTCCCACGCGCTATTCACAGTAATACCTTCCCATCTATGGTTCAGCCCGACCTGCCTCATACATTCTTTCCATACAGCAATCGTGAACGAACATGTGTTGAAAATATGTGTAATCAATTCCATCTCCTTCTTGCACAATACACACCATCCAGGTCCCTGAAAACTTCTCTTCTGTAAGATGTCCCAGGTCGGAACCCTGTTCTCTAGAACACACCACATGAACAGTCTTGCTTTTGAAGGACACTTTAACTTCCATAGTGATCTCCACCACCATACCTCCTCCCTACCCCCAGCCTCTGCACTTAACATAAAATAGCCCTCCTTTGGGGTGTAAGCCCCTCCCGGATCCAAGTCCCAAATTAAGACACCCTCCTGCTTTGTGAGCTGTATGTGTGCCATTTGAAGTCCTCTGATATAGTTTTCAAAAAAGACTGTCTCTAGTTCCCCCAGTCCCAGCATATCTGCACTTTTCCAATGTTGGATCCAAGGATCCTCAGGTCTCTGATCAGCCAACTGATTTAATGTAGTGATTCCCCTTAAAGCCATAGCATTAGTAACTTCCTCGAGAAGCACATGCAATTGTTCACTCCCAAGCCATGGATCCCACCCCACTTGAACCTTTTCTCCATTACCCACATCCCAAGTCATATTTGATTCGATTAAGGAGAAGGATTTCACCACAGCATTCCAGATGACCGATCCCCCTGAGTGTGACTTCCTGGGCCTCCTAATCCATTCCTTGATACTCTCATGAGGAAAATATTTCTGTTTGATAACACGAGTCCATAAGCTTGTAGTTTTGATCAATCTCCACCCTCCTTTTGCAGCCAGTGCTTGAGTAAACAGAAAAAATGTTTTTAAGACCCCAACCCCCAAGCCCCTTTGGGACCGCTATTCTCTTCCAGCTAACCCAGGGAGTCACCTGTTCTTCCTTTTTACCGCTCCAAAGGAATCTGAAATAGATCCACCTAATTTGTTCTAGAATCCCTTTTGGAATCCAAGAAAGAGACATCCAATAAACTTGTATGGCTTCCAAAACAGCCTTAACCAGCACCAGCCTCCCAGCTCTCGACAACCACCTATAGCTCCATACCTGTAATCTTTTCTCCACCTTGCCTATTAGCCAGCTCCAATCCTTTTTCAGGTAAAAGTTAGCTTTTAAGGAGAAGCCCACATCAAGACCTGAGGTGGTAAATGGGAAGTTCTCGATGAGTTCAAGCTCTTCTTCCGGCCGCAACAGATGTGTAGTAAGTGTTGAATTTTCTACGTTTATATCCATCCCTGTTTCTTTAGAAAAGAGGTCCAGAATCTCCTTCAGGACCCGAGTATCCCTTCTATCTCCAGAGCAGAAGATCAGAACATCGTCCACAAATAGAAGGTGGGTAATAGCTAACTGATCACCAATACATATGCCAAAGAAATGACCTAGCCTCTTAGCCTCGTTTAAATCCCTACTTAAACCTTCTGCCACCAGCAGAAAAAGTAAAGGGGATAGTGGACACCCTTGACGAAGTCCCCTCTCAGCATGGAAAAAAGGAGAGGCTGCCCCGTTAATTAACACAGTGAAAGAGACAGTAGTTATACAAGACATGATCCATCTAATGAAAATTATACCAAACCCCAGATGTGTTAGTAACAGTCGGAGATAAATCCAACTTACCTTATCATATGCCTTTGAGAGATCAATTTTCAGAATAGCCCCTTTGATGCTCCTGCTCTTCAAACTGTGCATGCCTTCCTGTGCCACCCCGATGGCCTCATGAATCTGTCGACCTTCCAAAAACCCAAATTGCTCAGCTGAAATATTCTCAGATAATATGGCTTTTAATCTACGAACAATAACCTTCGATACAATCTTATAGATACAATTGCATAATGAGATGGGCCTAAAATCATTGAGAGATACAGGATTATCCGTATTTGGGATAAGGGATATGAAAGTGGCGTTGAAACTAGCAGGAATTCTTCCCAAGATTTAGGTATCTTCTACCACCTGTAGCAGGTCCAAACCCAATACCTCATAAAAACCCAGGAAGAATTCAATCGTCCACCCATCCGGCCCAGGGCTCTTGTCTTTTTGAAAACTGCCCAGAACTTATTTTAATTCTTCTTCGACCACAGGTCTCATCAACCTCCTATTGTCCTCCTCCTCGGAAAACCTCGGAAACATCTGAGCAACCCTGATAACTTCTGCAATGGTAGCCTGATTAGGTGTCTGAAACAAAGTTTCAAAGTGATTCACCCCACAACTAGCTTTCCCATCGAAATCAAAATGTTCTAGTCCTGCATCATCTTTCAGACACCAAATAGTATTAGCAGCCTTTCTTCCCCTGGTATAAGCATGAAAGAATTTGGTATTCTCATCCCCACACTCTAGCCAAATCGCATGACTCTTGAGTCTCCAGGCTTCCTCCCTTTCTAGTAAAATAGTGTTCCTTCTACCTTCCAAAATAGTCAGGGCTTCTTTTGATTCCAAAGTCAAGAAACCCCCCCCTACCCCTTCATAGATCTGAAGGAGTTCAACTTCTACTAGCTTTAACTCTGCATCCTCTCTCAATATTTTGGCTATAGCCCAAGCTTTGACCTCCCTTTTAATCTTTTAATATTCTCAGCAAATTGGAAGGCAGCTGTTCAGTCAAGAGTCTCATCAAAATTCCTCCAAAGTGCCAGGAAAATATTTTTGAAAGATTCATCAAGAAGCCAAGATTTGTTAAACTTCAAAGGGCTAGGCGGATTGATAGGCCCTTTTTTAATCTCAAAGAAGATAGGGAAATGATCAGAATTGCCCCCACTTCCAACCCATTGCCTAACCAGAAAGAACCTGTCCATCAACTGCTCTGCCACCAGAAACCTGTCCATCCTTTTCGCCACCCTAGCTTCTCCACCCCTATTATTCTGCCAAGTAGGATTCAAATTAATAGGCTCTATATCCAATAGATTTTTTTCTACCAACCTTTGGAGGAAAAACCCTGCTTGAGGACCCTCTTGTGCATGAGGGCCCCAAATTTCAGCCAGACCCAGAGAAAAGTTTAAATCACCCCCCACCACAACCGAGTCTCCTCCAAGGAGTGGATCCTGAAGAAGTGAATCCCAGAATGGAACTCAGTTCAAATAGGGCCCATAAACATTAAACACAGATAAAATAGTGCCCAAATCGACTGATAAGAGCTCAACTCCCAGTGTTGAGTCCCTCCCCCAAGAATTTATAAGCTTGGCCGCACTTAACTTCCATCCCACAGCCAAACCCCCAGAACGACCCCCTACATCCAGAGTCACAAAAGACCATCCTGCCATCCAACTCTCCAGTCTTTCCTTAATGATATCTCCTAAGCCTAAATTCTCTTGTAGCAAAATCACATCAGGGTGTTCAAGAGTAAGCACCCTTTTGAAGGCTGATTTCTTTTTGGGTCCAGCTAAACCCTGAAAATTGAAGGACATAATCTTCATTTCCTAACAGGCCTCCGAGCATTCACCACTCTAGGTGCCCTCTCAATAGAGAGTTGTTTCCCCTCCCGAAGATCATTCTTTTCCCTTGACTGAGCCTTTGAGAAATGTGAAATTCTGCCCCTTCCCCTACGCACTGGCATCTGGTCTTTCCCCAAGCCCCCCCCAGACTTCTTTATGCAAGATCTGAGAAAGTACCTAGATTCTGAATTCTCAGGAGAAGAATAACCCAAATCCTCAGCCCCCCTCCCAGGATCCGGCTCAAGGGTGATCGGAGAGTCCAGCGACAAGAGGGGGTTTATAGTGGATGGTTCAAAAATAGGTTCAGTGGGGACACCCTCCAAAAAAGAAGAAACCCTAGCCTGGTCAGATCCCAGGGACTCTGAAGGGACCGAAATGGTCAAGTTTTTTAACCCCTCCACCCAATCATGACCAACCAAGGTGCACTGATTCAATAATAAATTTATAGAGGGAGAAAGGGAGTAAGTAGAAATACCTGGGATAGGAGGCCCCAGAGTAACATCTGCTTCCACTGTTGCAGTGAGTGCACCCACGGCTGCAGGAGCAGGAGGACTGTCAGCACGAACATCAGGTTCCCCTTCTATGTCTTGACTAATCGGGTCCGAGTCCTCTGAAATCCTCTCACATTCTGAACCCTCTGTCACCGGCATGGGATCAGTAGATTCCAATTCATTAGGATCTCCCTCTGAAGCCACCTTTTGCACTTTTCTCTTCCCACCGTTTAAAGTATGCACCAGAAGGCGACACTCCAATACCGGATGTCCATAAGCATGACATCTCCTGCACCGGAAGGGCACATTTTCATAATCCAGTGGCTGAGTAATGATATCATGCCCCCAATCCAGGTCAATGGTCTCAGGAAGACCCTCTCGTATGTTCACCTCAACCAAGATACGAGCCACTTGTTTGTAATGAGTTTCCAAGAATGATAAATCTGCTTCCAGATATTTTCCCAAAATATCACCAAGCTTTTAGAAATGTAAAGGATCCCAGAAATGGAGAGGCAAGCCTGGGAGCCGAACCCAGATTGGAATCTTGTCCACTCTCTCCCGACTAGCATCGAAAAGGGGGTGCCAAGGCTTCAATAAAATAGGTGAATGGTTCAAATGCCAATTTTTATTCAGAATCATTCTCATGTCGACCTCTGTATTGACCACCACTGCAAACCATCCACGGAGTAGCATATCCACCTCCAGAGTGTAACCCAGAAACTCTCTCCAGTTTTCATCCACCCAATCCACCACCGTTTTGCGAGCAAAGTTCCTGCCCATGACCCTTCCCACCAGCGTTCTCTGCAACATCACTAAAACCCTATCCCATTCAATATATTCTCCCACCGCATAACTACCCACAGATCTGTACTTAACCAAGATCCTCTTGCGCCTCTTGGAAGAGCCCCTGATGATCTCTGCTGCCCCTTTCGAGGCCACTTCAGCACCCTTTGTCAACCTTGCAGCAGAGACAGGACTCGCACAGCCCCGATGCTCCGATAGTACCAATGGTCCCCTCCAATTCACTACAGTTCCACCTTCCCCCGCTCCACAAGCTAGTTCCACCTGCCTAGCCACCCCCGCTGCTGCTACACAGTCAAAACCCTTCACAACTTCAAAACCCTCCTCCAAACCTGTCACTGGAAACCCTAAATTCCGAGAAAAAAAAGCCCCGGCTTCCCTCCAGCTCGAACTGCCCAGCAGGTCCACCTGCAACCCATTGTCTTCCTCAAAATCACCCGGAGTATGATAGGGTGAAAAAGAGAGAAAATCGGATGGTGAAATGTCAGAAGCCGGTCTCTCCAGCCCTAAAACGATCGCTCCAGTTCCTTCTGGCCCCAGCCTCGGGAAATCCTCCAGGGCCTCCCTCAACCCTCCAGTTGGCACCCCCCACACATCCTGAGCCTCCAGGTGGTCACTGGAATAATCAACCAACTCCAAGTCTTCCATCACAGCCACAGTAACCGAGCTTAATCAAACCCTGACAAAAAAGACCATTCTGCAGCACCCCAAACCGTTATCAAACAATAAACCCTACCGAGAGAGCAAAAAACCGATAACCCAGAAAATCTCCGTGAGAAGGAAGGGGACCTGCAATAAAACCAAAATGGTCATCATGATGGAGACAGGGGGTGGTACGGTCAAGATGACCCACCCCCCTGTCATAGCTGTATGCTGTACGCTTTGGTCAGCAATACTTCTCCTCCAGAGCCATCGCCATCAGCCCCGATTCTCCTCCAGCGGCATCCAAGCCTCCTTCTTTGCTTCAATTAATTATTATATTAATTATTATATAATAATGTTATTATTATTATTTAATATAACAACAATTAAAATATTATAATATAATATATTATAATATATATATTATATTATATAATGTTTTAGTTTTTTTTTGTAGGTCGCGGAAATGGTGGAGTGCGTGGATGAGGTGGCGGATGTGGTGGGGGGTGATGAAGAGTAGCAGAGTTGGAGAGGCATTTGAACAGGAGGAGGTGGAGTGGCATGTGAGCAGGCAGAGGCAGGTGGCAAGCAAGTAGGTGGTCGCTGGAGTGGCGTGTGAATAGGCGGAGGTGGAGTGGCATGTGAGTAGGCGGAGGTGGGTGGTGAGGAAGGATGGGGAATGGGAATGGGTGAAGGTACGGTAGTGTGGGGTGATTGGGAGGTGAAGGAGTGGGACAGATGCTGGAGGGAGCAAAGAGGAGGTGGTGCGGTGGATGAGCATAGAGAGAAAGGCGTGAGCAGGGGTTGTTGGATGGGAGTGGGAGCTCACGGGTGAGGATTTGGCAGTCGCGCAGGTGGATGGTTGTCAGAGGCAAAGGGAGCAGCAATGGAAAGGAGGAGTGGATGCGCAGGGAACTGGATGCGCATAAAATAAGGTGTGTTGGCTGCGTGAGGAGTGAAGGGGGGTGCGGCGGTGTGTTAGTTTTTCAACATTAAGCTAGCATTATTAGGATCTTTAACTAAGAGAATAACAAGCACAACAATCAAGCACAAGAGAAAAGAACACATTGTTTTTCCTCGGGGAAACCATAAATGGAGAAAACCCTGCAACTTCCTCAGAGATAGAATCAGCACCAAAATAGAAAAGCCCAAAACAGTAAGTGATCTCCCAATAGCAGTAACCTTCTTCTCATCTAGCCCCAGTGTCTTCTCCTTCCTCAACTATGCGCTACACTTGAGTGTGTATGTGATGTGTGCTAAATAGAGAAGTCACCTCTCTATTTATACTGCTTCTCGACATGACTAAAACCCTACTAGGGCCGACTTCACTAAGTGAGTCTAATAACCCTAGTTCCTCGAAACTGCGGGGACTTTAACCCTTAGAAAATAGGAGGGTTACCCATAATGGCTTGACATGACTTGTTTACATTATAGATCCTCCTGATCAGAACATCGGGGCATGACATAATGACTCAATTACATTATAGACACATCCCGGAATAAACATCGGGTTACAAGACATAAGATACATAGATGAATACATTCTGAAGTTACAAATACATCAACACTCCCTCTTAACTAGGAAGGTATTCTTTCGACATAATTTTCAGCATTGGTGTTCTTCTCTGTATCGACTGGATCATCTCGTCATCTTCATCTTCAAGTCTTCTTAGTATTCAAGTCTTCTTCGTCTTTGAGTCTTCTTCGTCTTCTTCGTCTTCTTCATCTTCAAGTCATCTTCGTCTTCGAGTCTTCAAGTCTTCTTCATCACAGGATCTTCATCATCATGACTACTGGCTCATCACTGCTGGATCATCACTCGATTTGGATCATCATCAAGTCTGGATCATCATCACATCTGGATCATCACTTGATCTAGATCATCTTCGATTTTGGATCATCATCACAACTGGATCGTCACTTGATCTAGATCATCATCAAGTCTGGATCATCATCACATCTGGATCATCACTTGATCTGGATCATCATCACATGCTATCTTAGAATGGTGCTATCTCGATTCTTCTCGTCATAGAAAGTTCTACAGAGTCAATCTTGTAGGCCTACCCTTCATGTAGGTCGTCATCTGTGCTTATATCTGACACTTAAGTCAGAATGGCCTGCCCATCTCTTACATCTGACCTCATCTTGTCAGAAAGGCATGCTCAACACTCACATCTGACCTCATCTTGTCAGAAAGGCCCAGCACTCACATCTGACCATGTGTAAACACATCGCGCCAGAATGGCTCAACACTTATATCCGATCATGTGCAAGCACATCGCATCGGAAAGGCTCTACACTTACATCTGACCTCATCCTGTTAGAAAGGCACAGCACTCACATCTGACCATGTGTAAACACATCGCGCTAGAATGGCTCAGCACTTATATCCGACCTCATCCTGTCAGAAATGCTCTGCACTTACATTCGACCATGTGTAAACACATCGCATCGAAAGGGTGTGCACTCACATCTGATCATGAAGGAACTAATCCTATCATCGCATCAAAATGGACCCCAGTCCCAGACTGAGCTACCTGGTGACTGACCAGGTGCCTCCATTCTCCTAGAGAATGGCAGTTGCCCTTACATCTGACCTACTCGTCAGAATGGCCAACTCTCACATTTGACATGGGAGGAACTTAATCCTTTAGCCATGACAGAATGGTTCAGCTCTTACATCTGATCAAGTGGGAACACATCCCTCTCTCATATCAGAATGGCTTCTTAGTCCTAGACTGGGTTTTCCTGGTAACTAACTAGGCACCTCCAGTCCTAGAATGGCAACATCCCTTATATCTAATCACTTAGGAACCAATCCTATAGTCACATCAGAATGGCTCAGCACTCATATCTGACATGTAAGGAACCAAATCCTCTTACCATGACAGAATGGATCATCCCTTACATCTGACCATGGAAGGAACTTAATCCTTTCCCATGTCAGAATGGCTCACGGACTCATCACTTCCCTTTGGAGGAAACCTCGATCTGGAGAACACCAAGCTTCTCCCTGAAGTACTCAAACTTCACCCTAGCCAATGGCTTCATCAACACATCAGCTATTTGATCGTCCATTGCAACATACTGGAGCTTCACTGCTCCCCTCTGCACCATATCCCTGATATAGTGATACTTGATCTCGATATTCTTTGACTTGTCATGGAACACTAGATTCTCTGACAACTTCACGCAACTTTGGTTGTCACAATGTATACAAGTAGCATCCAACTAGAGATCAAATAAATCATACAGTAGCTTTCTTAGCCATACTACCTCACAGCTAGCTAAACAAGCTGCAACATTCTCTGCTTCAATTGTATTCAGTGCCACACAGGATTGCTTCTTGCTAAACCAAGAGATCACATTTGATCCCATACTGAAGCAACACCCTGAAGTGCTCTCCCTATTGATGGCACTTCCTGCCCAATCTAAATCAACATAACCTTGTAGGTTAATCTTCTGATTTTCCTCATACTTGAGCCCATAACCAACTGTAACCCTCAGATACCTCAGAATATGCTTTGCAGCAATCAAGTGAACATTTCTCGGATTTGTCAGGAACTGGCTCAAGGTGTTCACAGCAAAGCAAATGTCTAGTCTCATGTTCGTCAGGTACATCAAGGATCCAATCATCTAATGATACATCGTAGCATCAACTGACTCTGATGAAGCATCACTCAATAGCTTCAGGTTTGATGCCATAGGTGTGGCCATGGCTTTGTTGTCCATCATCCCAAACCTATTCAAGATCTCTACTGCATACTTCCCTTGTCCAAGGGAAATTCCATCTGCACTCTACCACACCTCCATGCCTAGGAAATAACGCATCATACCCAAGTCCTTCATTTCAAACTCAGCAGCAAGCTTTCTCTTCGTATCAGCAATCAAACCATCCATACCTGTCACAAACAGATCATCTACATATAGTAGGAGAATCACTGGGTTGCCATCTTCAACCTTGTATTATAGGTTGGAATCTGCTTTACTCTTGGTAAAGCCCAAACTGGATAGAAAGTTGTCAATTCTGCCATACCAAGTCCTGGGTGCCTGTTTCAAACTATACAGGGATTTCTTCAATCTGCACACATGAGACTCTCTGTCATGTGTCTCAAAACCGAGTGGTTGTTCTACATACACTTCCTCTTCCACTACACCATTCAAGAAGGCAGTCTTGACATCCATTTGGTGTATCTTCCATTTCATCACTGCAGCTAGAGCTAGTACTAATCTGATGGAAGTGTATCTGGATACAGGTGCAAAGGTTTCTTCATAATCTATTCCTTCTTTATGAGAGAAACCCTGAGCCACAAATCTTGCTTTATATTTTTCAATGCTACTGTCTATAGCATGCTTGATCTTGTAGATCCATTTGGAAGTCACAACTGACTTCCCTTCTGGTCTTGGGACAACATCCCAAACATCATTCTTCATGATCGATTGGTACTCTTCGATCATAGCATCCTTCCATTATTTTCATTCTGCCACTTCTTCATAACTGGAAGGTTCTTTATCAATGAAATCACATAGTAAAGCTACATACATGGAGCAGGATCTGGTCCTCTTTCTTTCTCTGTGATTTTCTTCTTGAGCCCCATATCTTTCTGCACCTTGGATAATTTCGCGTACCCAAGCAGGTTCCTCTTATGAGGATTCTTCTCCAGAGGTGTATCTACAGGACTTTGTGGTTCTTCAAATTCTCGATCTTCTACTTGAGTTTCTTCATTCATGGTTGTATCATGAATTCTGGGTGCTTCTGCTTCTTCAGGTTCTTCAGCGGGTCTCTTTCTGGATTTGTTGTAAACTGTGTCTTCATCAAATGTCACATACCTGCTGATGTCAATCTTCTTGTATCCTGGGAAATATATTATGTAAGCCTTCGAGCTTTCATAGTATCCCACGAATATACCCTTCTTTCCTGAAGGATCTAATTTTGTTCTCTTCTCTTTTGGAATGTGTATGTAAACAAGACAACCGAATATTCTGAGATGGCTGACTTCTGGTTTCTTTCCGGAGAAGACTTCTTCAGGAGTCTTATTCTCGAGTACTCTATGTGGAGTACGGTTCTGTACATACACTGTTGTTCTGGCAGCTTTTTCCCAAAGATGCATAGGAAGATCTTGATCATGAAGCATAGCTCTTACAGCTTCCATGATAGTTTTGTTCTTCTGTTCTACAATCCCATTCTGTTGTGGATTATAAGGAGTGGACAACTCCCTCTTAATCCTTGATTCTTTATAGAGCTCTTTGAATTCATTTGAAGTGAATTCTCTGCCATTATCTGATCAAAAGGTCTTGATCTTCTTTTTAGTGTGATTCCCGATCAAGGCTATGAATTCCTTGAACTTGCTGAATACTCCGTCTTTGTTCTTCATGAAGTAAACCCATGTCTTCCTAGAAAAGTCATCAATAAAAGAAACATAATATGCATACCCGCTTAGTGAGCTTGATGACATAGGACCGCATACATCAAAGTGGATGATTTCCAAGATTCCTTTTTCTTTTCTTCTCTACTTGGAAATGTCTTCTTTGTGTTCTTTCCTTTCGCACATACTTTGCAGACCCCATCATGTTTTGCTTGTATTTTTGGAAGACCTTCAACAGCTTTGCTTGCAAGAGGTAGTGCTCTGTAATGCTCATGTGCAAGCCTTCTATGTCAAAGTTCATTTGGCTCTACTGTGTCATGGACCAAGGCTTTTTCTGTATGGCCCTTCAATTTGTACAAACCTCCTTCTTGTTCACCAATCACTATTGCATCATCAATAGCCTTTCCTTTTGGCCACATGATGACTTGAGCATTTATGAATGCAACCCTCATTCCTTTTGCATCTACTTCTGATATGGAGAGAAGGTTCTTCTTAAGTCCTGCCACAAACAATACTTCCTTCATTTCCATAGACTGTCCAGAGTCTAGCTTATAGGAAGATTCCCCACTACCTTTTATTGGATACTGGTAGTCATCTCCTAGCTTCACCTTGTGAGGTGATTCATGTTCTGAGAGTTTCACAAAGGATTCCTTGAATCCAGTCATATTTTTGGAAGCCCCACTATCTATAAGCCAATCATCACTTCCATGAGTAATGTTTCCCGTGAGAGTGGAAATCAAAACATATTCATCCTCGCTTGAAGAATCTTCACTTTCATGTCTGGTTCTCTTCGATGAAGGTTCATCATCCTCTGTAGCATGAGCATGATGTCTTCTTTTGTTTCCCTTCTTCTTGTGAGAGCTTCATTTGTTCTTAGGACAATCTCTAGCAAAGTGTCCTTTTTCATCACATGTATAACAAATGAACTTAGACTTATCTCTAGGTTTTCTAGAGTTATTCCTTTAATGAAAGTACTTACTTCTGTGATGGCTAGATCTGGGTTTCTTGGATTGTACTATGAGAGCTTGATCTTCACTTCCCATCTTCTCTTCTCGAGTTGCTATCTGATCTTATTCTTGAGAACATTCTTCCCACAGTCTATTGAACTTGACTAACTTCTTTCTAGCACAGATCCCTTGAATGAAGGAGTCCCATGTCCTAGGGAGACCATGCAAAGTGGTCATCACAATTTCTGCATTCTCCAATTCTTCATCTGCTGCTTCTAATTGTTCCTTGATCTGAGAAACCCTTGTGAAGTAAGATTGGACGGTCTCTGCATTCTGGATCTTCACATTCTTCAGTTGATTCCTCAGAGTCATCTTCTATTTTATGTTCTTCCCTTCAAACAATTTGGTTAGGGCATCAAACATAGCTTTAGGTGTCTTGAGATAGGACACTTATGGGATAAGGTGACCCTTGATAGAATCAACAATGATCCTCTTTGCCATAACCAACTTCTTCTTATGTAAGGCCTTAGCCTCATCTCGCTCTAGAACTGGAACCTCCTCATTGATGTAGGAGTCCAACTCATTCTCTTCCAGGACCAGGGAGATACTATACTTCCAAGCTTGGAAGTTATCAGCTCCCTTAAGCTTTTAATCAAGCTTGGTATGATGAGACATCTTAACTGAGAACCTCAAATGAAAATACAAAAGATTTAGATCTTACCAGGTCAAGATGTCGGATCTGGATTTGGCGCTGAAATCCTGCAGTACTGGTTCAGGAGCAAATTAGAGTTTTTCTTTTTCGGAGTTCTGTCCAACCAAATGCTTTGAAATTGATCCCTAACTTCGATTTTGGGGAGGAGATCAATCCAGGCCTAGGCTCACTGAAATATTCCTCTTCTGTGAAAAGCCCTAATTTTTGGCAACAGTTTCGAGTCCAAAACTGGAAAACCTCATAATTGGATTCTGCTTCGACATAAAGATGCACCCTAAGGAGGAGAGTTATTCCACCTTTCTTTTGCTGAAAATCTTTGGAGGAAGGTCCACAAACTAGGAAGCCCTAGTTCCCGCAGCTACACAGTGTCTTCTTCTCAATTTAGCTCTGATACCATGTTAGTTTTTCAACATTAAGTTAGCATTATTAGGATCTTTAACTGAGAGAATAACAAGCACAACAATCAAACACAAGAGACAATGAACACAGTGTTTTTCCTCGGGGAAACCATAAATGGAGAAAACCCCGCAACTTCCTCAGAGATAGAATTAGCACCACAATAGAAAAGCCCAAAACAGTAAGTGATCTCCTGACAGCAGTAACCTTCTTCTTATCTAGCCCTAGTGTCTTCTCCTTCCTCAACTATGCGTTACACTTGAGTGTGTATGTGATGTGTGCTAAATAGAGAAGTCACCTCTCTATTTATACTGCTTCTCGGCATGACTAAAACCCTATTAGGGCCGACTTCACTAAGTGATTCTAATAACCCTAGTGCCTCAGAACTGTGGGGACTTTAACCCTTAGACAATAGGAGGGTTACCCACAATGATTTGATATGACTTGTTTACATTATAGATCCTCCCGATCGGAACATTGAGGCATGACATCA
>LPNX010001483.1:3486-52390 GCA_001517045.1 Pseudotsuga menziesii | reverse complement strand
ATATATAATAATATAAATTTTTTTTTCTTCTTCTTCGTTGTCAAGGACCAAAAACTTCAGGGAAACCCTGGGTGATGGCTAAAAGCCAAAAATATGGCCAAAGGCCAGGATCTAGCCAACGAGGCTCTGATACCACTGAAAGGAACAAAGTTCCTCAATAATAGAATAACTAGTATAAGTAACTTATAAATGCCATAAAGGGCAAGTAATGTAAAATAAGATGTATGATAGATTACAATTTGTAAACACCCTTATATATTGTGTGGACAGCCATGAATGAAGATCCACGTCCCTTAACCTAGTATTACATATCACTAGTTAATATTTGATGTATTTATTATTATTGTTACAATAACAGTGCTTACCAATAAGAGTGCTCCAACCAAGTGCTTGCTCCAATGCCTTTTGAAATATGCTTCTGGCTGATTCTAGGGTTTGTAAGAGAAACCCTAATTTTTCAGCTTTGGAATCTTGCAAGTATAACTTGAGAGACAGATGTGCCTCCCTAAGACTAGTTGAACAATGGTCCTTTTCTTTCGGATATGTGGACAGAACTACCAAAAATATGATGCCCTATTTTTCCCCAACAGAAGTGATGGGACCAAAATTGAAAATTCCCAGATCTAGAATCTTCCTCCATAAGAAGATGCACCCTCCTAGGGTGAATTTTTTGACCTCCTTTTCAAGTTGATATGTGGAGGAAAGTGCTCGGAAGAGGAACTAGTTTCCAACTTATGTTAGTTACAGCTACACAATGACTTCTTTTAGGATGGCTCTAAGACCATGTTAGAATTTTATACTTCAATGATGGTTATATTAGATCTTTAAACAATTTTCATTATATCACAGTAACCATATGCAATAGGATCACTAAAAGAAAGAAAATCACATCAAAAAAAGTATGCAAATATTTCTCCTATGGGAAACCCTGCAAGGAAAGAAAACCCATCAAACTTATTCAGTATAGATTCATTAGTAAGTACAATGTCTTCCACTACAATACAAGAGATAAAGGCTCTTTTATATGAAGATCCCTAGGATAATATAAGATAGAAACCCCAAGAATAATATGTATTCACAATTGCATCTAATCTTCCTTCTTTAGAAAACTTCTCCTTCTTCTCTCTATAGTGAATATGCTTGATTGCTTGATGTGTCCAAATGGGAAGTCCAGCTCCCCTGTTTATACTCGTTTTCCAAGTGACTTTTACTTATGGGGACGACTTGTCCACTTTATTGGGACGACTTGAATAGGGTAAATAGAATATGTTCTTTCTAGATTCTTCTGAGCTGACTTTCCAGGAGGGGTTTACATTGATTCTTTCAAGGTTCTTTACATGATCAATTACAATAATAATATCCTCTGAATGAATTACAATAATAATACATCAAGAATACAAGAAGAATATATTTTGAAGTTACACAATTTTCAACAGAAAGAAGGTTAAGGCTCTGATTATGAAGACAACCATATATTTGGTCCAAAATTTATTTTCCATATCTAGTTTGTGAGGGGACAAGTGGAGAGTCCCCAACCACAATTAAAGAGAAAACACTAACTTCAAGAGACAACTTCAATCCAATATATAAAGTAAATATGT
Organism: Pseudotsuga menziesii; assembly: GCA_001517045.1. NCBI lineage: Eukaryota > Viridiplantae > Streptophyta > Pinopsida > Pinales > Pinaceae > Pseudotsuga > Pseudotsuga menziesii. The sequence goes on along the minus strand of LPNX010001483.1, from coordinate 50,789 downwards.
CTGCATGATTGTTAGTTCCAATGACCAAACCACACGCATAGGTATTTACAGTATTTCATCAGGGCTAAAAAAGAACCTCCCCGACACCTGCCACCCCAGGATTACCCTTCAAGGAACTATCAAAAAAGAGAATATGGGATTAAGTCCTATGCTACCAATTCTCGAATTCCTCTAGAGTCATCTTTAATTTCCAATATGGAGTCTGAACAATAATCATGTTATTCATATGTCGAGGTAAATTTTTTCGAAGGAAATATTTGATCCAAATTTCCTCTTCCAGAGTCCACATCTTAGAGACACAATCACTATGAATTATATGTTCAAGAGCCTCATTTAACAGAGTCTTGGCATCAATTGAGGTAGCATAAGTAGAGATTGATTTATATGAAAAAATACCGTAATTATGAGTTGCCCATACTTTCCAACAAATATACTTGGGGAGGGAAACCCAAGAATTAATTAAATTATTATTACCATTACTAATGATTATTTTAATTTTTTTAGATATTGATAATAATAATTATTAGTATACACTTATTTTCTGCACTAACATTCAATCAATTTCACAATATAAAAGCAAAAAATACATGTATACATAAACCTAATTATAAAATATTAAATTAAATGAAAAAATAACCATGTAAATTTTCACCTACAAAGGGTATACTACCACCCCATAGAAATATTGATTTTGTTTACAACATTGCACGAAAAAATATCTAAACATATAGCCATATGAATTTTATATAAAGTCGATTAAAATGTTGTGAGTTCCTCCTTACCTTCTAAACCCTCCTCATCCTTGTTTTGTACAGCATAATAAAATAAACACAAGTTCAATAAAATAAACAAAATTTAATATATATAAATGTAATAACGTGCTTATGTAATAAATTTCTTAGAAGTTAAAAATGTGTGAATACCCTATCGTCTCTTTGAACCACTCTCGTTATGAGTAATTTGAAAGAATGTAATAATAAATCATTAATTAAATACTAATTTCAAAATATATAAGCTAAAAATTAGATATAATGATTAGGGATATGGAGTGATAAACTTCCCCATTCTTTCATAACCATATTTGAGGGCATACTTCTTTTTGTCATAATTGGCTCTTGACTATAATCATTTAATTGCGTGCATTAAGAGAAAAGCATATTTAATAATGACATTAATTAAGTCACGTTACTAGTTTGTATTGTTCAATGATAGTATAATAAATGAGATTATATAGATAAAATTACAAAGTGGCCTCTGATAGAGGACCTCTTTGCTTGATCGATATGATGTGTACTTTTTATTTTTTTTAGCGTCAATTCGGGCGTATTCACAAGATAAAGTAAGATTAGTTAAGTCTATCATCGTTTAACAAATAACCACAAAAGTTTACGGTAAAATAAATATAATGTGGCAATGCAAAAGTAGCTCCAAGATCAATTCCAAGAGCGTATAAGAAAAACAACTAAAATGTAAAAGATTAAGCAATTCCAAGTACAATATTATTTAATATTAATCATGTATAAGTTAAAAGTATTAATGGTAAATGAGTCATAAACATATTTTAATTTATGCTTCAACTATTTATATATTATTTATTACCTATGTGGCATTTTTGTTGTGATGGTTGAGGGTTAAATCCTCATCATGCCTTCTCATGGGATATATTTTTAGACTCTTCATAATCCTTAAAGGACGTGTTTAAAGAATTTTATTAAAATTCCCTAGTCTACTTTTATTTTCTTTCCCTTTCAAGGCGATCTTTGACGAACTTACCAAAATTGTTCACCATAGAAAATGAAAGAAATTCAAATATATTTCACCCACTTGTATATCTTCTGTCGAGAAAAATATTTTCCTCAATTCATCATCATCGCAACGCCATGTGTTGAAACATTAATATGCATGTCATAGGTTAAAAATAAAGTACCATAGAAAATGTAGTATATTGGATTTAGTTAATACTACAATGTACACTATAAATTTCATTGAAATCACATGGTAAATTGTGTCTTGGATAACATGCATAGAAGGATTTTTAATTCAAATTTTTTTTTTAATTTTTTTTTAGGTATGAACATTACAACATATCCCCATGTTGTGTTTTTTTCGTGACCCACATTTTTTTACGGATAATTAAATTTTTACTTTTTTATTGTTTTGTTAGGTAGGAAGATTACAACATCTCACCCATATTAGGTTGTTTTTTGGCCAACATTTATTTTGGCCTATAATTAAAAAAATAATTTTTATTAATAAAAATAATGTTACGTAACGTTACATAACGTTACGTAACGTTACATGATCTCCCCCATACTAGGTTGTAGAGCGCCTCTTGGCGCAATAAAATCCACATAATAAAATATATGTATTATTTGACATGAGTTTTGAAAATACACATGCATAACACCAACATATCCAAGGGTTCTTATGCCATATAATACACTAACTAATGAATAAATCCTTGTGAGAATTGCTTCACAGTGAGATCTAGGAGTGAAGGAAATATTCACAATCTAAGTTATTCACAAAATATGCAAGAAAACAATAAAAGAGAACAAAATAACACACATAGATGGTGCCAATAGCTTATGTTTCTATTAGTGTACAACTTGTAGATATGTATGCTACATACTTATAATACAATGGGGAAAGTTCACGAGCCCTTGGAGGCCATATAGATGCATATAAGTGCCAAGATAGGATTTGACCCATAAACCTCCCTATGTGGACCAATAAGCTCCCTAACCATACCAAATAGTCACAAATGCTAGTGTGAACACAGATGGAGCATGATATATCATAAATGAAGGAATGGGAGAGCACATGGGTGAGTAGGAGAGTCTCTAGGAAACAATAAATTCCCAAAGAGAGTCCAAAACCACTAGATACATGCACTAGCACCCTTAGTCAAACAAGATCCCTGATTTAAGGGATGGCAAGCACTCCACGAAAGACCTATCATCAATGAGGGCGCCTGAGATGTCATAATGATCAAAATAGAGCACCTCAACTGTTAGAGTGATCAAAGTGGAGCGCCTCAACTGTCATTGAATGAGCCAAAATCACCTAATAGACCAAGATTGGTCAGTATAACATAAGTTAGACCATATGACATAAGTACAAGAAAAATGAAAATGCCACCTAGGTGTATGACCATGGTACTAAGGTGGATTATTTCTTTAACACCCCCCTTAAGCCTAAATTAGTACATTTTATACCAAATGATTATTGAGTCCTTGGCAACTAAGGCTCAAGTCACCTCTTACAACAAAATTTTTATTTGTCCATGTAAAACAAGGAAAGAGGCAAAACATCATGGGGAAAATCCTCCCTCAAGAATGGACATGACAGAGATGATAAAAAAAAGTCTTCAACATGTCCTCTTCTTCACTTGAATGAGCTGAAAGAACAACTTCTTGGTGATGGACTTGGTGAAGATGTTGTGGATGCCAAGATCATGCATCAGTGCATCAATGTGTTGTAGACAAAGAGCATGTGGAGAGGCCCCTTGATGGTCATAATTTGTTGATGGAGGATCATCATAGGAATGTGTTTTTCTGCAAGCATACTCTGATCTGGAAACATAATAAATCATGGAAAATATATATATGCAAACTATTTCCCAAATAACATCAAAATATTCAACAAAATCTGTCTCATGTGTAGCTGTCATATCACGAATTAAACCATGATTATTCTTCCCAATTTGATGAAGCACCTACATAAATCTGTAACAAGGCTCATGAGGCTCTGAAATATCAGAATATATGTCATATACAGTAGAAAATATCAGAGGTATGGTGTCTCCATGAGTGAATGGGTCCATAGTGGGAGAAGAGTGGGAAACTATATCACATTGGCAGTTGAGCGACCCTGGATGGTATGAAGACATGAAAATCGAACCATAGGTGGTGAGATAATGTCCATAAATATGTAATAGTAGTCCCATGAAGTCCAATTCCATGGAATTCCAACCAATGAATGATATGTAAGACATAAAATCAACATACAGAAGTGACATAGTATTGGAAACTAGGCAATTTTGAGATTTTCCAACTAGTGAACTTGAGGGTTGTCGGGTATTTTGGGCATAAAATAGTTGGTTAAATGAGTATATGGCTGTCATAAGCTATATATAAGCCTATATATCACCTTCAGGATCAGAATAGGAAGGATCTGAATGGAGTGGGAAAGATATTTCAGAAGACATATCGAAAACTAGTGAAAATGACTACTTTTTTAGGAAACTTTGGTGAACTGTTTGGGGTTTCTTCCAAGGAAGGGATGGAGGTTTCAAATTATGATATATCATACTGTAAATCAGAAACAAAGACATATGAAACAAATATATCATAAAAAAATTTCTCCCATGCACACAAATCATGCATGCACTTACCATTTTCTTGCTCCAAAGAGAGCGTATGCTCCCCTCTTCTTGCAAAATATGGAACATCAATATTGTTCTCTATAATGAGTTGGGTCATGATGTCCATATTATTTCTGAAGAAAGATATTTCATGATGTGAACCTCTGCAATAACCATATGTGGGATTCTCTCTCTTTCTCTTCATCCTCTTAGCTTTCGAATCCTCATTAGTTGAACTAGAGCTTTCTGTATCGGAATGTTTCTTCTCCTTCACTCTTTGTTGCTTCAAATCCTTGACTTTATTCTTTCCTTTGGCTTGATTTGACACACCAGCAACAAGGGATTTATACTTGGTGGATTTGATGGTACCAATTTGCACTAACTTGTCTTTCTCCTGAGTCAGTGACTTCATGAAGTCTATTAGCACGGAAATCCTCCAATTTCTAGTTGTGAGCTTACTTGAGTGAAATGTTGAAACAAACACAGAATACTCAGGCCCTTGCTTAGAAAGGATAGACAATATCAGCTGATCATATTTCTTCTCTATTCCACACTATTTTAGCTGAAGCACCAACACTTTGAACTTGGTGAAGAAGTCTTGGATTGTCTCATAGTGAACTGGACTCAGTGGGATTAGCTCATTTTTGACCTTGTGGCCTCCCATCTCATCATTATTCCCAAATAATGACTCAATATTGATCCAAACTTCATTGGGTGTGCCAAGACTATCTACATGGAAGAGAATGTCTCTCAAAATGTTGATACAAAGCATACCAAATACCTCATCAAGTCGGTTGAAGTACTTTGATTTCTCCACAGCAGAGATGGGCTCGGTCGTAGTTCTCATGGTGACTCTGAACAGGCCTTTCAACCTCATATGGATCACCATTTCGGCCTTCCATTCAAAATAGTTGAATGGGGTCAGCAATACATGAGTCTATTTGTAGCCAGGTTTTCACCCTAGCTGCGTGCAAAAGCACCTCCTTTCCGTCTATGGGATAGAAGGGTAGAGTTCAAATGGAAAGGAGCTAGCTGCAAATAAAATATTATTAACACAGTAAACAATAAGAAAAAACTACTAAACTAAATAAACAAAAATGAGACTGGTATACCTTCTGTTTTCCTTGAAAGTGGGCAACCGTGCCCTAACTTGGGGTATACTGCCTCTCCACAGGCTTATTAGTATGGAGGGTGCCTCAACATACAGGATGGGAGGAGGTGTGTGGAGAACCTCCTACAATAAACAATGATAATGCACGATATAACAGAAATATTGGAGCACAAAAGAGATTTTATTGATCGCGGGCCACTTCGAGGGGGCAACCTACTTTGAGCAAGCTTAATACAAAATAACTCTTGGATGATTTCATTGGCCTCAACACTTAGTTATATACTAAGTCTAATATAAACCACTATTACTCCCCATGAATGTGGGATAATACAGCATACTAACTGGATGACTTAACATCAATTATTAATCCCCATGAATGTGGGATAATATAACATACTAACGGGACGACTTACAAAGCATATGCGTCCAATAAAATATACTAACAAAATAAAGAGGAGGGTTGACACGGGTTCTTAACAAAGTGGGGCAATGGAATGATTGGAAAACGATGTGAGTATTTTGAGAATGATGGCTTCTCAATGTACTCACGGAAATATAATAACGACAGAAGGAATAAGTGAATCTTGTGATAGAGACCTCCACACTATTTTATAGGTTTTTCTTGTCATTTTCTCTCTCTTAGGGTTTTGGACCCTAATTAGGGTTTTGAGCCCTATTTAGGGTTTTAATCCCCTTTTTTATGTTTCTTAGCTCTTTTGGGGTTTTTAGCGTCTTTGTGAGATTTTTGGCTCTCTTGTCAGATTTTTAGCCCTTTTATGGGGTTTTTAGGCCCTTTTTGATATTTTTGAGCTTTTTTAGAGAGATTAAGGTTAAAACATAGTTCTGGAGGTCAAAATGAGGGACAAAAGGTAGGAAAACGATATATGTATGTGGTTTAGGCCATGTAGAGCTAGTTGAGAAATTTTTTGTGTTAACAGATTGCCCCCTGATATGTGAGGGAAGGGGCTCATCGTATGGCTGACAAACATCACAGGATCATGAGGATAGTGGAGAGACCTCTGAAGAAGCAATGCTTCCTCGTTAGAGACAGGATGGTGTTTTTTTGTATTAATATTGGTTACCAACAATGGGTGAGATACAAAGAATATGTGACATGTATCTGGACGAGGTGGGCATACCCATGCTCGTAACAATGTCAAAAGAATAAATAATGGGATCAAGGCTCAAAAATATGGGAGGGGATCAATACATATACAACTGATGTTACATAATGCTAGCCTCAATGAGAGGCTAAATACAATGCTTATCTGAAGAATGGATACATAGGAACCGTGGCATTCTCATGGAATGCAATATCTACACAATTGATGCTCTGCTAGATCTGGAAGTTTACATAACTGTAGGGACTCACTGACAGAGATTCAAAGTCTCAGTGGTACAATATGCCGCATCAATCATGAATCTATACAGAAGCACTACTCTGGGGGCTTCTGAACATTGTTTCCAATGCAACGCGGTAATCGCAAGGGATATGAACCTGTTTTGGTACCTGAATAGACACACTAATATGATAGACTGAGGTGACAACCGGGGTCTTCGACCAAATACTACACAAACCAATACCTTGTACAAATCTCAACGGTGTGATGATGTTGTTGAAGTCGAGCATGTGAGAAACAACCATCCCAAGAGGTACTAAGGACTCCTGTCAAGTGGTCCAAGGAACTCATCAATAAGGTTAATGAAACCGGGATACAGGGACCTATGGGTCTATCCTTTGGAATAGATGTGTTGTTGTCGACAGAGGGAGACCTACAACTAATCAAGGCAATAATGTTTCCTTGACGAAAATCATGAGGGGGATAACCAAAGTTGTGGGACAATCTAGGGACTGGCACACTAAATGGGGGAACAGGGGCAGGGGGAGTACTAGGGACTTAAACATCCTTTGTTCAGAGTATGATCGTAGGGATGAACTAGAAGCAGATGAAATTGAATCATGGGAGAGGGATCATAGCTATAATACTGGGAATGTAACTGCAGATGGGAAATACTGAGGGAGGTAACTTGGATTATTGATATCCAGGGGATCCACGGAAGACTCATCGCAGGATACTCTGAACAAAGGAGACCCAATGGGGGAATGTTATCGAACTATAATATATGGGGTGGCCCCTAAAGGCACCATTATGACACAATCTTGTGGATTTCTTAGCGAGCCTGAGAAAGTAAATGCTCACTGGTGTTTTCATTTTTAGAGATTCTGAAAATAGGAAGAAGACTCTAGTGGGGTCTATTTTTTGTTGATAGTCTCATGTGTCTGAAAAAAGGATAAAAGTGTACATAGGAGATCTTTCCCACCCTTTTTTGGGGATAGGAGACTTCTTTACTGTTAGTAGTCCAAGCAAGTCGAAAAAGGTTAAAGTTACATTAACTGGACGGTCATTAAAATACTTTTATGAGCATGAACGATACCAAGTTTTCTTGACAATATTTTCTTGATGAGAAGGTTGGAAAAGAGCCTAAAGACAACCCATGATGATATTTTTCATAAATTTTGGTCGCAATGCCTGAGAAAGCATAAAAGGATGCAAAAGGAAAAATTCCTGGCTTGATTGTGCCGAGGTGGTCCTTTTCTGATGGTAGTCTCCATAGTCCACAAAAGGAGATAAGTGAGGTTATGTAGACTCCCTCTCAAATAATTTAACAAGCATTGAAGGAAGCAAGTGTGATCGGTGATCTTTTCATTCGTGTAGGAGTCAGAAAATAGCTTAACATGAACTCCATAATGCATACTCGCGTGGTGGTACGCAAATAGAGTTGGATTCCAGGAGTTGGCCCGAAAATTCATTATGAAATCATGAGACAAGGGTCTTTTCAAAATATTGAGGACGGAAAATGAATCCGACAGTGAAAACTGTGTCCCAAACGGACTCTTGATGGCTCTGCAATGCTTGAAAGAAAAACATACCCAATGAGGCCTATAAACAGGGGGGACCACATGACATGTGTCATTGTTATTGTTCAGTGCTGAGTTGGAGTGGAGGACCTAAGAGCTCTTTCGCTTATTTCTTTTATTTCGACTGGTGGAATTTTAATTTGTGACTTGCAGGTAAGAGCACTTTCCAAACTGTCCTTTTCACTGGTTAAGTTTTGTTTTTAGCTCACCCAAGAACCCTTGTCGAGCTGAAAGGGTTTAACTAGGTTGGGTCACTCTTTTCAAGGGAAAAGTCACGAAATAGGTCGCGCTTTCCGACCAAACAGTCACGACCTAGTCGCACCTATCGAGGAGACAGTCGCGACCTAGGTCACACTTGTTTGTCTAGAAGGCACGACTGAGTCGTGACTGTTCAAGGATTAAGTGTGACTTGGGTTGCACATACTGGCTGAAAAGTCACGACTTCATCCCTGGGATGAGTTTTTGTGTGTGAGATTGCATCTAACAGATATTTTTCTGTTGTGTAGGATGGCTCGACCTGTGTGGTGGGAGCGATATTTTAAGGACTTGCGGAGGCAGGCCATGAAGAACGTGGGTGTGTGGGATACACTAGCCCGGAGTGGATTTCTCAAGTACTTGCAGGTTCCCCTAATGTAGACCTTATGACTACTACCAGAAACTTTGGTGGGTTTTTTGGATATTGGGGCAGAGTGCTTCATTATCTAGGGGCAACATATTGATATTATGCTGCAGGATGTGTACTTTTTGACTGGGCTCCCGATGCTGGGAGTGATTAGCGATACGACACCAAAGCTCTCATACGGGGAGAATTTGGATGATATTTGTGAGAGTAACTACTATGCCTCTATTTATGTGTGTGGGTTGTATATTTTGATATGTGACATTGAGAGTCTCTCGACTTGGGCAGTTGTAGTGATGGTGCTGCGGATCTTGGGGTTGTCTGGGACCCACAAGATCTCTAGGGGTAAGCTCTAGATTGTGGAGTGCATGATGGTGAGCACCTACTATGGGTGGGCCCAAATGTATTTAACTATGGTTTAGTGTGTGCTGAACCATACTAGGACTACGGGAGGGGACTTTTGTTTCCCCTTTCTTTTGTGCTCCTTCTTCGAGCGAGTTCTGACCCTTCAAATGCACTTGGCAGTGTGGGATGGTGGGCCTTAGGAGTCACGGATGCGAAGATGGAGAGAGATGATTTTCCAGGAGGGAGGTGGCTTAGTAGGCCTATTTTTTACTCGAGATATGCTATCTCAGTGGAGGCAGGTTCCAGTCCTCATTGAGGACTACCCATACACAGGCATGGGCTACAGGGGAGACCAAGTGTTCCCTTGACCTCCAGGATAGGCCTGGGAACCATATGGTACATAGACATGATGTTTCATGTGTTTACATTCATATATAGTATACCATCTTAATGGTATCCAGTTTGATGTTTACGAAATATACTGATGATGTACCGTGTGTATGTGTAGATGTTGGACCATGACTGCCCATGGGTTACGAGCGACAGAGGGGGAGGGTGGAGGGGGTGGATCCACCTACTCCCAAGCCTCGGAGTACCTTGCAGTTTCTTCATCGTGACATTGAGTGTCTGTTGGATGGTGTGACTGATGCTTCCTGGCAGCATTTGGATGATGATCTGATTGGTGCTTGTTACCGCGCCCCACCTGAGTGGATCCCCTTGATGAGGAGGATCGCAGTCACTGCGGAGTACGTTCAGGAGGTGGCCTGGGGGGACGCTCCAATGGAGGACAAGGACAACTCCAGTGAGGAGGAGGAGACAGAGTCAAAGGACCAGGAGGAGGATTCTAATTCTTATTAGCAGCTAGTGGATTTTCCCCTAGTGCGATGGTGCACTAGTATTTTTGTATTATGTATGCTTGACTGAGAAAGCTTGTGGAGCTTCTCATTTTGTCTTAAACACCATTGACATTATATATATATATATGATGCACATGGATGCACTTTTTATGGTTTTATGTGAGTCTTTTTATGATGAAAATTCCTAGATGATTTATTTTACACATGTATGCATGCTTGGATGATGATGCATGATGCAGTTTTTATTTCCTATATGTGTTGATGAATATGCCATTCTAGAACGTCATTAGCCATTTGGTCTGCCACACTATTGAGGTTTATGGGAACATGTGTGAATGTAATGGATTCAAATGTTCTAACCAACTATTTAGTGTGCAGGAACTTTCTAAAGAGGAAAGGATCATGTACCTGGTAGCAGTTATTCAACTGGGAGACAAGTAGCTCGGAGTCTAAGAAGAAATCAAGGTGATGAATATCGAACTGGAGGGCAGCGACCAAGAGACCAACAACACCATCGTACTCAGCCTCGTTGTTAGTAGCAATGCAAACAAACATTTCGTCGATATGAATCAACTCATGTGATGGGGAATAGACAACAAACGCAGTCGAGGGGAGATTAAAAGACCATCTACTTTCTCTGCCAGCAAATTCGATGTAGCGATGCAAGGTAGGATCCATCTATAGAAGTCAAGGAAAATGTTGTGAGACTCATTTCAATAATGGTGTAAAACAAAAAACAAATTTTAGACTACAAGTGACTCGTGGTTGTGACATTAAGCATAGAATCTCTTGAGGTAGAGCCCGTTATGGGTATTCTTCAAGAGTTGGCCATCAGAGTCAGCAAGAATGTATGCCCCCTTGCCGAGGAAGTGACGAATGACATATGGGTTGTACCACATGGATTCAAACTTCCCTTTTCCCAACTTATCATTGGCTTGGTCGTAAACAAGGACCATATCTCCTTCGCTAAAGGTGCGGAGGTGGACATGGGAGTAAAAATGTGACTTCGACCGAGTTTTCGCTGCTTCAATTGCTTGGAGCACAGCATGAAAACCCTCATTGGTTTGTTCCAATAGGATAAGATGTTCTTCTAATGGCAATGTATCAAGAAGGATCTCTACGGAAAGGCGGAGAGATGGAATCTGGCACTCAATAGAAAGTATCGATTCAACACTGTGAACTAAGTGGAATGGGGTGAAGCCGATGGCAGTATTCGTGGATGTGTGGTATGCCCAAAGGGTGGAAAAGAGCATATGGTGCCAGTTGGTTTTATGGTTTCCCACCATCCGTTGGAGCATGGTTTTAATGATTTTTTTGACCGCTTCAACTTGTCCATTTTCTTGAGGGTAGGAGGAGGGTGAGTACTGGTGTTCAAACTTCAACATCGTCGAGATTTTTATCCAAACAACATATTCAAAATGGATACCGTGATCTGAGACAATCTATTGGGGAACACTGAAACGTGTAATGACATGGTTAAAGAAAAAATGTGTCATTGTGTCAGCTTTACAATTAAACATAGGCATACCCTCGGTCCACTTAGTGAAATAATCGACAGCCACAATAATGTATTTATGGTCGTCAACTGAGGTAGGAGTGATTGTCATGAAATAGATCGCCCACTTGCAAAAGGGACCGACTATGACTACGGGGTGTAGTGGTGCGGGGAGAGTCCTTGCTTTTGGGGAAAAAAGTTGACAACTATGGTAGTGTTTGACTACCTCAATGCAATCGAAAAAATTGGAAGGCCAAAAATAATCGGCCCGAAGAATGTTTTGGGGAGTAGCCAAACCAGAAAGATGGCGACCGCAGGATCCACTCTAACATTCAATAAGGACTTTATTGGCCTCATCATGGGTGAGACAATGGTGTAATATGGTATCAATGCCCTGACGGTATAAAACATCCCCATTGAGGAGATGGTGATCTGCTTGGTGTCAGATGCACCCTCGATCTTCGCGACTTAGGTGGGCCTCAAAATTCTATGTGCGTAGGTATAGGAGAATGCCCCCACACCATGGGTCTTCTGTGGAGATAACAAATAGTTGTGTGTACGGTAGGTCTATTGTGTCTGGTGGTGACACAGTCAATGGAGGAAGGTCTGTCATAAGTGTGGCTAACGCTAAATATTTGGTACTCTTGGGTGTGATAAATTCCAAATCGAATTCTTGAAGGACAAAGATCCACTTGGAAGCATGAACTTGTATGAGATATCGACTCAAAAGGTATTTCATGCCATTAGAATTGGCCAAGACTCTGGTGTGGTTCTACAGGATGTAATAGCGTAGCTTTTGGACGGAAAAAATGATGGCGAGGGCCATCTTATCTTCATGCAAATAACACAAATAGGAACTGGTCAGCTTCTGGCTAACATAATAAATCACATGCTCTTGATGAGCATCATCCTCTTGGACCAAAACTCCAGCGATGGTGTGTTCGAATGCCGACACATAGAGAATGAAATCCTTTTTGAAGTCAAGTGGAGACAATAATGGGGCGGAGGCCAAAGCTTGTTTTAACACATCAAAAGCATATTCTACCTGTTGATCCCAAATAAAAAAAATGTTGGTACAAATAATTCACAAGAAACCGTGAACTTTCGTTGCATACTCTGGGATAAAACGATGAAGGAAATTGGCCTTGCCTTGGAGGGTTTGCAACTGGCGCAAAGTATGTGGTGAGGGGAGGTCTAGGATGGCTTGAAACTTGAGAGGGTCAACTGAAATCCCTTTGTGGGAAATGATGAACCCATGTAAACGACTGAATGGGACACAAAATACACACTTGAGAGGGTTCAAGCAGATTTTGTACTTGTGGCACCGTAAGAAAACTTGTCGCAAGTTGTCTATATGTTGTGCATGCTTCCGTGAGCGAGCCGTAAGGTCATATAAGTAGACCAATATGATGTGGATGAGGTCATGAAAGCATAAATTCATAGATCGTTGGAAAGTGGCTCCAGCATTTTCGAGACCAAACGACATGACTCGATATGAAAACATGCCCCAGGGTGTTGTGAACGTAGTCTTGTATCGGTCTTCTTTCTGGATCTAAATTTGGTTATATCCGGAGAAACCGTCCATGAATGAAAAGAATTCATGTCTGGTGCAAGCATCAATGATTTGATAAATAAACGTAGTATGGAAGTTGTCTTTGGGACATGCCAAATTCAAGTCGCAAAAATATGTAGAGATGCGGATGGTACCTTGTTTTTTATTCACGGGAACAAGATTAGAAACCCAAGTAGTGTACGCAATGGGTTATATATGATCCAGGAGGATATTGGTGGCCACCCACCTATTCCACTTGGACCCCCACCATTGTTTCTTTCAGTTTTCCAGTTTCCTTAATTGTAGTACAATTTACTATTTTTGGCATTTTTCGGGTCCTAAACTTCTGGAGCCGTTTTGAGGCCCTAAACGACGTTTTTTGGCATCGAATGGTCTAGATAATATGAGTCCATTTTGAAACTAATGTTTGTTGTTTATGGATGTAGTCAATGAATAGATATTTCTAACGATGTATCATGCATGTCAAATGGAGGTAGTATGCCAAAGTTACGACCCCGAGAAATTGATGTACCAAATTACCCAATAGGGCCCACATTCTGGCATTTTACCTCCTAGGGTTAGGTTTTTGGATGTGTAGGGTTTCCATTGTTTCTCAATAATATATAGGCATTCGAGCTTCATTGTAACATAGAGTTCAGAGGCATGTAGCCACCACATCTATTCTCAGAGATAAGCTACCAGCACTCTAGCTAGTTTATTTTCATTATGTATGTAAACAAGTTTCAATTCTTTGATTAATGAAATGAAGTGTTATTTCCGCTGCATCTTTGTTTCTATGGTTATTTGTTTATTCTATTGCATTCTTGCATAAATTCAGATCAATGGTATCAAGGCAATCTGCTCTTTCTCGATAATTTTTTGCATGTCCCCAACGAGGGAGGGGTATCAAGAGTTAGGGTTCAATTTGGTTGAACCTTTGCAAGATCAGCCTCGCAAATACCGACGACCGCCCATGGGGGATGAAAAGAAAGACAAGGGCATGGAATATCCTATCAAAATGTTTCTCAAGGAGGCCCTTGAAAAACAAAGGAATGCGATGATGGATAACTTCGCCTAGATCCTTCAACGACTTCCCACTGAAAGTGCATCTGCATCTAGCAGCCACTCTGGAGGTGCAACCCCTTTTAAGGTACAAGTAAACTTCGACATTCCCATATTTGATGGCCGAATAGATGTAGACGCCGTAGATATATGGTTGAATCTATTAGAAGGATATTTCTTGGTTCATGACTTTTATGACTGAGAAAATATTACTTTTTCACTACTCAAAGCCGCCCCCCATGTCAAGGACTGGTGGGAAACCTACTATGAGAGAAAGGATGAGGAGGAACCCTCTTTGTTCTTAGCCTTACCCACTTGGAATTCTTTCCTAGATTCCATAAAGGGACAATATTATCCTGTGGGTGTCTATAAGGACAAGTACATATAATGGACTACGTTGTGGTAGCAAAGAGATCAAGATGTGCATGAACTGACGAATCTGTTCCATACCCTACGCATCAAGTTGGGTATCAAAGATTCAGAGAAAAATTTGGTGCTAAAGTACCGCAGTTGTCTACATAGATACATTCAGGAGGAAATGGATTTCCTCAGCATCTCCTTGCTTGGTACAACATACCGGTATGCTGCCAAAATTGAGCAAAAATTCAAATAGAAAAAGCAATACTTTGGATCTGCTAATTAGAAGCAAGCGAAAGGTGCCCCCAAACCATAGAACCAAGGACACATACAAGGAATGGTGAATCAATACAACTTGGCAAAGCCACAAGCAAAGAGAAACACTGTGAAGCTGAAGAAGGAAGCAGGAAAGTGGTGCGAGTTCCATAAGAGTCCCACTCACAACACAAGTGAGTGTCGGGCCAAGTACTCACTAGTGGTCGAGATAAAGGCTTCCGAATCAGATGCATACTCTGACATTGAATCAAAACCCAAGAAGGGGAATTACAAAGGGAATAAGATTATCGATCCAGAGCCCAACACCACCGTTGCCACCATGAAGATACAAAAGGAAGAACCAAAATATTCATAGGAGGAGGAGTGTCTTTTCCACTCCCAGATGTGGGTAAATGGTTCCCCGCTACAGTTCATTGTCGACAGTGGGAGCCAAAAGAACCTCATTTCAACAGAGGTCATGAAGTGGTTGGGATTTCCAACCACAGCACACCTACAACCATACACCATCGGGTGGCTTCACCAAGGACTGGATCTCCGCGTCAGCCAGCAGTGTCGTCTTCCCTACATCATCAAGCCCTTCACCGATGAGGTATTATGTGATATTGCTCCTCTTGATGTTTGTGATGTATTGTTAGGTCAACCATACTTATGGAAGTGATATGTTGTGTATGAGTCTCGGTCTCGCGCTATTATTATTACTCTGGGAAATAAGTTGTACAGGATATCAGAGGTACCACCTCCTACCACTATCTTTTTGGTTACTACAAAACAATACAGTAAGCTCATTTCCAAAACTGGGAAATTTGTTTTCTTGATAATCCACCCTCAGGGAAAGAAGAATATTGTGGCCATGACCTCCATACACAGCCCCTTCGCACGACAAAAACAAATAGACAAGGTCATGGAGGAGTACCAGGACATATTCACCTCACCCATAAGGGTGCCTCTGCACTGTCAGGTCAAGCACCCCATCGATCTGACTCTAGGTGCACCGCTACCCAATGGACCAATCTATCGACACTCTCTTCTGGAGAATTATGAAATCAAGAGGCAAATTTAGGAGTTGCTGCAGAAGGGTCACATCCATCCAAGTTCATCACCCTGTGGGAGCTTGATCGTGTTGGTACAGGAGAAGGATGGGACTTGGAGACTCTGTATTGACTATCAGGCACTGAAAAAGATCATTGTCCAGAATATGTACTCAATCCCATGGATTGATGACCTCCTGGACCAGCTTAAAGGGGAGAAATATTTTATCAAGATCGACTTAAATTCTGGGTATCACCAGGTACCGATCGAACTGACCGATGTGTGGAAGACTGCCTTCAAAGCCAAGGAGGGCCTTTTGGAATGGTTGGTCATGCCTTTCGGGCTGATGAATGCTCCCGCAACCTTGATGAGACTGATGGATGACATCTTGCAACCATTCACCAACTCATTTTTAGTAGTGTACTTAGATGACATCCTAATATTTAGCCAGACTTGGGAAGAGCACCTCCACCACATCCGACAGGTCCTCCAAACAGTGCGGAAGCACAAGTTGTGTGCTAATTTGGACAAGTGCACTTTTGGCATGACCCAGGTTCAGTATCTAGGATACATTATTGATGAGTGTCGGGTACATGTGGATCCAACCAAGATCCAAGTCATTCGGGATTGGCCAGCCCCAACTACTCTAATAGAGCTTCACAGCTTTCTGGGTCTTGCTAATTTCTACCATAGGTTCGTGTTTGGATTCTCTCATATCACTTGGACCTTGAGTCAAGTCACCAAGGGAGGAGCGAAAGAAAAATTCTTCTGGTCGGAAACTCAACAGAAGACGTTTGCATAATTGAAACATCGCCTCTGTTGTGCCCTAGTGCTCACATTACCAGACTTGCAACAACCATTTGAGATTGAGATAGATGCCTCTGACTATGCTATTGGGGTAGTCCTTACTCAACAAGGGTATCCAGTGGCATATCATAGTGAGACACTATCTGACAAAGTCTGCAAATATCCCACTTATGACAAAGAGATGTATTCCATTGTACAGGCTTGCCGACAATGGAAGCATTACATTTTGGGGAAGGAAACGATCATCCACACAGACAACTGACCCCTGTAGTTCATACAGACACAAGGGAAGTTACAGAATGATCTCCATCATAAGTGGTCCACATATCTACAACAGTTTCATTTGAACATCAAGTACAAGAAGGGAAGCACCAACAATGTTGTAGACTGCCTCAGCCGACCACCGATCATGGCGATAACCACCGTGCTCAAATCTTGTGGGCATGAGACTTCTGATTGGCCACTTCTATACCAGAGCGACCCAGAATTCAGCCACACATACAGGACGCTCTTGGAGGGAAACAAAGTTCCAAATTTTGACCTTCAGGATGCACTACTATGTCACATGGGACACCTTTGTGTTCCTTCAAGCGAGTGTGCCAAGATGATTTGGGAAGCGCACTACAGTTGGGTCGTTGGGCATTTCAGGGTCGAGAAAATAGTGGCAGTACTACAGAAGTATTTCTATTGGTCGAACCTTCGATGGGACGTCATGAAGTACATCTGATCCTGCACTGCCTGTGCCATTGCCAAACCATCCATCAAGAAGCAAGGCCTCTATACGCCATTTCCTACCCCTAGTTGACCTTGGGAATCCATCTCCATGGATTACATGTTGGGCCTTCCTTCTACTAAGCACGGAAACGATTGTTTGTTTGTGGTCATCGACAGATTCTCAAAGATGGCCATAATGGTGACCCGTAAGAAGAATATCACAATAGAAGCCACTGCTAAACTCTTATTTGAACGAGTGTGGGTACACTTTGGGATCCCACAATCTATAATCTCAGATCGGGACAGCAGGTTACTTAGTAAATTTCGGTCTATCTTATGGTCAATGCTAGACACCAAGCTCACAAAGTCCACAGCTTTCCATCCCCAGACTGATGGCCAGACAGACGTTGTCAACAGGATGATCATACACATTTTATGCATGTACAACTCAAAGCATCCACGCACATGGGATGAGAGCCTTCCCTATGTACAACATAGTTATAACCAGGCCCTCCACAGCTCAACCGACCACAACACCTTTCAGGTGGGCTTGGGATTCCAACCACTATCTCCCATTGACATGGCCATGCCATTTACAGCTACTCGGGCTAATTCGGCTCATGTCCAGTTTGAAGTTTCCAAGGTGAACAAATTCATTGAGTGCATTCAGTACATTCACCAATAGGTTCATGACATATTGGATATATCAAATGCTAAGTACAAGCAACGTCATGATCAGCATCAGGTGTAACACAACTTCCAGGTGGGTGACAAAGTGTGTCTACATTTGCAGAAGGAGTGCCTCACTGGACCCCACCACAAGATTTTCCTGCTCCAATATGGGCCATACACCATCACCAAGTCTGTAGGGGACAATGTCTTCGAGCTCAGTATTCCACCATTCCTTGGTCTGCACCTAGTGTTCAATGTGGACCGCCTTCGGTCCTACTTTCCACCTATACTGGACACATCAGACGTGGCAGAACAACTCACACCAACAGAGTTAAACCCCGACTGCATGAAACAAGCCACATCTAATCGGATTATGGACACACAGATCAAGAACACCCACTAGTTGTCAAAGCAGGGCAACTCCTTCACTAGGGAAAGTGGCTCACCAGGGACCAAGTTCAGCAGAAGTTTCCTCATCTCATGGAGGAACTCAATGCAATGGGGACCATTGCTTCCTAAGGGGGTAGGAATGATCCAGGAAGATGTTGGTGGCCACCCACCTATTCCACTTGAACCCCCACCATTGTTACTTTAATTTTTCCAGTTTCCTTAATTGTAATACAATTTACTATTTTTGGCAGTTTTCAGGTCCTAAACTTCTGGAGCCATTTTGAGGCCCTAAACGACGTTTTTTTGGCATTGAATGGTCGGGCAAATATGATTTCGTCCTAGCCTCAAATTTTTATATTTATGGATGTATTCCTTGAATAGATCTTTCTAATGATGTATCATCCGCGTTAAACGGAGGTAGTATACCAAAGTTATGACCCCAGGAAATTGATGTACCAAATTACCCAACAAGGCCTACATTCTGGCGTTTCACCTCCTAGGGTTAGGTTTTTGGATGTGTAGGGTTTCCATTGTTTCTAAATAATATATAGGCCTTCGAGCCTCATTGTAACATAGAGTTCAGAGGCATGTATCCGCCACATCTCTTCTCAGAGATAAGCTACTAGCACTCTAGCTAGTTTATTTCCATTCTGTATGTAAACAAGTTTCAGTTCTTTGATTAATGAAATAAGTGTTATTTCTATTGCATCTTTGTTTCTATGGTTATTTGTGTATTATGTTGCGTTCCTGCATAAATATGGATCAATATAAAACCTACTATGCACAGTTTTTCAATCTCGTCTTTAACCACGACGACTTTTGAAGGGTGAATAGGGCGTTGCTTTGGGCGAACAGGCACCACATCCGGCCATGTTTCTATGTGATGTATGGATCCAAACCGGACATATTAGTGTAGGACCAAGCAAAGGTTTCATGGAATTCCTGAAAAAGTGCTTTGTAAGAAGCGGCTTCTTCAGGGGAGCATGATGCTCCAAGGGTGATCTGTTCAACAACCTCAGGGTTGGTTGAGATGTTGACCTTGATGGTGGGGGAAATGTTGGCCATGTTGCGTTCTTCAAAAGCATTAGGTGTTGGGATGGGGTTTTTGAACCAATCAACCTTACCATGGATGAATTCCTTGGCTTTGACTGAATATTGATTTGCTGATGATATAGTTTCCTTGGGGATGAAGAATGAGTGATGGTCCATATCATCCCACGAGTATTTAGGAGCTGACAAGGCTTCAAGGATATCCTCATCGTTACTGAAAAATGGTTGGATAGATCCAATAAATCTTCTATGGTTGTAGAGATGGAAGGGATAGCGGAGCTGGAAATCATGTAGATGGTGGTGGTGTTCGAGGAGGAAGTCGGGGGCTGAATTTCCTCAATAAATTTGACGTCAACCTTATGAGATTGTTGTTGAAGGTCACAAAGAATAGCGTGATACTTGGCCAGGTCAGGGAAATGGTGTGAATAATGGCCATACAATCTGCAAATTGTGCATGCATGGTTTGTCCTCATAGACTTGTTCTTGGTTGTTGGTGGAGTTGAGACGACGACTATTGGAATCCCGTCGGTTGTGTCCATGGAGTCTATGTACATGCACAGGATAGGTATCTATAGGAAGTTTGTAGTTGTGTGACCATGGACATCGCACAAAGTGCAAGGTGGAGTTGGAAGAGGCTCGTCTGCATTTTTGGTGGTTTTTCCCCTAGCCTTCTTTGGGGTGGCAGGGCTGGTATCGGAATGGAAGGATTTTTTTGTGGGTCTATAGGGGAGTGTGACTCCATCGCAATAGGTTGGATAGGATTCAACACTACCTGCAGTATTGGAGGCAGTGTAGGTGGGTCAAGGTACCACACAGGAATCCCCAACGTAAAATTAGGTAGGTTGAGGGTAGCCATAACAGGATTAATCACAATGTTGGATGGGGGAAACAGGAAGGGAATGGTATGGATCAGGAACAAGCCCCAATAATTTCCAAGAGATTGATTTTGTGGTTGCAACTGTTGTTGTGGTGTGGGAGGAATGGTACTGGATGAGAGGACATAGAAATTCGATGCGTTATTCAGCTCTAGTGGAGGAGGTAAAGATGGGAAAGTGGTCATCATAGATGTGTCGGCAAACATTATCAAGCCTACTGTAGATAGGGAAAGGATGGATATGCTATCGATGGTTGTATCGACAGTTGGGATGACATGGTTCGGTGTGGTTGGCCCCTTTTTATTGTAGTAAGTCAATTGGTAAACCCTCACGATATTCCCATCATGGGGAAACATCATAAGGTGAAAGAAGGTGGATGCCATAGCTCTCATGGCATACATGTAACTACATATGAGAAGGAGGTTGAAGTCAATTTGGGCGTTAACAACTTCTATGTTGATCAAAACCATTTTACCAGCTAAGGAAATAGGAACATTCAAGAGAATTCCTTAGGCCCTTGTAGAGAGACCATCATAGGCAAGAAGGGCAGTAGTGGATGGTTGGAGGGTGAGGGAACCGATTTTTTTCTAGACAAAAGTTGACATCACACAGGTAGATGCCCCTTCGTCGATAATGCATCGATGGACAACCAAATTATAAATTGAGACTGGAATCTAGAAGGCGATTGTGGATGGCATTCTTGGTTCGTCGTGATCCAGATAAAACATGATTAATAGAGAATATGTGGGATCCACGGAACCTAGTGCGGATAACAATGCTTTTCACTGTGTCAGGAACGTTTTGAGCACTTCTAGAGTGGACATGGTCGTAGGTGATTGGGCCAAGTCATCAATGATGCTATAATTTAAGGAATATCTAGCAGTCGCGTTGTTGGTGATATGTTGTATAGGGAACCATTGACCTCTAGCCGCCCCATAAGTGGGGGGTGGAGGTAGGTGGAGGGGCATATTGGAAGTGTTAGAAGTTGATCCCACTGACAGGTCAGTGATATGTTAAATTTTTATATGCTTAGCTAAGACATCAATATTTCATTTAATTTTCATAACAAAAGCATATAAACAGGATCACTGAAAGATAGACAAGCACAACCATACAAAAGGAACACAAAGATTTATCCTGGGAAAACCCTAAAGGGAAAAACCCAGCAAAAGCTTCCTCAATATAGATGTCCCAAAAAGATAAAAGATAAAACCAGCAAGGCGAGATCAAATCCTGATCCTCCTCCTTCTCCAGCTACTTCTCTTCTCCACTAATGTGCTACACAAGTGAGAGTGTGTGTCTCAAATGAGGAGAGCTACACCTCTATTTATATTCATCCGTTCACTTCAATTAACTCATCCGACATGTAGGCTCGAGTTACACATGTAGGCTCAAGTAAACACACTGGGGTTCTAATGACCCACCTTTACAATTAGAGGGGAAAAACTCATGACTCTTATTAGTTCTTCCGATTAGAAGCATCGGGGTACAAGATAATACAAGTGGTTCTCCTGGTAGGACCATTGGGGACCACAAAAGATACATATAGAATATTCTTTGAAGTTACAATATTTCAACATGATATCTGTGGTTGACCTGTATTGGTTGCGCCTAGTATAGAGGTTCACCTCTTCGGTTGACAGTGTCATTAGGTGATGGATACCAGTTTTTGTAGGTGGAGTCACGACAGGTGATGCAGGAGAAGGTGGGGGGGAAGGGTGCGGTTGCAACCAATCCTTGGAGTGGTAACGGGTTTTGGAGCACGATAGGCAGAGGGCCTGATGGTGTTGGGTTGGGATGAGCCTGTGCTATCGCATTAGTGTCCCATTGAGCTTCGTTCTGGAGAAATTGTTTGACGCGATCCATATGAGGGTATTCATGCATGTAGTGACCATAGACATTGGATAATTTATACAGATGATTATTCCATAACGGAGTGTTTCGTCCCTGTCAATTAGGCTGTTAGGGGTTTTGCATCGGTGGGTTAGTGTCATTGTTGTTAGGAAGATTAGGCTATTGGCCACCTCCTTGTGGTTGTTTGTCACCCCGGTTCCTTGCTCATTTTTTCTTACCCTGCCCTTGTTGGTTGTTGGGGGTGGGTAGGTTGGGAAGATTCTACTAAGAAAAAACTTTTCCCATCGGAGGAGATGGAGCAGGGGCTGGAACGACTTGCATAGGTGGCACATAGTAGGATGGAGGAGTTGGAGGGGCTACAAATATGGTCATTGGGCCCAAATATGATTGTTCCATCCAAGTCGGCACATGAGTATGCTGATTTGACGTGGGATGCACATAAGAGGATGTGGCTTCGGACTGAGCCATCATCCTTGAGTAATCAGGTATTTGGTTTTGTTGTGCAAAATTAGGGGTTTTTCTTGGGTGTGGTGGCATCATAGGGGGTGCCACATAGTGTTGTGGGTGTTGGGAGACAGAACCAATGACACCATTCGCAGCATGGGATTCCCCCAATGCATTGCGGTGAGAGGTTTCGGCATGGGGAGCATCTGGTATGATGGTGTATAGGTATCCAGACTGAGCGTAGATTAAATTGAATTGTTGGGCCTTCAATATGGCCTCTTCCTCATATTAGGGATGTTCAAAGGAGACTTCTTTGGCTATGGGCGGTAGCAAGGTATTCAAGAACCAATCGAGGAAGATCATGTCATCAAGCTGGATCTTGCATAGGCTACATCATCATCTCCACTCATGGATGTGGTTGATGATGTGCGTAGTGGTATTCTGACGTCAAGATAACAATATTTCAATGCCTTCATTGTATCGGACAAGGAGTTGGAAGTATTGGAGGAACATGAAGGCTAGCGAAGTGAAATCGGGGTAAGAGGCATGAGGTAGTTTGATATACCATTTTGCTACAGCACCTGTGAGTGTGTGTTGGAATAATCTCAGTGTGATCGAGTCATCTACAATGTTGTTTAATGAGCACCATAAATGAAATGACATAATGTGGTTTTTGGGGCACTCTCCCATCTTTCCCTCAAACTTTGGAATGTCTAAAAGAAGTTTGGTTGGTATGGGAGGCCAATGGGGTTGATGACTAATTGGGTCATTTGTTAACTGAGCCAAATCTGGCAAGTTAAGATGAGCCATGAATGGTAGGTTGGACTTGAGGTTGGATCGGGAGGGACCGACAATGGTTTCGGGTTTTGCAGCAGTATGATGTCCATGCATGGCTGGGGGCACATGAGGTTGAATTTTTGTAGCGGGAATAGTTGTGATGATCGTGGAAGGGCCACTGCCCCCAGGTACGTGTGGTGGTATACTTGGAAACGTGGGAGCTAGAATGGGGCCACCACTAATGGGTAGCACACCTACAACAGAAAGAACAGTGGTGCTAGGACCACTGGTAGGGATATCAATAATGATGTGCGACAGGAACATGGGTCCATTGCCACTCCCCCCTCCAAAGAATGGATCGAGGTTTGTGCCATCCATGGGGTTAGATGGTCCAGTGAATAGATTCAGCTCGGATTGATAGGAATTTGAGTTGAAATAAGAGGTTGTGTGTCCTTCCTAAGGTGAGGAAGGTTTTTCGAGGAGGACCTCGACAATGACAGTCTAAAAGGCCCAAACTGAGGGGAGTTCCCCCTAAGTCGTGACGAAGAAAGTGGTGGATCAATGGTGGCTTGTGGTAGTAACTAGTAATGAATTTTTGGAACCCAATTTAAATCGACTTCCTATTGGTTCACAGGTAATCACTCGGCCACTAAGACTTCTAGAAGACAGCTCTTTGGCTTTTTCCTCACAAAAGTGTATCTAGTCAATCGGAACGGGTTGTTGCCCATTTTGCTTAGCGATTCCTCTCGTTGGCCAGCTACTTTGGGGTTCATGTGGTACTGCTCATAATGATTTTTAGGGAAATCCCAAGTACTTCCCATAGTTGTTGCAGTTGAGACTTGTATCCCAAACCGAAATATTATTCAGTAAGTTGGTTACTTTTATGGTTTCGCTTGGGGTCATGAACCAAGTTTTGTTTGATTATTTGGTGTGAGTATGTGCACTTATGTATGTAATTGTTACTTTTACTTTCAATTATGAAATAATCAAATAACACCGGTTTCTCTACAAGGAACAAGAAAGGGCTTGTACTAAAGCAGGTTTGAAAGGTAAAAATAAAACAAAACAAAGTGCAAGACAAACTGTGATAATAGGTGACGGACTGTAAGTTTTTGCTAACCAGTAGTGTGACTACCCCAGATTTGTATCCTTCAAATACAAGAGGTAGTTATAGACTCTCATCAAAGTGGAAACAAGTCCACCCGTAGATCTGCAGGTCAAACCCCAAGTGCCCAGTGCTCAACAAGGAGGACGCAAAAATCATGAAACCCCCAACATTATCCACTCCCCATAGCTTCTAAGGCCACTTGTTTTTAATGAAAGAGAAAAATAACAAAAATGGATGCCTATTACTAAGCTTACTCAACCCCCCATTGTATCTCAGAAGACCCTGGAGGGTGATGACTGAGTAGAGGAGGAGGGGCTGAATAAGAGTGTTAATATCCAGCTTTTAATAATGAAATACAGAACTTAAATTGCATAAATTAATTCAGAAATAGATATTTCACATGTAAAATTTCAGACAACAGTGATTGGGCCACTCAGACATACAAAACGGAATTAAAATGGATCAGAATCAGAATGGTCGCTTCTAACTGTTGGATAGTGGCGACTGGGTTGCACAAACAGGCCACACAGTAGCGACTGGATCATTTTTGCTGCAAAAATAGACGCTATTGTTCCCTTGGAGGAAATTTGCTCCTTTCAGTGCTGAAGTTGTGACCTGGGTCATTAGTTTTGGCCCAAAAGCAGTGACTGGGTCATGGGTTTTAGCCTGAAAGCAGCGACCGAGGACAGAACTAAAAAATTAAAAAAAGTAAGCTGATTGGGGACAACGGGGACAGGCACTGGTGCTGTACGGACTCATATTGGCCTCATGGGGTTCCAATCAGGGACGATAGTGAAGGAACAACAAAAAAATAACCTACAAAACAAGGGATCCAATGGGATCAACCAGTAGGGTCGCCAAAAATGTAATCGGGTTTTCATCCTAGCTACGTGCA
Organism: Pseudotsuga menziesii; assembly: GCA_001517045.1. Taxonomy (NCBI): domain Eukaryota; kingdom Viridiplantae; phylum Streptophyta; class Pinopsida; order Pinales; family Pinaceae; genus Pseudotsuga; species Pseudotsuga menziesii. Next base: position 25,214 of record LPNX010001483.1, on the reverse strand, counting down.
AAAGCACGTCCCTTCCATCTATGCGACAGAAAGGTAGAGTTTAAATGGAAATATTTTTGAGAGATACTGCCCCCTTCATATACCCGCACCTCCAGCGATGCATTACCTGGACACTCACTCCCCGTAGGTGTTTTTTCAGGATCCCCTAATGCTATCACTGCCTCCAAATCCTCCACATAATGAGACAATCCTGGATTGCTCTCTGTAGGAGCATTTGTTTGGATGGGAGCATCACGGGTCTAATGCCTGCACAGCTCGGTTTGTGAATTCCACTTGCCAAGGGTGATGGGGCTGGTGGAGGTATGCTACACCTTATTTCCTGTGGGAGAGCCTACCTCACTGGAGGTGAGTACAAGAATGACAAGCCACCGCAAAGGCTTTCCTTGACCAGGAGCGATGCGTCCCTTCTTCCAGACCCCACGCCTAACAGTGTTACCCAGAGAGGAAGGGAGTGGCGGATGAGGTTGAGCAGGGGAAAGATGCAAACTGCCCTGCCAGTTTGTGCCCATGCAGAAAGCCACATTTGAACATGGCGGAAACACAAACTTGAGATATAAAAAGGGCATTATGCTGACTCATCAGGCCGACTAAGAGGTCTAAAACCAAGTAAATGGTGACTCACCTAAAAGCAAATGGAAAGGGGTCATACTCAGAATCCACAATAGTAGCCAAACACGTCAGGCTGTCACTCAGGCTGAGTGCACCCACTTGCTCCATGATGTTTATTCACATTTGCAAATCATGGTGATAGTTCCACTCTCTAGACTGTTTACATTTGATTGTGACTGGAAACAATTTTTAGGTTAGTTTCAGAGAATAGTCTAAGTGCTGAAATTGTATAAATACACTCCCAATAGAGGGAGATAGGGGTGGGTTGGGGAAACTTTCTGGGGCTGAGGCTCTCCATTGTAATTAGTCTTTGGTTTCCATGTTATAAATAAATTTGCAGAAGAAGGATTGTCTTTCAAAGCAAAGATTCATGTGTCGTTGCTTCTTTCAATATGTGATTTCTTTACGTAAAATGTTCATCCTATTTTCATCCCAGTTTGTTAATTTCTTTCATGTCTGAAATGATTGTATAACGGTTTAGAATTCATACATGCTATGCTCTGTATGTTGTTTTAGATATTCATTAAGTTTTCTTCTAAAGTTACACAGAATTCATCCTATTGATGCTCTGCGTGATGGATTGTTCCCTCTTGTCTACTACTCACCCAATAAATACCTCTTGATTGCAAGATCAACGGCTACCTTTCCTTTGTTCGTAAATTTACCCCATTCTTTATCTCCTGCATTATGTTCCCTACCTAGACCTTTCGACTCCATTGCCCAATGGTTCCTTCCCCTGTTAGTCCCACCGGAATCTTATATTAACACACTCACCCTATTCAGGAGTCTGGCCTCCTAATCATTCCTTAGCAAATATCCTACGTGAATTAAACCTGAAAAAGCAAGCAAGAGATCCTTCTCTGACTGCATAGGGCCATAGGTGCAGTCTAAAGTGGTTTTGTTGTTGCTCAGGAGAGGACCCTTTCTGCCACAACCTATGGTCTCAATCTTGATACTAACAAACTTTCGTCGTTGCCAAGAATGAAATTCAAGATCATCCCTGGGAAGAACAACATGTTTTTAGATCTGGTTGTTGATGGTGAACAACGATCAGACATCAAGAAGGTTGTGCAATTTTCACCTGGCAACTCCACTCTTGAAGGATTCAGACTTCAGCAACTCCGTTGGGGATATGACCCAGAAATCAAATTGTCATGAAAGCTAGCAGGCTCCGTCGGATACAATGGACCCCTTGTAAGGCCCGAAAATGCATGGTGAAAGGTTAAGGTACTCAATTTTACGTTTCTTCCAAGATGCCTTGTCTTTTCTTGTAAGTTTGTTCTTATCCTTTCCTAAATTTATCAAAACATCCTTCTATGGTTCAATTTGTTCAGAACAGAGCTATGAATATATTCCTGTTTATCCTGCTTTACTAACCAAAAGCATTGCATCTTCTTGTATATTTGATTTTGACCAATATTTTTCTCCCGAAGCTCATGACATTAAAGGTTACCCCTGTGAAACTCATGAAACATCGGTTAGTAGCATATTTATTGTGCCTAACCTGGTCTCTCCCAGTATTCCAAGCCAGTATAAACCACTACAATTGCCTCCTGTCCTCCATGATTTCCCTGCAAAACATTACAAATACCTTCCCAAATTTGATGGAGAATCCAAAGACTTTACTACTGAGAAACATTTACAAGCCTTTGAACATTTCTCTGATCTTTTTGAGATAGAGCATGACGATGTTTATATGAGGACTTTTGCCCAGTCTTTGCAAGGGGATGCTAAAGAATGGTTCAAACAATTATAGCCTCAATCCATCAACACCTGGGAGAAGTTTTCTTGCACCTTTTTGAAATTCTGGGGTAGTAAGCCCACTGGATCAAACACTTTCAGAGTTTTATTCCCTGAAGAGGCATGAGGGTGAGGCCATATCTAGTTTTAATAGAAGATTTGCAAGATTTTATTATAACATGCCCAAGGAAGTCCAACCTCTTGAAAATGCTGCTAAGATCTGTTATGCAACCATCTTCCCCCCTGAACTGTCATTACTTCTTCTGGAAAGAATATCAACCACTCTGCAGCATATGTTTACTAATTGTTTGGAGGTTGAGGAAAACCTTAAAAGGTCCCAAAGATTGTTAGGGCAAGATAATGGTGGTGAAATAAAAGATACTTTAAAATTGGTTGGGCCCTTCAAGTAAAATGGGAAAATCCCTGTTCAGCTAAAGCTTTCCCTGGCTAGGTAGGAAGATGAACAACTCGATATAGAAGCATATGGTCTTGCAGGCCTATTTTCTAAAGATTGCAATCTTCTCAGCACCAGGTCTGTAAAGGACGATTTTGAAAAGGATTTTGGCATGCCTGTGTACGATGAATATGAGGAGGAATACCTGGGGGCTATACCTGAAGAGCTAGTTATAGAATCAAGGTCGGACAATGGAGAAATTCAAGATGCAATGCAAAGTCAAAAGGTTGAGACAAGAAAGGATGGTAAATGTGTTGAAGCTGGAAATAGCCTACCCTTGTGTTATTCCTCTTTTGAGTTAATATGACTATTGGCAAGCAGCACCCTCCAGAGCAATTTGAACATAAAATTTCAAATTTGTCATTTCATCAATTTTCTAAACAACATTATATATCACAACTTTAATCAACACTCATCAATAAATATATTAGGAGTGCCTTCAAAATCTTTGATTCTGAAGGTACTCCCAATAGAAGTTAATGGATTGATTGATTTAGGGGGATTATCATCAGCTTACATTTCGATTGAATTTCTTAGCTTTAGTTTCTTATTTCTTCTTGATCATTTGTAAATTTCATAATCTTGAAATTTAGCAACTCCTAATTTTATAATATCGATCATTCATGCAAATTCAAGGTCAAGTAAATTCATTACATCAATAGTCTTTATTGTTAACCTAGTAAGCTAATACTTTATATGACATTTGTTTTCCAATTTATATGTGTGGTTTAATGAACTCTTCCACTTCTAAAACATCTATATCATCATAATAATCATGGGGATAAAAGTTTATTTCATATTGATATCACAAGTTTCCCCATTGTTATACACTTGTCCTCATCCATGAAATTTGTATGCTAGGACGAGATAAGATCTATGAGATTATGAAATTTTTAATGATGCTTTGAGGTGAAGTCAATGTTAAGATTCTACCATAAGTGGCTAAAATGATTCTTAAAATGTTGGTTGTGGTCTTGACTACATTTACTTATTGTTTCTCATCATTGCAATATCAATCATGATTTTAATCAAGACCATTGTATCTTTCCTTATTAAATCTTGGGGTTACTTATATATGCGATAGTGAAAAAATTATGTGGTTGTAACCATTAGATTACACTTTGAAGTTAAGGTTAAAGGCTTATGGTTTCATTTTAGCGATTGTATTAATGTGAAGGTATATTATTTAACATTGACATTATCGTGGAAAGTAAGGGTTTGATATCTGCATAATTTAATTGTTTGCCATCTGTTGATTTGCAATCATGCAAGTATCACGCATAGTTGTTACCCGCTTGATTTTTCTGAAGGTCACTATTGCATGGTAAGGGTTTTGCGATTTCCATTAACTTGTCAATTCAAAGGCATGATGACCCTGCGTTCCATGACTGTGCATGAAGGTTCACAGTACCCTGGTGAAATGAAGATGTTTGGAGTTTTGGTAAATCTGTATGAACCCATGATAGATCGACTATGTTTCTAAGTTTAGGTTTTGAAAATCCATGAAGCTTGTGTAATTGCTATTATGGACCCTGTTTCAAGATTTGAGCTCATGGGTGATGAATATTTAGATGTTGCTCGTGAATGCTGTGAATTGGTGGTAAATGTAGGATGGTTAGGGTTTATGCATAAATTCTCTGGTTTTAATTTGGCAATTTCCATGGCATTCGCAACGTCATTTGATGGTATGAAAGCAAAGGTAGGATATATCGTGTTGCAGTTGATGGAGGAGTTCATCTCTCAAGCTATAGGTTTTCCAATGGTAGGAGAATGTTGACATAAGGGAAAACATGTGAAGAATTATGATTGGAAGGAGTTCTTGACTCCAGCTAACCGACAAATGGAATATAAGTTTGGTTTCCCTTCTTGGCTTCTGAAGAAGAAATGGCATTCTTTCCTCGAACTTATTATTAGGTATGTCACATGTGAAGATAGACTTTCTCAAAATCAATTCTATCATCTTCGGCTACTAATGATTTTCAAACGACATCCTGTGAATATGCCGTATTACTTCTTAAATAGTTTGCAAAAGATGGCTTGTGCTTATTAGAGTAATGTGGGGGATAAGGAATGGAGCCTGTTTCATCATGGGCTTATTAAGATACTTGTTTCCTACCGGTTGGGAGAATTGGGAGATTCTTGGGAATCATTTCTCGCCTGTAATGAGTTTGGGGGAAATGATGAGTGGCCCCGATGGAGGTCCAAAACCAGGCGAAAACGTATCGAGACAGAAGTAGGTTGGCCTAAGTTAAAATAATTTGACTCCCAAAACGATCTAGACAATGGGATATCTGAACCTGGTCGAACCCTAAGTGACAGTGGCCTTAAGGTCGAGTCTGAGGTAAACCCTGGGACACCTGTTGATGATTCTCATCCTCGAACGAAATAACCGGTGATTACAACACCATGTCCAAATGATGGCCTTCCATATTCACAGACAAACATCAGTTATAAACAGACCAAAGATGAAGTTAGTAGGGTGTTGAGTAATTAGGCAATTCGCCAAACCACTCGTAACATGATGGCCGTGATATTTGTGAGTAGAGATTTAAGTGTAGGGGATTCCCTTGTCATCGAATTGAGTGATTATTCGGAGTCTCAGCCCAATGAAACTCCAGTTGGTCCAACCATTCTTGATCTGAAGTACGTATCTACATCTGAAGCTAACAATGAGGGTGTCCAACAATTCAATCCTAGACTTAATGTAGATCAAGAAATTGACCAGAAGCCATGTACGGAGGTGAGAGGTAATGGGGAGCCAAATGTAGGAGCAATAGAACAACCTGATCAAATTACCTATGCTTAGGCCATATCATCCTTGGAAACTGATTTGAAAGAGGCTTGGGTTATTAGGGCATTCGCTATGGAAGAAATTGCGAGCTTGAAAGCTGACTTGGCTTCCTAGGTTGATAAATGGAATCTCTTGACGGTAAAGAAGCTTAGATATAAATCTTAGGCTAAAAAAATTCTATCAAAAAATTGAAAATTGATCAAACAAAACAAGATTTCCAATACGAGAGATATTAGATTTAAGGCCAAATTAGATGAAGCAAGACCGAATGTGCTGATTCGACTTTCTGTCGAATCATCCCTTAAAACTTGATATTTTTGTTTGTTGTATGAAGTTCAATTTTGTTTTATGATTTAAAACTTTGTCAGGCATACAGATGGTTTAAAAAAATCAGCATCTACAGGTTAGTAATGTCCTATAATATTTAGATTATGTCTTGCGTGCAAAGTGTTTTCGTTTTTTTTTTATAAGGATACCTGCAAAATTAAAATTTTGCAGGCATCCTATTTATTTTTATATGTTGATGTTTTCAATTTTCTAACTGATTTTGTTTGAAAATTCTAGGTGTCATGGAGTATGCAAGATGAAGGTTGATGTTGTGCTACAATTTTGGGATTCAATTAGTCGGAGCTTACTCATTGGAAGATGCCTTGAACATGCAACTATTCACTATTTTGTTGGTTCTACAATTCTAATTTTGAGCATCGTCAGTTGATGGATTGTCAGATATAATGATTCCTCATGCAGGGGAATAATGATACTGGATTTTATCTAGTAAGTTAGTTATTTTCTTTCACATTATTCCATCCTAGTTGTCACTCAATGACACACCTAGAATCATGGCATTTCTTTTTCTCTATATTCGGATAGGAATCCACGTAGTATCATAGAAATAGGGTGGTCAGTTGATTAGTAGTTGGTTTGTGCTATATATAAACAAGTTCCAAACATTGATAAAGGGTTCGATTTCTGAGACATTTGGGAGAATTCATATCATACAGTATTATACTCTATTATGTTGTGTTGGTGTTCTTGGAACTTCTTCTGAGGATTACTAAGTGTTTTGCAGGATATTAAAGACCCTAGCTAAGTCTTTAAAACATATGTACTGTGTTATTGATTATTCTCTTTTGTTATTTACTTTCATATATATATATATATATCTTGCTATTATATGTGAAATATTTTGAATGGACTTCAAATGATTATGCTTGCCTGAAATATAAATGGTTTATTGTCATATTGAGATGAATGAACTTCTTCATAATTTCAATTGTTCATAAATCTATTTTTGATAAATTTCTAACTTGCAGGTTGACCTTATTTCATTTACAAGTTAGTATATGACTATATTCATATGTTTCAGGATTGTGTATCTATTTACTATCATTAATATTTGGTTTTAATTTTTGTTTCAATTATTGTACAATAGAGTGTTGTATTATTGTAGGAGAATTGAGATTTACTTCTGTCATTAGAGATTTTTCTACCAATTCAGATTGTTGATCATCTTTATACTTTAAAATCTTATGTCAAATCAATAACTCATGCTCTTGGCCGAGATAGGTAATTTGCATTTAGATTATCATAGAGCAGAATTAGGAGCTGTTAATTTTTTTTTGCATTTAACTTAAGGTAGTTTCTCTCAGAATTAGTTGGTCATTTAGTTAGACTTATTTTTTTTTATTAGAAGATTCATTTAAGAAAATCCCACACACACACACCTTTGAGAGACTCTCTATTTTGGAGAGAAAATGCAGTATGGCCTTGATCCTGTGAAGGACAGTTACTTTAAACACATACAAGATTGCATTACGTCGAGTGTGTGGGTTGTATTTCTGTAAGTTGGCCTAGGATAGTTTTTCCGGCCAACAAATGGCGCTAGAAGGAGGGCATGAGCTTAAAGCTTAATGGCTGATCGATCACATAACGCTCCTACCAGTAGTCAACCTACTTCCCCTCTTAGAAGTTTTGGAACATTGTCTATCTTGGTCTCTACATCACTCTCGAATCTGTAACTACACCCTTTTTGGATACGGTTAGGACCATTATCGAAAGAGACACTACTGTATCACCAGTTTCCCCATATGATATAAATCAAACCCCAGAGGAATCATGAAGGATTTTAACTAGATCCTATTCTCGCCAAACATGGATTCCTCCGATCAAATTTCGGTTTACCAAGCAGAGTTCATTTTCAAACCTTGGCAGTGACCGAGTCAGCTGTCGAATCAATTGGTGAAGAACCTCTTGAACCATTGAGAGGATCTCCTGATTATCACCTTAGTGGTATTTTGAGAGGAATCGCTTACCCTAACACCTCACGATGACTATTATCTGCAGGTGGATCTGACCAACCTCCTTCACCTCCTGAATCACTGCCTGACAGCCCCCATGATCACAACAATGAGTCTTCATCAGATTCAGAATCTGATCAAGACATGGGTGATCGTGACCAAGGTAACCCTAATGGTGATAGACCATGGTTATGATGTGGTGATATTGATGTACCTGGACTGCAGCATAATCTACCTAAACATCCTAATAAATTGATGCCTAAGTTTGACCTAGATAATAAGGGGCTTTCAAAAAATCACATTGACAAATTCATCTTGGCTGTTTAGACTATGAATGTTCAGCATGAGGATGTGGTATGTTGACTATTCCCTTTAACTTTCGAAGGAAAAGCTCTAGTTTGGTATTTTTCCCTAACCCAAGGATATATAACTAGTTGGGGTGATTTTAGTCATGCATTCTTAAACAAATTTGGTGAAGATAAAACTACTGCCGTGTTAGCACTAGAATTGGCTAGAATCAATATGGAAAACAAGGAACGAATAAAATATTTCAACCAACGTTTCCTTACTCTCCTGAATAGAATACCAGTAGCCTCTCAACCTCCAGAGGATATCATAATTGAGAATTATGCTTCAACTTTACCTAAATCCCTTGGTATGTTTGTGAAATAAGATAGTAAGATCACGTTGGTTGAAACATTCGAAGAAGCAATATAGGTCGAAATGAATTCGATGACATTTGAACCAGAAAATAATGGCAAAACCGATATTCCTTTTCGTAAAAGAAATGAAACCACAATGAGAGCTAACACAGATAAAAGAGATACTTCTACTTTCGATGTCGAAAAAATACAACAAGCAGTCAGGTCTCTTACAAATGAAGTGCTGATATTAAAACGACATAATGGGGAAGGTACTTCAAATAGAGGAAATTTTAAAACCCCATATCGACCATATACATCACTAAATGCAAGGCAAAATACTCCACCCAACATTTTAACCAATGAGGAATTTTTTAACACTATAAGGGTTGTCTATGCCTTACCTAAAACTTCACTTGATCAAGAGTTGGAAGAGGATCATGAACATGAGTAGCCTAAAACTGAAGAAGAAAATCCTAAGGATCCTCTCCCGTTCAATTGCCATTTCTAGGATAGCTCAGTCAAAGAGAAATAGTGTAATGATCATTCTGTCTTTGTCAACCAACACACCCATAATAAAAGGAGTAAAAGGCCTGTAGATTCTCAACCATCACCCACACCTAGGAACCCTCAACCTACGAATCAACATCCTGTAACTCAAGGTATGGATCTCCAATATGACATCATTGACGATCTCAGGAAACAAAGGGAAAACATTAGCATGTTTGATTTATTGAAAATTTACCCTATGCCTAGAGGTTCAATACTCCCAAATTTAACAACTTCATCAAATACCAATTCCAGAAGAAATCATCCCTCTATACCTACAGTAAATAACCTCGATCCTTCAACCAGTCAAGCAGCAACTGGTTTTAATGACAATATCAAAACAACCACTGATAAGGATACACTGATAGGTAAGAACTCCAAATCTACAACTCCCCCCTTCCTACTAATGTTTGAAATATTCAATCATAGTGTCCATGATTGTATGGTCGATTCTGGAGCTTCATCAAACGTTATGCCTTATTCGGTCAACGAGAAATTGAATGCTAAGCCCACACCTTGTGAAATTCAAATCAGCCAACTGGACCGATCTAAGGTAAAAATTGTAGGAGAATTGAAAGGAGTAATGATTAGAATGGCCACTAATCCACAGTTCTTCCAGGTCATTGATGTAGTGGTGGCATACATACCTGATGTTTATGGGTTGTTCTTAAGTCGCGACTGGTCTCAAGCTTTAAAAGGCTATTTTTCAACCAACTGGTCGCAATTATGGTTACTTAAAAATGGGCGACCAAAGCAAATTAGGATTGATAGAGAAAGGTACATGAAACACACAGTGACTGAGATAAAATCCCCCAATGAACCGGTCATGTTTAGTGATTCTATTTTGGGGAACTATGGGTATGATTCATATTTGGGGAGTTTCCCTACATTTAAATCTTTATTTACTGATTCTGTAAATAAATCTAAAATTTTACATTGTGATTTTCAGGAAGCTTCTCCCAGTTTGATTAACATTGTGGATAATGTAAATGATGTAGTTAATCTTGTTGATAAACCTTGGAATTTGTACTTTGATGGTTCTCGATCTAAGGAAGGTGTAGGAGTAGGTTGCATGGTCCTAGACCCTGCAGGAAACAAACATATGCTATCTTATAGGCTTGAATTTCTCTGCACAAATAACACAGCAGAATATGAGGCCCTCATCCAGGGACTCAAGAAGGCGTTGGACTTAAATGTTAAGGTTCTAGTTGCATTCGGTGATTCTAAAATCATTGTTCAGCAAGTCCGTAATTCCATTCATTGTTTATCTAATCATTTGAAAAGTTATGAAAAGGAGGTATGGAACCTAATTTCAGTGTTTGATGCTTTTAATATCGAGTCTATTCCTCATTTTCAGAATCAGGAAGCTGAACTCTTTGCGAATGTAGCCTCACAGCTCATTCCATCAGAAATTTTTTCTCCCAATGCTTTTTCTGTTGAATTATTATTTAGACCGTCAATCCCCGACAACATCACTAACTGGTGTGTCTGTAATGATGATTTACAGATTATTGACTTCTTAATGGGAGAAGATGATTTTAAAGAATCAACAATTGACAAGATCACACATGATGAAGATCTGCACAATTTTTCAATAATCCATCCACCTCATCTTGTTGATCAATCTTTTGAGCTGGTAAATTCGATCCCTACATCAGTTCTTAGTCTTGAAAATTTTTATGACCTACATTATAAGTTTAAAGGAGTGCCTAATTGTAAGACGAATAGTTCTAACATGCGTTATGAAGCCATAAACTTAGGCACAGAAGAAAATCCACAAAATATTAATTTAGGATCAGACTGTACCCAAAATGAAAAATCATCCTTTCTGAAACTGTTTAGTGAATTCAAGGATATATTTGCATGATCATACGCCGATCTAAAGACTTTCAATACACAGGTCATACAACACGTAATCCCTATGAAACCCAAGTCGAAACCATTCCAACAGAAACTAAGGAAAATGCACTCTGCCTTAGAACCAGTGGTAAATAAAGAATTGAATAAATTGCTTGCCGCTCGAATTATATTTCCTGTACGCCATATGCAGTGGGTGGAAAACCTTGTTCTTGTTAGGAAGAAAAATGGAGATATTAGGTTATGTGTAGATTTCTGAAACTTAAACCGATCATTGGAAAAGGACAACTATCTGGTTCCACCCATGGAATAGATCCTCCATAAGGTATCAGGTGCTCAGATGCTGTCTTTATTAGACGGTTTTTCTAGGTAAAATCGGGTTCTGGTTTCTCCTGCAGACCAGCTGAAAACTACTTTTAGGACCCCTTGGGGAACCTATGCATACAGGAAGATGCCTTTAGGATTGATAAACACTGGGAATGCATTCCAAATGGAAATGGATGTTTCTTTTAGAGGTCTGATCAATCATTCTATCATTGTCTATTTAGATGGCATTACTGTGTTTTCCAAAAATAGATCTGATCACATTTAACACTTGCACAAAGTGCTTGAACGTTGCAGAAAGTTTGGTATTTCTCTTAATCCTAAAAAGACAATAGTTGCAGTAATAGAGGGAACTTTGCTGGGATTTGTAGTGTCAAAGGAAGGGATCATCATTGACCAAGAAAGAACTAAATATATCTCTAAGATTCCTTTCCCTTCTACTAAGAAAGCCATGCAATCCTTTATGGGAAAGATAAATTTTGTGAGAAGGTTTGTTCCCAGTTTTTTTGAAATTGTGCGCTCACTGCAGAATATGATAAAGAAAGACAACAATTTTTCATGGGGAGATAAAGAGAGAGGGGCATTTATCAGAATTAGAGAAGCCATAGCTTAGGCACCCACACTCGTAAGCCCTGACTTTAGGAAAGACTCTATTCTCTATACTTTCGCTTCTGACATATCTTACGCAGCTGTCCTTACTCAGAAGAACCAGCAGGAGGATGAAGTACCTATCTCTTTCATGAGCTCGAATTTAAAAGGAGCTAAGTTGAACTACCACGAAGTGGATAAACAGGATTTTGCTGTGTTCAAGGCAATAAAACATTTTCGTCCCTACCTCCTGAAATCGAAAACCAAGGTAATTGTTCCATTCTCTGCTGTGAGAAATTTGTTAGTTCAGAAAGATCTTGGAGAAAATAGAGCACATTGGATGGCTAATCTGTAGGAGTATGACCTGGATATTAAAACCTCTCAAGTTGTATGTGGTCCGGGGTTGTGCAAATTGGCAGCTGAATCAACACATCTACCTGCTGATCAGAATGGTGTGTCTTTAGATGATTCATTGTTGCAAAAGGAATTTTGTTTTATCCCAAACCCTTCATGTTCATGGTATACTGATATTCGAACTTATCTTGAAACTGGTAGTGCTCCAGACCATTTGGAGCCAAAGAAGAAGAGAGTTGTAAGATTAAAATCAGCACCCTACCAGTTGGTAAATAATGTACTTTTCAGGAAAAATGCAGATGGAGTTTTGATTCGTTGTTTAGAAAAAGAAGAATCTGATTCAGTCTTAAAATAGCTGCATGAAGGGCCTGCTGGTGTCCACTTCAGTGGTGATACTACCGCTCATAAATTTTTAAGGGCGGGTTGTTTTTGTCCAACCTTATTTAAATATGCCCATTCTTTTGTAAGAAGGTGTCAAGATTGTCAGACTGCATCTGGCAAAGTAAAAAAACCAGCATTTACTTTACATCCTGTGGCGATGGATAGGCCTTTCCAGCAATGGGGAATCAATATCATGGGACCAATAAATCCCTCCTCCTCTCTTCAGCATAAGTACATCATAACTGCCACCGATATGGTCTGAAGCAAAACCATTGCGGGTGGTTAATACAAATCAGGTATTGCATTTTCTTGAAACTAACATAATTACCAGATTTGAGGTGCCAGAATCTATGGTTTTTATAACGCATCTTATTTCTCTTCTGGAGAATTAACTAAATTTTCATTAGAAAAGGGAATAAAAATCAGATATTCGGCAAGCTATCATCCACAAGGCAATGGCCTTGCTGAATCAACGAATGAGAACTGGCTGAAAATTCTGAAGAGATCCATAGCTGAACATCATAGGAACTGGCACACTATTCTATACCAAGCTCTGTGGGTTGACAGATTTACCCCAAAATCATCTGTTGGTAACTCTCCTTTCTTTTTGGTATATGGCATGGAGGCTATTCTTCCTCCAAATTTGTTTATGCCTTCATTACAGCTCGCACAATCTATACAAGAGATGGAGTGTTCATCCATTGAAGAAAGAATCAATATGCTGTTAAAATTGGAAGAAGAGAGAGAGAATGCTAAACTACATTTCGCAAAGCATCAGAAAATTGTTAAATCATGGTTTGATCGTGGCTCATCCTCAAACAGGGAATTACAGGTAGGCGATCTAGTATTGAAATGGGTCAAATCACATGAGGAAAAAGGGGAACATACGAAATTCCTACGTCTCTAGTTAGATCCATATGCGATAGCAGAAAAAATTGGTCCTAGTACTTTCTGTTTGCATACTTTGCAAGGGAAGCTCAATACCCTCTCGGTAAATGGGCATATCCTTAAGAGGTATTTTCAGTAATCCCACATCAATAAATCATTCTCATTGTATATCTCCATTGTGTATATTTCTGTACGTATTTATCGTTTCATTCTGGTTTCTAGATCTGTTGAATCTAATGATCTTGTACTCGCTTATTATCTTTCATTCTATCATCACGTTTACTTACTTGGAATTTCAGATGATGGATCATACAAAATAATTCATTTTCTTTGAGATCATTCATTGTACATAAATCCACATGCTTATCTCTGTAAATATTTGCTTCATCAGACACATCTTCCATATTTTCTCATAAAATTTTGCATGAAGTATTTGACATGGCTTTAAGGACGAGCCTAATGGTGAAAGTATGTCAAACTGGAATGACTGAAATACATATCAGATCGTAATCATTGATTTTGGCTGGGAGTATCCGATGTCTCACAAGTGATTTGGTTTCAAACCTGTCTTATTTTTCGACCTATACACTTTTTCTTTTAGCAATCCTTGATTGTTGTCTCCGGATTCCTTCCTATAAACCAATATATCAGGAAATTTATTTGCTGGTTCCAGTTGATGTCTACTAGGCTTGAAGATTAGTTGAAGATATCTAGTCATCCTTGGGCTGTCTTAAGAAGTCTATGCTTTTCTCACTCGTTTTTGTAAATACATCTGGTCACCTAGCCAAGCCAGTAGTCTTGAACTAAAGTCTTTAAATTGTTTTTTTTGGTCAATATGAAAGAGGTTAATCAGGAAACATAAGGTCTCATCACGAGCTGGTATTTTTATGATCATAGGTTCTATTGGAATGACGATGTCAAAATCTGGTCACCAAGCCAAGACAACGAATCTCAGTCGAATAAACTGAGAAGCAGGAAGTCTCATCACGAGCTGGCCAAATCAGTTTCTGGTAGGATTGGTGAATAAGGCTATCATCATTTGGTCACCAAGATAAGGTAGTATTCTTGATTAATGTTTTTCATATTTATCTCTGTGTACATAATCTGTATATATTAAATTATTCTTTAAAAAATAAATATATATAAAAATAAAAATAAAAAATGGATAATTAAAAGTGAATAATGTATGCTACTTTTGCTTGAATGAAAAGAAAATCAGCTGATGTTCTGGAGAAGCTACATATTTATTGGTATTGTCTAACCTATCTTCGATCTTATAGATTTACATTGGAATCAAGTTACTCTACTATATACCTGCCTAAGGTTGAAATGGGCCAGGAATACCCAGATAACAGCTATAGGCTCGTTGTTGAAGAATCTGTTGAGATTTGGTTATATGTTTAGATTGGTTTGGAAATTGAATCACTTAAGCAGATGTTTGATACTTTAAAGACGTCATCTTTGATTATCTGAAGTATGGATGTTGTTTTCACAGAGATACTTGGTTTGGTCCCAACACGTCGCCATTTGTTGGCAAGCAACACCCTCTCGAGCAATTTGAACACAAAATTTCAAATTTGGCATTTCATCAATTTTCTAAATGACATTATATATCACAACCTTAATCAACACTCATCAATAAATATATTAGGAGTTCCTTCATAATCTTTGATTCTGAAGGTAATCCCAATAGAAGTTGATGGATTGATTGATTTAGGGGATTAGCATCAGCATACATCTGGATTGAATTTCTTGGCTTTAGTTTCTTATTTCTTCTTGATCATTTGTAAATTTCATAATCTTGAAAGTTAGCAACTCCTAATTTTATAATATCGATCATTCATGCAAATTCAAGGTCAAGTAAATTCATTACATCAATAGTCTTTACTGTTAACCTAGTAAGCTGATACTTTATATGACATTTGTTTTCCAATTTATATGCGTGGTTTAATGAACTCTTCCACTTCCAAAACATATATCTCATCATAATAATCATGGGGATAAAAGCTTATTTCATATTGATATCACAAGTTTCGCCATTGTTATACACTTGTCCTCATCCATGAACTTTGTATTCTAAGACGAGATAAGATCTATGAGATTATGAAATTTTTAATGATGCTTTGAGGTGAAGTCAATGTTAAGATTCTACCATAAGTGGCTAAAATGATTCTTAAAAGGTTGGTTGTGGTCTTGACTACATTTACTTATTGTTTCTCATCATTGCAATATCAATCATGATTTTAATCAAGACCATTGTATCTTTCCTTATTAAATCTTAGGGTTACTTATATATGCGATAGTGAAAAAATTATGTGGTTGTAACCATTAGATTACACTTTGAAGTTAATGTTAGAGGCTTATGGTTTCATTTTAGCGATTGTATTAATGTGAAGGTATATTATTTAACATTGACATTATCGTGGAAAGTAAGGGTTTGATATCTGCATAATTTAATTGTCTTCCATCTGTTGATTTGCAATCATGCAAGTATCACGCATAGCTGTTACCCGCTTGATTTTTTTGAAGGTCATTATTGCATGGTAAGCGTTCTGCGATTTCCATTAACTTGTCAATTCAAAGGCATGATGACCCTGCATTCCATGACTGCGCATGAAGGTTCACAGTACCCTGGTGAAATTAATATGTTTGGATTTTTGGTAAATCTGTATGAACCCATGATAAATCGACTGTGTTTCTTAGTTCGGGTTTTGAAAATCCACGAAGCTTGTGTAATTGCTATTATGGCCCTTGTTTCAAGATTCAAGATCATGGGTGATGAATATTTAGACATTGCTCCCGAATGCCGTGAATTGGTGGTAAAGGTAGGATTGTTAGGGTTTTTGCAAAAATTCTTTGGTTTTAATCTGGCAATTTCTAGGGAATTCGCAACGTCATTTGATGGTATGAAAGCAAAGGTAGGAGATATCATGTTGCAGTTGACGGAGAAGTTCATCTCTCGGGCTATAGTTTTCCAATGGTAGGAGAACGTTGGTATAAGGGAAAACATGTGAAGAATGATGATTGGAAGGAGTTCTTAACTCCAGCTAACCGACAAATGGAATATAAGTCTGGTTTCCCTTCTTGGCTTCTGAAGAAGAAATGGCGTTCTTTCCTCAAACTTATTATCAGGTATGTCACCTGTGAAGGTCGACTTTCTCAAACTCAGTTCTATCATCTTCGGCTATTAATGATTTTCAAAGGGCATCCTATGAATATGTTGTATTACTTCTTAAATAGTTTGCAGAAGATGGCTTGTGCTTATCAGAGTAATGTGGGGGATAAGGAACGGAGCCTGTTTCATCATGGGCTTATTAAGATACTTGTTTCCTACCAGCTGGGAGAATTGGGAGATTCTTGGGAATCATTTCTCGCTCGTAATGAGTTTGGGTATAATGATGAGTGGCCCCAACAGAGGTCCAAAACCAGGCGAAAACGTATTGAGACAGAACTAGGTGGGACTGAGTTAGAATAATTTGACTCCCAAAATGATCCAGACAATGGGATATATGAACCTGGTCGAACCCTAAGTGATAGTGGCCTTAAGATCGAGTCTGAGGTAAACCCTGGGACACCTGTTGATGATTCTCAGCCTCGAACAAATAAATCGATGATTATAGAACCCTGTCCAAATGATGACCTTCCATATTCACAGACAAACGTCAGTCATAAACCATTCGAAGATGAAGTTAGTAGGGTGCTGAGTAGTTGGGAAATTCGCCGAACCACTCGTAGCATGACGGTCGTGCTCTTTACGAGTAGAGATTTAAGTGTAGGGGATGCCCCTGTCATCGAATTGAGTGATTCTTTGGAGTATCGGCCCAATGAAGCTCCAGTTGGTCCAACCATTCTTGATCTGAAGTACATATCTACCTCTGAAACTCATGCTGGGGGTGTCCAACAATTAAATCCTGGGCCTAATGTAGATAAACAAATTGACCAGAATCCATGTACAGAGGTGAGAGGTAATGGGGAGCCAAATGCAGGAGCAATGGAAAAACCTGATCAAATTCCCTATGCTCGGGTCATATCATCCTTGGAAACTAATTTTAAAGAGGCTCAGGTTATTAGGGCATTCACTATGGAAGAAATTGCAAGATTGAAAGCTAACTTAACTTCCTGGGTTGATAAATGGAATCTCTTGAGGGTAAAAAAGCTCAGATATAAAGCTCAGGCTAAAAACCTTTTGTCAAAAAAATGAAAATTGATCAAACAAAACAAGATTTCCAATATGAGAGTTGTTAGATTTAAGGGCAAATTAGATGAAGCAAGACGGAGTGTGCCGATTCGAATTTCTGTTGAATCAACCCTTAAAACCTGATATTTCTGTTTGTTGTATGAAGTTCAATTTTGTTTTATGATTTAAAACTTTGTCAGGCATACAGATGGTTTAAAAAAATTGGCTTCTACAGGTTAGTAATGTCCTATAATATTAAGATTATGTCTTGCGTGCAAAGTGTTTTTCAATTTTTTTATAAGGATACCTGCATAATTAAAATTCTGCAGCCATCCTATTTATTTTTATATGTTGATGTTTTCACTTTGCTAACTGATTTTGTTTGAAAATTTTAGGTGTCATGGAGTATGCAAGTTGAAGGTTGATGCTATGCTACAATTTTGGGATTTGATTAGCTGGAGCTTACTCATTGGAAGATGCCCTAAATATGCAATTGTTCACTATTTTGTTGGTTCTACATTTCTAATTTTGAGCATCGTCGGTTTATGGATTGTCGGATATAATGATGCCTCATGCAGGGGAATAATGATACTAGATTTTATCCAATAACTTAGTTATTTTCTTTCACATTATTCCATCCTAGTTGTCACTCAACGACACACCTAGAATCATGGCATTTCTTTTGCTCTATATTCGGATAGGAATCCATGTAGTATCATAGAAATAGGGTGGTCAGTTGATTAGTAGTTGGTTTGTCCTCTATATAAACAAGTTCCAAACATTGATAAAGGGTTCAGTTTTTGATACATTTGGGAGAATTCATATTATACATTATTATACTTTATTCTATTGTGTTAGTGTTCTTGGAACTTCTTCTGAGGATTATTGAGTGTTGCAGGATATTAAAGACCCTAGCTAAGTCTTTAAAACATCTGTACTGTGTTATTGATTATTCTCTTTTGTTATCTTTACATTCATATATATATATATATATATATATATATATATATATCTTGCTATTATATGTGAAATATTTTGAATGGACTTCGAATGATTATGCTTTCCTGAAATATAAATGGTTTATTGTCATATTGAGATGAATGAACTTCTTCATAATTTCAATTGTTCATTGTTGGGCACCCTATATGCAAGTTAATTTAAGCGAACATACAGAGTGTTCAATATAAATTTTCAACCCAAGGAAGTCTTTTTATTTCAAGTATAATATGCACTATATATGCTTTAAACACTAAGTTGTTGTAAGTAAATGATCCTACTTTCCTGTTCATCCATGCTCATCCCATAATCCATTTAATCTAATCCACTTTCTCAAAAATACAGCCACAAGTACCTTTTACGATTCTTAATCTAGAATTGAAAGATTTAGGAAATAACATCTAGATTACTCTTGCAAAAAATAAAATCTTGATTTCCAAACCATATAATGATCCACCCAATTATCTTGATTTAGTTATTCTAGAAATCCCAAAGGACATGAATTGAATTTAGCTATTCTAGAAATTCAAAGTACAGGAAAGAAATTCTGCAACTGTAAAAGCAAAGGAAGGAACTGCAAAGATCTACGGAAATATCAATTGAAAGAACGAGGGATGAACAGGGTTGTTATAGCTATTACACAGTTGCATAAGAGATAATTAACCTATACAATCGACTAACACACCATACCACTGCAATTTTACCAGAAATGCAATTACTTGTTATCCAATGACACACTGTAAATCGATAACTGTTGGAGCTTACTATGAAGAAAGGAAATTATCACAAAATCACACAACATAATAAATACCTAATTAAATCAGCAATCCCTATGGAAAGGTAGGCCCGGCCTTCAGACAGAGATGCTGGAAGTAACACAAGTTAAAACGTCTAGATCTTAATCAAACTCCTTGTATTAAAAATGGCAGATGAATCACGCAACCTTACTTACAGATGATACAATAATTTTGTTAAATGTTCCACCCCTGGCTCATAATGGTTTCCCATATTTATGCCATTACAATCATAACCTTGTTGAGGACTGGAAATTCGTAGGCGGCAACAGTAAGGGATTCTCCCCAATCAATGTTCCCAACTAGCCCGTTGATTGTTTGAAATAGGGAATCCGTCCGGTTTGCGGTCCGGCTACCGTAGGTCAAGGAACAAAACTAAAGCTTTACCGGTTGCGGCTCGGCCCACCGAGTTTTTGTATTTTGACTTAAATAAATGATATGCAAGTGCCTAACTAAATGCGGGGTGATCAAGCTGCAGGGAGAGGTCACAAAGTGATGCGCAGGTTCTTACCTCTCGTCTTGCGCTCGCGAGCAACCAAACCAGATACAAAAGAAATAAGCTAACTATCTACACTATCCCTAGGGAGCAAGGTTATCATTTTGGGTGAGAAATACATTTTCACATACATAAAGAAGAATCACAGGTAGCTGATACTTCTTCTAAATCACATGAACACTTATAGATATTCAAATAACCAGATAGCCGATCATTTTATAACAACATCTATTACTCACAGCCAAAAATATCCAGAAATTACTGAAGAACATTTAGCAAGAACATAGGTTCAGAATATCGAATACTCTTACAATAAATGAAACACAGCTGAAAACGAAATAGTTCCTCTTCAACATTATTCATTGAGTTTGCATTGATACATTTCACTTTTCACTCTCTCCGACAGGAAAAAATTGCAGTTCCTATGCAAAACGAAGTAGTTCATCTTACAAGTAAACAATTGCAAATTTTTCCAGGGAAAAAGCCCTTTTTTTAGTCCTACTTCCCTCTATTTAAACTACCCCCGCTGCCCCTTGGGACGCCACCCCAGCGTGTGACTTTTCAGTATCTTCAACGATTCCGCTTCTTGTTCTGGCCGCTGCATTTTCCCAATCATTCTCTATGAGTGTTTTATCTTCTAACCAGTAACAGATGAGTCTTCCTCTGTCCGTTCCTCCTTCGTTTGCTTGCTTTGTCCTTTTCTGTGTTTTTCCTTCCTTGTGATCGTGTCGGTTTCGGTCCGACCAAGCGACGTCTTAGCCCATGGTCGCTTTAGTAGCACCGAATTCCTTCTGCAAACAATTACAATGCATTATTTGCTGCAAAGGGGAGTTTTTTAAACATTTAAACATTCTCTGCCCAGCATTGTAAATCCGCAAGAGACTAGCCATGTTCACTCGAACAAGGTATTGATTTAAGATTTGGGCGGGCAAAATTATAAGCGGCGGTTGACCAACTTCTGCATCGGATGAGACGAGACTTCAGGAGCTGCAACGACGGGGAAATATAGAAACCGGGTGAGCAGAAACATGGGCGAAAAAAGGGTAATCGGACATCGGGGGGAAGAGTGCTTCGGGAACCAGGAGGGGTGGCTCATCCGCAACAGCGGACGGAACAATGGCAGGGGACAGGCGACGAGGTGGAAAACTCAGTTCGGGTGGGGGAAGACAAGGTCGGACGTCGGATGACACTTGAATCGGGAGCTAACTATCTCCTCCCGGCCGCAACGGCGGGCGAGTGGAAGCTTATGGACAAGCGATTTTAAACTAAACGAATCGGGCGTCGGACGGATCAGGAAATCGGACGAAAGAAAGGTCTAGGAGCCGCAACAGCGGAAGGGTTGAAACTTCGTAGCACCCGATCCAGCAGTAAAAGAGGCCCGCTTAAAGGGAAACTGAGGTATTTGAGCAGTGCTAAGGATCGGCTGTAACCAACCTCGCTTCTTTTTACAGAGGATGCGCTGAAGAACAGCAAATTTTTTTCTCTTCGACCACACATTCACGACCCGAACCAAAAAATGAACAAGGCATACATAAATTACTAACATCCACCTTCAGAGACACGGAAGGAAACACGCTCAAGGAGCTTAAAAGTTCAACAATCAAGCCACACAAAAAATAATTAGGAGGGGCCCAGAAATTAAAACATTAATTTGGGGGGGGGGAACAGTTGCGGCAGCAACAACTGGCGATTACCTGGTGAACCTAGATCTCTGGGTGACCTTTCTTTGAGTAGCATACTATTTTCTAACCAAAATGCATTAAAAGAACTCTTCCAGCTGTCCGGATTTCCC